>OY292542.1:7111742-7215992 GCA_958496365.1 Subacronicta megacephala | reverse complement strand
CCCTATTAAACCCATTACAGGTACATAAAAAAAACACTACGAAATTCGTGTCCAAATTTGGTCTCATCACTTTTCTATAGAAAGATGTATTTATTTTATTATTCACGAATATGGTATGGGTTTTATAGAAAAAGTTGTTGAGTAAGACGGGTAGAATCACCCCTTTAACGGGTGGCAGATGACTAAATCGACACCCTGTATATATGTATACAGGGTGTGTCGATATATATGTATACAAGTACAAATATATCGACCTGTATATATGTATACAGGGTGGAAAGGACATTGACGCACAACCGCTTACCGTGAATTCAGTACATGTTTATTGAGCTTATTTAAAACAAAAATCAGTTATTGCCTACAAAAGTGTAATACCTACACGGTCGAAATGTATGGAACAGCTGACTTATTTTTAAAAATAATTCAACATAAGGGGGCGGTCTGGAATCATGTAGTGAATTCATGGTAAGCGCGTTTGTGCGTCGATGTCCCTCCCACCCTGTATACATGTGTGTGTGTGTGTGTGTGTGTGTGTGTCTGACGGTGGTGTGTCCACAGCTCCGCTGCAGCCTGAGCCACAGCATGAGGTTCAAGGTGGTGTGTGCCAGATCAAGGACCAGAAGAGTTTGAAGGATACGGTGAGTTCACTAAACATTACATTACACTTTCTCCGAAGGGTTAGGCAGAGGTGTAATAATGCCATACTATACTCCATTTGGTTAGGGTACTTAACTAAAGGGTAAACAATAAAAAATGGCGGCGTTCAGGGCTCTTCAACCTTTATTACAATGGTGTCTTATGAATTGGGAGTGAAATTAATAACAACACATCTAACAATCAATAAAAACAACGAACAAACAAAACTAAAACTAAATAATACAATTTACGGCAAAAGAAACACAAAAACGAACGAAAGTACAAACTGTTACGAATGGCGTCTGGTTACCCGACTAAGTATAATATCGGTTAATTATTTTGCCGCGCTTCCTCGCGCTACTACTTCTTAATTTTTTCGAGTTATCAAAAGTCTATTATGTGGAAAAAGGTTTTGATTTCCTGTCTTTTTAGATTCTTTTCTAGTAGGCACATTGCAATACTTTTATGACATAATTATCAGATTTGATTTATTTATTTGGTCACAAGCTTAAGAATTAATAATTACCATTTTGATATTAAACAAAGTAGTAAAATATGCTAGTATAGTAAAGGAAAATTATTTTGAATGATTAATTAATTTATTTTGGTTACGTTTTGTTTCAAGATGAAAAATGGCCCTTTAAAAGAACCTTTTTATGATTTTGTTTACCTTTAGTTAAGTACCTAACCAAATGGAGTATAGACTAGTGAGTTACTACTAATCCTTAACTTTACAACGAACATCCATTTATGTTTGATTTTTTATCATATATAGGTACATCATTTTTTCTTGTTATTAATGTGGTATGTATACGTCCTACAACGTCAATTTTATAAGGAGATTTAGTAAGTGATATTATCGTTTGACCACGTTTAAGTATAACTGTTTATTTGCAAGCTATAATTATCCAGTATAAGTTGACCTCTCCTAGAACCGCAAGTGTATGTCGTGTCGTGTCGTGTGTCAGGGTCGAGCAAGAAGCTGGCCAAGCTGGCGGCGGCGCGCTGTGCGCTGGCGGCGCTGGAGGAGGGCCGCTCCCCCTCCGGCGCGGCCTCCCTCGCGCTGGCCTCGCTCCCTGCGCACGCGCACCCCACACACCCCACACACCCCGAGCACGCGCTGCACCAGACCCTCGCCGACCACATCGCCAAGTCAGTACCGCCGCAAAAGGCCACTGTCACCTCATGTCACTACTTGTACGCTAATGTCTACATCCTGTGAGCCAACTATGTTGAGGCTTCCAATTTAACTCGAGTATTTTACACGAAGCAATTACTATCAGACTCAGGTCCTCAGAGTACCACTATTTACCACTACCAACTACTACTAATTACCACTACCAACTACTACTAATTATTACTACCAACTACTACTAATTATTACTACCAACTACTACTAATTACCACTACCAACTACTACTAATTACCACTACCAACTACTACTAATTATTACTACCAACTACTACTAATTACCACTACCAACTACTACTAATTACCACTACCAACTACTACTAATTACCACTACCAACTACTACTAATTATTACTACCAACTACTACTAATTACCACTACCAACTACTACTAATTACCACTACCAACTACTACTAATTATTACTACCAACTACTACTAATTACCACTACCAACTACTACTAATTACCACTACCAACTACTACTAATTACCACTACCAACTACTACTAATTATTACTACCAACTACTACTAATTACCACTACCAACTACTACTAATTACCACTACCAACTACTACTTTTTACCACTACCAACTACTACTAATTACCACTACCAACTACTACTAATTACCACTACCAACTACTACTAATTACCACTACCAACTACTACTAATTATTACTACCGGCCTCAGAGTACGAACCATCCACACACTGACGTCACTAAACACAGCTTGACCGTGCTCAGTGACCGTGATCAGTTGATCGCTATACTTATAATAAGTTCACTACGAGCTCCTATACTAGGTATACTTACTTCTACTAATGTCTGCATCACAGATCAGTATAGGAACAACTAAGCTTATTCTTCGTATGAATGTACTTGTCTATACTGCGGCCGAATGTTTATTCGGCCGCAGTATAGACAAGTACTGTTTCTTTCTTTCTAAGTTATCTAGTCAAAATAACAGTATGTACGTATACGCAAAGTAGCTCAGTCACTGTATGCTGTCTCTCACTTTACTCTTCATGAATACATATGTCTCGCTCAATTGGTACTTACAGGAAACATTAATGATTGTTTTCCTAATAACTTTCGATATTTTCATATAATTGTTTGTATATTTGACAACCCATCTTCCCACCCCTCATCACCCATAGGCTGGTGAACGAGAAGTTCAACGAGCTGATGAAGGAGGACCTGGTGCACTCCAAGCGGAAGGTACTCGCCGGCATCGTCATCACCACGCACAACCGGATACAGGACGCGCGGGTGAGTGGTGACGTAGTGTGTGACGTAGTATGTGGCCGTGACAGGTGTGACGTAGTGTGTGACGTGTGCGCAGGTGATCGCGGTGACGACGGGCACTAAGTGCGTGTCGGGCGAGCACATGTCCGTGTCCGGCCGCGCACTCAACGACTGTCACGCCGAGGTACGTACATACACACACACACACACACACACACACACACACACACACACACACACACACACACACACACACACGATGTCACTGACGTCACCTCAATGACGTAAATTTAGAAAGAAATAATGATAGATATATTGTACAACACAAATAATTTCCTGGATCTCGTGTAGTGTATACCTATCTTTCCATGATGTGTGTGTGCGCGTGCGCAGGTTGCGGCGCGGCGCTGCCTGCAGCGACATCTGTACGCACAGCTGCTCATGTACGCGAACCAACCCGGTGAGCACTCGCACTGTACGCGTACGGCTACACATCAAGCTATACAAAACCAGTTAAAGCTGGTCTCTTTTCAAATGGGAAGCCTATACTATGAAAAATCAGCTTAAACTGGACTTGCATAGGTTGACCTGTAGCCGTGTGTACCAGTATACGATCACTTCATAAACACGCCGCTAACAATCTAATTAGAACTCTATGTCAACTTACTCAAGAATCACATAGAGCGTCAACATGACATGAACGTGCTGTACTGTTACTGTATTCTCTAACTACAGGCACTTATAGTTGAATAGCAACACTTTAAACACTTGATGAGGTTTCAGGTTATCATTAGTTACGTAACAAATATTTTGTCTGTTATACAGAATACCGATCTAGTCACCTGCATCCATTGAAGGGGTGATTGTACCCGTCATACTGACCAACTTTCCCTATTAATCCCATTACAGATACGTGAAAAAAAAACGACTTTTGTACAGAAAGTAAGTCTGTTGTGGTAGGGCCACGCTGTTCGCAGCATGAATGGGCCGGCTCGACCGGGGAAGTACCACACTCTCGCAGAAGACCGACGTCCGAGTAGTAGCGTTTAGTTACTGCGCTTCGTTCGGTGAGCGAGAGGGCCGGAGGCCCAATTCCTCCCCCAATCCCCTTCCTTCTCCTTTTCTCCTTCCCCTCGCTTTCCCTAAATAGGCTCGGCAACGCATCTGCAACTCCTTACCATCAGTCGTCATCAGTCAGTTGCGATGACTACTTACTACAGGTAGCTCGCCTGCTCGTTTGCCGAGTTATCACATAAAAAAAATAAAAAATGTGGTCCGTTTACTTTTGTATAGGAAGTTGTATTTATTTTTCACGAATAGGGTATGGGTTTCATAGGAAAAGTTGTTGAGTGCGACGGGTAGAATCACCCCTTTAACGGGTGTACGTGACTAAATCGACACCCTGTATAAGTGAGCGCGCTAACAACTAATGTCAAAGTTTGATTTCAAAGATAGCATTATTTCAGCTTTTCATTAGTGGGTCTAATGAAAAGCTGAAAAGGAAGGAACATCTTTTTTAAGTAGCCACTTATGTCTAAGTAGTTTATAGTTAATATATTTTGAGGATGTGTATTATTTCACATATGTTATCTGTTTTAGATTGACATTGAATTCTCAGATGCTGAGAACCTTATTCTAATTTTAATCCTGACTTCAGGCTAATTATGACATAAACCTCCGATGTTCTCACATCCTGTTATCGCCAGAGTGTAAAGTGAATAATGTAACATCTTTTATTTTAAAAGAGTGTCCATGGAGTTTCTTGCTGGATTCTTCTCCATAGGATCAACTTTTTGGAACCGTGCAACTAGAGTCAATAACGTTTCATAAACGCTTGTAAAAGTTTATTTGAAATAAAAACATTTGATTTGATTTGATTTGAAGTCAGAAAAGACTAGATCAGGTTTTTTAGTTGTATATGTAATGTCCGCGGACTCCCTGGAGTCTTCGTCACATTGAGTGTGTGGTGTGTGTGTGTGTGTGTGTGAGAGTGGTGATGTTGAGTTGCGCAGACCCCACGCGTGTGGTGGAGGAGAGCGACGTGGAGCCGGCGCCGGGCGGCGGGTACCGGCTGAAGGGGTCGCGGCAGGTGCACCTGTACGTGAGCACGGCGCCCTGCGGGGACGGCCGCATCTTCAGCCCGCACGAGCACCACGCCGCCGCCGAGCCCGACAAGCACCCCAACAGGTACCTGCACCTACACACCTACACACCTACACACCCACCGTACTGATGCCTGTCCCATCTCTATACATGCCATTGTGAATAACCTACACATTGTTCCTTGTATACCGACGTCCTGTATTGTCAAGTAGACACCTACACATTAATATCCCTTATATACCGATGTCCCATATAGCCCAGTAGACACCTACTCATTGACGTCCCTTGTATACCAACGTCCCATATTGCCTGGTATTGTTGTAAGATGTTTGTTTGTGTTTGCGGCGCAGGCTGGCGCGCGGACAGCTGCGCACTAAGATCGAGTCTGGTGAGGGCACCATCCCCGTGAAGAACTGCACCAACGTCGTGCAGACGTGGGACGGCGTGATGCAGGTAACGTATACGTATGCTGTAGCAGTACATACACACTGAGACAGGGGGCTCTAACAACACGCGTGGTGGGCATGTCGGCAGGGGGAGCGGCTGCTGACGATGTCGTGCTCGGACAAGGTGGCGCGGTGGAGCGTGTGCGGGCTGCAGGGGGCGCTGCTGTCGCGCCTGCTGCGCCCCGTCTACCTGCACTCGCTGGTGCTGGGCTCGCTGCTGCACCCGCACCACATGTACCGGTCAGTGCACAACACCACTCACCATATTATTATGTTCATTATACTCAAATATGTGGTTCAGTCAGAAACTAAACTCGATGAACACGATAACATATCTAAAATGCTTTAACATCAGAATAGCAGTGACGTCACCTGAGGATGTAAAATGCTTGGTAGCTTAGTATGTAAAGCGTCTGGTGTACTTAACCAGTGGGACACAGGTTCAAACCCTGCCTGAGGCCGAATTTTTCTTTCACTATGAAATTTTCTTTCAATAGAAAATTCATATCTTTGTGATCTGAATAAGAGATTTCTTTAAATAGGAGAAAACAATTGCTTTATTTAACAAAATAATACGGAGGGTAGGGAGGCCTTTGCCCTGCAGTGGGAAGATAATGGCAGATAAAAAAAAATAATAATAAAAAAATAATTATAATGCAGTAAATTCGTCTGTTTCGTAGAATGTGTAACTATCAACTTGGCACAAGAGTCTCAGCGTTATATTTATAGAATAGACTTCGCTAAGAATTCGCTAAGGCTGTCTTCGGCATTTGCGGGTGTTACGGCATACTATGTTGTGGTAGGGCCACGCTGTTCGCAGCATGAATGGGCCGGCTTGACCGGGGAAGTACCACACTCTCGCAGAAGACCGACGTCCGAGTAGTAGCGTTTCGTTACTGCGCTTCGTTCGGTGAGCGAGAGGGCCGGAGGCCCAATTCCTCCCCCAATCCCCTTCCTTCTCCTTTTCTCCTTCCCCTCCCTTTCCCTAAATAGGCTCGGCAACGCATCTGCAACTCCTTTGGTTTTGCAGATGTCCATGGGCGGCTCGTACTTACCATCAGGTAGCTCGCCTGCTCGTCTGCCGAGTTATCCCATTAAAAAAAAAAAAAAAAACCATAATATGAGTTATGAGATCATTTTTGCGGTAACTAAATCTTTATGGATGATGTTGTTTTAGACTAGTATTTTAAAAAATATTTAATTCTTAACTAAGAAACGTTCGATATAAATACTAGCATATTATCACGTAGTACAGTGGCCAGCACATCAAGTTAACAGAAAATGACAAATTTTCTCAGTTGATTTTGAACTTTATCTTCAACAATTTAACGTTTAAAATAATTTGGAGAATTTTGACAGTTTTGTATACCCTGACCTGCTCGCGACTGTACAAGCACCTTAACAATTGAACGAACTTCATCTACTAGTGACTTAGAGCGGTGTTGATGGTATTTCTCTCCAATCTCCATTTACAAATATTACGTTTACGTAACGTTATGACCAACATACTTCAAACGTCGCCATCATTTTACTCAACGACATAGACATAGCTTACTCTTGAAATCAATACCATCACGCCCATATTCTCAAAGGGTAACAACGGTATACTGATGTAGGTACATCCGCCGTACACCGGTATATTTTTATGGTCCACCGGTATATCTTGCTTAATTAATGTTCAAATATGGACTAAGACATTATTCAAGTAAATACTCTTTAGGGGTTGCTATTTAGGTGACATGTAATGGGGAGTGTCACTAGCGCCATAACCTGTTCACAAATTGCTACTGCTAGACCAGTGAAGAAATGTTTAACATGCGTAAACGCATAACAACTACGGAAAGAAATAAGACAATTTAGTGCAATGCATTTCAAAACACAGTTCGTTAATGTAAGAATTGGCGTGTCTCCTCGCTTTTACAGTCGGTAAATGAAACGCCAGTTATTATTATTACATATACTTATATAATATAATCTACTTACAACATAGGTCGGTACACACTAGGTTATTCTATGGAGTAGGGCGAGGCGCGGCGCGTCATCAGGAAGTATGTTCCCCGCGCGCTACAAAACACACACACACATTAACACTAGTGACATCTCACTCTATTTACATGAGAATGACAAGGGCAGTGTTAATTGGATAGGTAAAACTAAGCTGAAACAGTTACGATAACAGCAGTATAAGTTGACGTCTTATTGTACAGTCACAATCAAATATATCGGAGGAAACCGACTGTTCATCATTATCTGAGCAACTAGAGAAATTAAACCATATCTCAGCGACACAAAGGATGTTTTAGAATGAACACTACACACGGCAGCTGACATTCTCACATGTATTTTATCCCATTGAGGAAAGTTACATTTCCCTAGTTGCTCAGATAATTATGAACAGTCTATTTGCACCGATATATTTGATTGTAACTGTACAAAAAGCTTATACAATGCGAGGTCAGCTTTTAGTGGCCATATTTAGCTCTTAGCCATGTGTACCAACATTAAAGTACACAAACATAATTATTATACCTACCTTGAAAAACAGACATAAACATGACGTAACTACAACGTCGTTAACATAAGCAAACTATGTACATAAGCTATTCTATTATATTATTCAGTATGGAACGTACCTTTCCAACTAAAAGTGTATTTATTTACGTCATTATTACTTTTGTGCGATATTTACAAAACATGTGAGTGCTACCTTTAGCTAAATACCAAGTGTTGTGTTCTGAAACCCTCCCAGCTCGCGTATATGTCCAGTAGTGCATCCCCCCCTCCCCCCTCCTACCCGCTACCAATAGTGAGGCGGTCCCCCTTGGGAGCGATGCCGAGCAGTCTCTTGAGGAAGGCGAGCAGCTTCGAGTCACCGGCTAGCTCTAGCGTGTAGGTGAGCGGGGCGACCTCTGGTGGAGCCACGCCCACGTAGTTGTTGGTCTCCTTGGCGACGTGGCTGAGCTCTCCGTTGGCGCTGCGGACCAGGGTGCTGATGTCCCTCACCACGCTCACGATGGGCACCACGCTCTTGCGGTTCTTCACCAGGAAATTCAGCGCTTTGAATACGAAGCTGTCGTCGTTATCTGAGCGGAACAGCTGCAGGAACCGCTTCGGTCGACTCTTGCCGTGTTGCTCTGACGGTCGCTCGTTGGTCGATACCGTTGATTTTCTATTGTTTGACGCGTAAGTTTCGCTACTTCCTCCACTGTTCCAGTGTCTCATCAATTTAGGTATTCTCAAGATATATTTTTTGTCACCACGGATATTTTTATCAAGATTTGGTTGATGGCTGCGATCGGTGACATCGGTGTGCGGGTTACTCAGTACGTTAACAATGTGTGAACGTGTTCCATTGTCTGGAACAACATCTGTTGTTGCGATGTTGTCATTTTGATGTTGTTTGTTACTTGAAGTTAATGAGTCATCTGGGGATATGTTCAACTGCTCTTCTTTAGATGGTTCATTGTTATCGACATGTTGTGTGAGACTGCTCCGTTTTTCGCGTTTGTGGCGTATGTCATACTTGCTGTGCCTATTTGGTTTTATCACAATAGAGAGAGAGCTTGTGTTCTCTTTGTTGACACGTTTCTGATATTTCTGTTTGATCGCCGGGTGTTTATCGTGTGAGTCGGTGTGTTGCGCGGTAGTGTCGCTAGGCGGCGGTGGCGCTGCGGTCGCTCGCAGCTGGTACTTGTAGAGCCCCCGCGGGCGCTCGGAGCCGTCGCCTGCAAGCGTGCCGTGTCACCGTGTCACCGTGTCGTACGTACAGTGCAACAAGCGTGCCGTGTCACAACACGCGTCAAATAACTCGCACAGTGGACGGTTTGCTGGTATCATCGGACAAGACTTGTCTCATGCACTACCTGAAGTAACCAACGCGCAATGGCTGTAGCTCCTGCGCTACAACTTGCAATTATACAGGCTGCTGATTAATTCACCTACATCCGTTAAAGAGGTAATTATATCCGTTTCATCGGGAAAATTGTTCAGTATGAGGGGTTCAGAATCATAAGTAACAAATCGGCACCCTGTATAATCGCATATAATACATCTTGAAGAACTGATGCTCTGTGATATATTCATTAACACCGGCAGAGTTATTTGGCGCGTGTGATTAGCTGGAATTTTGCGGGTATTTTACAAAGTTCGTAAAGTGCTGGAAAGCTGACAGGCTCCTGAGTGTGCGACTGCTAGGCCTACAACAGTGACGTCACCTCCCACCTTCCACTGCGAACCTCCACCGTGTGCACAGAGAACAAACCTAAAGAACAGCCAAAACATTAGAACGAGTGCTAGTGTCCTTGAGGGCCTACTAGGAGTGTGCGAGCCGCGACCCCTACCACCGGTCCAGCGGTCTTACTTGCGGTCGACCCCGAAGCCCATGTGCGTGGCGGGCGCGAGCGCGCAGCGTCCGGCGGAGTACTCCCGCCACGAGGGGCACGCGGACGCCACGAAGCTGTGCGGCTGCAGCACCGACTCCGCGTAGAACCGGTACGAGCGCCAGTGGCTGCAGAAGACTGCGCGACGCCACGCGACACGTTAGTAGGGGACGCCCCACGACCAGTACAACGACTGCTACTTGTGACGTCATGACTCAAGTTTACGTCACACTCATTACCTTACATGACATCGGACAAAATGGACTTGAGTTGGATATTATTAGTACGAAGTACATGTCATGCTCAGATTCTGCTCGTTGGATTGATTTGTTTTTCTATTGATATGTTTATTTTTGTGGGTCACTGCGACCAGTCTATTGTGTGTGATCTGAGAGACTAAAAATGTAACTTTGGATGATCTAATGTGAGTTACGGAAAGGCTGTACAATGACACATGCTATAATTTGCAAGTATTAGTTTACCTCTTTGACTTCCACATTTATAGCACGAATCAAGCTGTGTAACCGTGTGTCCGTCAATTATATATAGTGATTCATCAACAGCAGCTACTTCAGCTCACCAGTCTTGTAACGAGCTATAAGTCCAGGGTGTATGTGTGTAGGTGACCGGTCGCTCGTGGTGGTGTGGTGTGTGTGGTGTGTACTCACACTTGTTGAGCAGGAGCTGCTGCGGGATGACGACCTCGAGCTCGCAGCCGGGCTGGGGACTCTGCCCGCCGTTGGGGAAGAAGTCCACGTGGCCGATGGGCTCCTTGTACCCTACGCAGTGCACAACTCACTTCACGTCACTGTCGCAAATACACACATAATATCGTTATGCTAGAGGCCCCACAACCACACCCAGTATTATGAAACAGACTAAGCATGTAGTGTGTAGTACTGACCGAAGATGCCGGCGTCTGTGTGTATGACGTCGACGAAGTGCGCGTCCGTTGTGTCGAGGCGCTGCGCCAGCGGCAGCCCTGCGAACAGCGGCAGCGCCGGGTCCAGCCCCGTGATGCGCGCCACGCGACCTGCGCCCCCGCCCCCACACATTAGTACAGGCCACTCGCGCGAGCCCCCCGCCCCCGCCCCCGCCCCCCGTCGGTGAGTACGTACCTGTGGTGAGCGCGGCGCCCGCCACGCCGGCCGCCTGCGCCCCCAGGCTGTGCCCCACGAAGTGCGTCCTGTTGAGGTCCAGCCCCCTGCCGACAACACACCACCGTCACAACACAATATTATTTTCTACCGGCAACGCACTTGTGACTCCTCTGATGTTGCGGGTGTCCATGGGCGTAGGTCATCGCTTACAATCAGGCAATCCGTTTGCTCACGAAAAAACTGCTAGTGTTAGTACACACGTGCTGCGACCAACGATGCAAGTCTACACCTATCGAAATCTCGCCCAGTGGTTTTCATGCGATCGAAACTCAATGTGGTACGGTACGCGAGCTGTCGAAAACTCGAACAGTAACTCAACTTTAGTAAGACAAATTATCAAATTGGCAAACTGCCATTTCCTAGAGTAACCCTTACATGGTTTTTCATGGATGAAAAATACTGTCCCATTGCTGGACCCGGATCTCCTCTTAGAATGAGAGGGGTTAGGCTATTGGTAAACTTCGTCGTGAGACATAAGAATGTGTAGTCTGACCTGGTCACCATGTAGTCGACGAACATGGCGGCGAAGCGTCCGATGTACCAGGTGTTGTGCGCCGCCGTGGAGTACCAGGGGCCCGCCTCCAGCCGGTGCGCGTCCACCATTATCACGTTGGTGTCGCCGCGTTGCATGTACGCTGGCCACAGACAGACAGAGACAGAGTGACACGTCACATACATGTGCGAGGGAGACAGCGCTAGCTCTCGCGGTACCCACCCTCCCGCACCAGCACCGCGCTGCCGTCCTCGGGCTGCTCCATGAAGGCGTGGAAGTAGAGCACGGTGGGCGCCGCCCAGTCCACGTGCGACGCGAACAGACGCTCGTCGTCGCCCACCGCCAGCTCCTGGAACACCGTCGGGTTGTGTCTGCAACCACAACCACCACAAGACACCATGGTTCACGTCAACCTATTTATTAACACGTTTAAGGGGAAGGGGGGGGGGTCAACCATGTCTTATTTTGTCTTGGGGTTGGAGGAAGTCATGTTAAAGACTGTCGTATTATTATGTACTTAGATATGTTACAGCTAAAGGTAGGTGTACACTTAAACTGGAGATTAGCCGACTAAACTTGATTTATATCCAAGAGGTTGATGTTAGTTTCTTGTATCTGTATCTTGACCCGGCCAAACTACACTCTGTTCAAAATAAAAATAACTCTGCTCGTCTGAAATTTAAAATTGCTTAATTAAGTGTTTTTATACATAAATATCAAAATTAGTAAAGAAAATAATAACAAATACGAAACATATTATACAGGGTGGAAGGGACATCGACGCACATCCGCTTACCACTTATTCAGTACATGATTCTGGACCCCCATGCGTTGATATTTTTCGTCGGTTATGATTTAAAAAATCAGCTGTTCCATACATTTTGATCGTGTAGGTATAACAGTTTGTTCGAAATAAGTAAGCCGATCGGAAGTTGTCTGGAAGTGGTTTAGAAGAGGTAAATTTTCATAGAAAGATTCGGTGTAAAGATAATTAGTGTCGTATTATGCTTCACGTTTCTAATTATTGTGTTTACTAATTTCGATATTTATGTATTAAAACACCTAATTAAACGATTTTATCACCGCGGTACTTCCGATCGGCTTACTTATTTCGAACAAACTGTACTTTTGTATGAAAGGTTTTTTTTTTCATAACCGACAAAAAACATCTACGCAAGGGGGTCCAGAATCATGTACTGAATTCATGGTAAGCGGATGTGCGTCGATGTCCCTTCCACACTGTATATACGACCCGACTCTTTCTATTAAAATGTACCACTGCTAAACCACTGGCGGACAACCTCAGACAGGTTTAGTTATTTCAAACAAACTGTAAAATATAACCACAGCGTTGGCTAATAAGAAGCAAATGAAAAATTAAACAATTTAATAATGTTTAGCAAGTATTTGATCATGAAATCTTCTATTAAAATCAAGATAACAATTAATCTCATTACAGTATACTTAAGTATTCAAAATTACAAAATAAAACTTGTGCAGTGTTACTTTGAAATACTTTTAACTGCAATTATAATTAAAAAATGCATTTTTTTAATGTGCACAGTAACGGGCGAAACAAGAATGTCACAACTCTAATAATAATGTACCAACCCGCACAATAATAATGTACCAACCCGCACTGGGCCCGCGCGGTGGATGACGGCCCACTCCCTCTCACCGAGAGGAGACCTGTGTCCCAACAGTGGGCACATAACAGGCCGATTATGCTAAATAAACATGTTACCGAACTTTGCTGGTTCTCGAAGATAAACCTTAGTTTAGCCGGCTAATCTTAGTTTAAATGTTCACCTACCTTTAGCCGTAACATATAGGTATACACGGCTACAGGTCAAGCTATACAATACCACTGTAAGCTGACCTCACATTGTATAGGCTTTCAATACCATAAGAGGTCAGCGTAAACTGGATTTGATAGCTCGACGTGTAGCCGCACGTAAAAGAGGACTAAAATGTTCACTGTTGAAATATCACAGCATGATTCACGCACTACATCAAGTAATACGTTAATATCCAGTATAGGCTGACCGCAAAAAGCATTGATAGCCTAGTGATATGACCATCGGACTGCCAAGTCAAAGGTCTTGAGTTCAAATCAAAGGCACGCACCTCTGACTTTTTGAAGTCATGTGAGTATTAATAGTTCATTATCACGTGCTTAAAACGGTGAAGGAAAACATCGTGAGGAAACCTGCATGTTCGAAAGATTTTGTCGACGACGTGTGAAGTCTGCCAACCCGCAGTAGGCTAGCGTGGCGGACTATAGCCTAATCCCTCTCGTTTTGAGAGGAGACCCGTGCCCAGCAGTGGGACAATGTAATGGGTTGATGATGATGATAGGCTGACCTTTCATGGTATGGAAAGTCTAAACAAAGCGAGGTCAACTTATAGCACAATCTGTCTGGATCATATTGCGGTGATTATCTGTGTGAGTGTGAGTGGGAGGGATGGGGTGAGGTGGGGGGGAGGGTGTCTGTGACCTGGTGTAGAGCTGGAAGCCGATGTCGTCGGTGTTCCTGACGAAGGGGCACTGGGACTTGTCGACGGGCGCGAGCTGCAGCACCGCGCTCTCGTACTGCACGCCCGGCTGACCTGCGCCCGCGCATAACAACATACAATATTACATCACTATGTACATGGGTTATATTGAGGGTTATTCGGCAAAAAAAAATGAGAGCTCATACACAGCCTATCGTCGGAGTTGAAGCCACTGTGCTCACAAAGATATGAATTTTCTAATGAAAGAAAATGTCTAGTTAAAGAAATATTCTGTTGTACGTTGCTGACGTCGCCTGAAGACGTAAAATGTTTTCCACATTGAAATTCGACATTACAGGCAGTGGTCTCGGTAGCTTAGTTGGTAAAGCGTCTGGTGTACTTAACCAGAGAGACGCAGGTCCAAACCCTGCCTGAGATCGAATTTTTCTTCCACTAGAAATTCTTTTATTGGAAAATTCATATCTTTGTGAACATTGTGTATTACTTAATGCTAAAATATAATAAAAATAAGCAGCCACTGTGCTCAATTAAAAGTGACGCTTTTAATTAATTACTCACGCTAGCGAGTAGTAAACATAGTGTCTAAAACATTTATTATAATTGATAGACACGACGGCGACGTCACAATGGGTATCGATATTATGTAGAATCGATAGATGAATGGAGCGTCACCCTGTTGCTATTGTATTGTATAGTAGTGTAGTGGGTCGCACATCGTAGGTTTCGTCACGCGTCATCATAGTTATTTGCACTCATTACATTTGAACTACTTGTACAATCTAGGAAACGATGTCATCTATATACTCGACACAAAAGTAAAACACTCTTGTGAAAGGCTCAAAGGTTTTTTACAATAAAAATTATGTCGCAGTTCAGTTACTTTGAATGTCACAATATTACGCCTCTTTTTTTGCGCCGGCGCAACTGACTACATCATTATGTATGTATTTTATTTATCAAAATGTGTGTTGTTAACATTTGTGGAAATGTATGATGTACGCGATGGGAACATTCACGTTAATGTCAAAACCGCGAGATTACAAAGTTGCGGTGTGGTCCGCGCTCGCATGCGCCTGCGCCGTGTGACTGCAACCAACGCACATGCGCATACGGTCACTTGCGTAACACTGACATATTAAAATTTTTGCACCTATCACAAATTAATGAAGGATGTGCATATTGCTGATTTAGTCACCTGCACCCGTTAAAGGGGTGATTCTACCCGTCATACTCAACAAGTTTTTCTATAAAACCCATACTCTATTCGTGAAAAATAAATACCTGCAGTAGGCTAGCGTGGTGGAATATAGCCTAATCCCTCTCGTTGTGAGAGGAGACCCGTACCCAGCAGTGGGACAATATATGGGTTGCTGATGATGATGAACTCTGATTTTAGGCGGCGTATCAAAGATGAAACATGCACCAGATTTTAAGTTAGATCTCCTAGTTTCATATTAGTAGTTATTGCGTGAGGCGCGTACTTTACAAAGCTTCCAATACCATTGTCATGCGACTGAGCATAAGTGTTAACTGTAGGCATTCTGTGGTGAGGATATACATACATATTGTTATTGTACCACTAAGCAATGCTACGATGATGTC
The DNA here is from genome assembly GCA_958496365.1 of Subacronicta megacephala. Classification (NCBI taxonomy): domain Eukaryota; kingdom Metazoa; phylum Arthropoda; class Insecta; order Lepidoptera; family Noctuidae; genus Subacronicta; species Subacronicta megacephala. The sequence goes on along the minus strand of OY292542.1, from coordinate 7,200,223 downwards.
AGACTCGCTCAGCTGAAGATGATATGTGTTAACATTAGTTGGGGGTGTTGTTGCACGGCGCATACCTACTATATCGAGCGGCGGCGTGTCGTCACGCTACGCTTTGTTAACAATAATGTAATACATAGTAACCTGGTTATATACATGATCAGCCGGATGTCATGTTATACTGTACACACATTAGGGAGTGCCTACAGTACTCACTACGTTGAACTCAGCGCCCTCGGCTTCGCTGCTACATACGAGTGAGTGTATGTACAGGGTGCAAGGGACATCGACGCACATCCGCTTCCCACGAATTCAGAACTTGATTCTGGACCCCCTTGTGTTGATATTTTTCGTCATTCCATACAGTTTCCATACATTTTGATGGTGTAGGTATTGTACTTTTGTATGAAAAATCAGTTTTTTTTTTCATAACCGACAAAAAATATCTACGCAAGGGAGTCCAGAATCATGTACTGAATTCGCGGGAAGCGGATGTGCGTCGATGTCCCTTCCACCTTTATACCGTATATACACTCACGCCTTTTACCCAAAGGGATAGGCAGAAAACTATAGACCGCCACTTGCTCCAACACTTGCATGTCTCTTTCGCATCTTCCCCATTCATAAATCTTTTCATACAAACCAAATTCGCAATATTGAAACTTTCGAGTTGCCGGTGCCCGTGTATCTAAAGACAATTCAGTTTTTCCAATTTTCCGGGAAACGTATTTCATTTTTAAGAATTTTATTTGGACTAGATATTACTATTATTAGAAGTAATGCGCTTGCACTTACCGACGGACAGAATTCCATTTAGATTTTTTGATAATTAATAATCCATTAACTTAGTAAAACCTTTCACCTTAGGATCGTGGGTATACATACCATCACGCTGGTATAATATTCCCGGAAGGGTTAGGCAGAGGTGTACTTATGTACACATCGTGATAATTATCTGATTTGGATCATTATTACCGAGATGTAGTGACTTTTTTTAGAAGAATTTATTAAGACTATTTATTCAATAGATTTCCGTATTGAAGTTACCTATTTCCTTACATTAGAATGTTGCAGTGGTCGTAATCTAACTAGTTGCAGTACAGCGGCCGGCGCCGGCGCAACGCGACCCTTCACCGTTATCACTTAAATGACATTTACTTGAACCATTACATTTTAAATGAATATTGCGAAAGTATAATTATAATCTGTGGTCAGGCGGAGGTGTGGCTCGAGCTGTGCGACACTCAACACATCGTAATTACTGTTCTAGTCGCTATGATAAACAGGAAAATTACACAGCGAAGTAATCGTCAACTTTGCCAATATAGCTGACCTCACATTCCACGGGAAGCTTATACAGTGCGGGGTCAGCTTATACTAGCCGTTCTTACTATTATCAATCATCACGCCTGTATTCGTCGAAGGGTCCGGCAGAGGTGTACTTACTTATGTAGACATACTGATCGCCGTTATGTTTTTGAGATCTAATGTAAAGCACACAGCTTATGATCAGCATCACAGGTTAGCATGGCTTTAGTAATCTCTTTAATTAATCTGTCTTGTGAGTACTGGGTGCATATAACTAGTATCAAGTGTATTGGTAAACATTTTCGCATATTTTAGTGAAGCCAGCGCGAGCCGCGTGTTGTGCAACAAGCTGAAAGTGCCCCGACTGGCCGTTATGAAAATAAGGAAAAACTGGCAACACCCCCCCCCCCCTACCCCCTACCTCCACCCGCGACCAGCGACCAGATCGACGGACAGACAGACAGACAGCGGATATCGGTAACACATCCTGTGGGGCGCGCTTGTTACGTGTGTGACGTAACACACGCGTGTATTGTGTTGTGTGCATCTCGTTGTTAGCGGATGTAAGGAAGCTCTCCGCGTTGTTACAAGTAGGCTGCGCGTGCGCATGACACACCCTTGCGTGTTTATACAGGGTGGAACTTCATGTATTTTAATTATATTCGAATTGGAACTGGTTGGAAAAAAAAAACAAATATCATTACCCCTCTACCCTCGAAGGGTTAGTCAGAGATGTACACCGACAGTTATTTGATATAATTGTGAACCGTATGTATTGCTATTGCCGTTACAAACTCTAGCTCCAAACTAATACTGAGAGATTCAGAGGAAAACTCAATAGTATTTTGCTCGTACTGGGAATCGAACCGTCGCGCTCAGCAGCCTATTAAACCTATAAATAATTTAATTCGACACTCGGAACCACTAGAGCACAGACATTGTCCTATATGAATAATATTTTAAATGTTAACTTATTATAATTTTACCACTAATCTACTAAACAGATTTCGATAAAATTTGAGGATTGCTTTCTAAAGGATAACTGGGGGACAGAGATGCGAATAAAATAAAATATAGAAGTACTTACGTATGAGCGAGAGGAAGCACGCGAGGGGCATCATCGAATGCATGTTGACACTGTATATAAACACTTACTTTAACTACTATATACTACACTTATATACTACAAACTTACTACTTAATTAATATTAACAAAATCCCAAAATATTAAATCGATCGGACGATCAAATAAAAAAAAAACTATAAAAAAGTAAATATTTGTTTTAAGACGTTCGAATTTCGAAATAAAGTTTTAAAATATCGATATAATGTTGATATGATAGTGCGTTCGGCGGTGTTTGGCGTATGTATCGCGGTGCGCGAGCGCAGCCCTTCGCGCGCCACCGCCCGCCGTAGAGGGGGTCAGTAGAAAGTCTAGCAACGAATGGCTTTAATTCTGAAAAAAAAAAGCTGTAAAAAAATAGGTAAGATTTGTACCTGCGTCGTCCTAAGTGATGTCTAACGTTAGTTTAAACGGGTTTATTCCGAAATGGTGTCATTAAACTTTCATATAGATTATATACTCTTAAAAAAATAAACCGCGATTGCTGCTATCGCATTTAGTGAAGGTGTGATCACGAAAAATGTTGAAATAAAATTATTATTAAAAAAAAAGTAGTAAGTCATAAGGTGTTGAGGGCGCGGCTCCTAAGAGTTACGACATATTTACTGCGCGGAAAATTGTCGCCGAACATCTGCTATCTGAGAGGCGGCGGCGACTGGCGCATGTCTGACTCCACTACCTGTTACGTACTAGGTTTTTCCATTAAGAAATTCCTAATTGATTAATAGTAATAGGCTTGCCTCTATTGCATAAGTCCTAAAACATACCAACCCGCGAACTGTAATCTGGAATACATCAAATCAGTACACCTCTGTCGAACCCTTCAGAACATTCAGGCGTAATAGTACTGTAGAAGACCAGTTTCAAGTATTCATACAAGTGAATAAATATTTTTTCTAAAAATGATAACAGGGCCCCTAGACAATGTCACATCTTCATTATCGATGACGAAGTTAGATATCCGAAATGTATGGATTTGACATAATTTCATCACGTGACATATAGAAAGATTATGCCAATTCCATACATTTCAGATGAATCTAACTGCGTTTTCGATATGGAAATGTAACATTGTCTAGGCCCCCAGTATTAGTGCGTGTGATTCGCCACGGCGGCGCGGGCGGCGCGGGCGGCGGTGGTTGTTACTACATGAGATGTAACCGGTGCCGCCGGTGCCCGGTGCACGGTGCTGGTGGTGCCGGAGTCATATGAACTGGTTCACGTGTTAGCTAACGTATCGCACTAGTTTGGCATCGATCACGCACGCACACGCGCACGCGCACAACAACACACGCGACCTACAACACCACACACATATTTTATTGTTATAACATGATTACATGACCGATTTGACTGCCTCAGTCTAGCGGTCCTGTCATCGTATACAAAACTGTCAAATTTCTCCTAATGATTTTAAACCTTAAATTGTTGACGATAAAGTTCAAAATCAACTGAGAAAATATGACATTTTGTGGTTACTTGATGTGCTGGCCGCCGTACATGTCTGTTGAACCCCTCAGGTATACAGCGGCGTGATGGTGTCGAAACAATTCAATCTACTTACTAATTAACATAGTTCCTGAAGAAGACCTCACAATCAGTTTTGGTTCACATCATCATCAATTAATTCAAAGGAAAACCAACCAGAAGTAATTCTAGGTATCAGAGAGGCAATTATATGTTTTCGCAAACAAAATTGAAAAAATAATAAAAAATAAATAATTAATAATAAATATTGTCTGAACATTTTGATTAATAATTATCGTTTTAAACTCGTAGTAATCCGATTGCTATGCCACGTTATTAATTGATGTACCTCAAGCGAGAACTCCTCTCACTAGAGCCTTACGCGTGGTGAATGAGGTTCATGGGAGGGTTGATGTATTGTGGTGCAACTTGAGTGAATTCGCAAAAGTGACACTATATGTAATAAGTTATTTAGATTAAGATATTTTTTTAACTAGGTATAAGGTGTAGATTTAGGATTTAGTTAGTAAGGCCGTTCTGTCGCATTGGATCATAGATCTGTAATGATAGTGTAGGTAAGATTTTTATATATAAATAAATAAATAAATAAGTTGGGGTAAGTACCTACTCGCAGTAATTACAATAAGTGGTCGCGCGGCTGCCCGGGCGCCGGCCACCGTCGCGAGCACAACCTGCATGCAAAGTTGCATCTTTCTATCTTTTACCGGTTACATTTCGGAGAGTGTGCATCGGAACTACATGAAATAGTTCCACTATCGCACGAGCAGAGCTACGGCTAGGCCCTACATCTCGCACGAAGCGTTTTGCAGCATTTACTTATATAGTGCGAACTGCTCTATTGTGGAACTCTCTACCGGAATCTTTGTTCCCTGAGACCTACAATTAGGAATATGCATGAAGTTTAAATTTGCCTAATAGGTATATTTTTTTCCGGAATCTTTAACATACTTAAAGTATTATTAACAACATTTTGTTACATAATTGTTATTTATTTGTATAAAATAATAATTAAAAAGTGCTAATTATGCGAGCGAAATTCAAATTTACAAAACGCGCTGTCATTGATCGAACGAAATGAAACGTCACGGGCCACGACATTGAATTTAATCACATAGTCGAAAGCTGCTGGAAGAGGAATTATCTTGGAAATATATTTTAATTTGTGTGTCATGAGCGATTTTCCTTAGTGGTGAGACTATACATATACGATGGCCGAAAGAAGAAAAAAAAACTTTATCGGGAGTAGTTCTGATAGTATTTTTGCATTTTGGTACTATGCAATATCGATAGAAAGGTTTTTTAGCGTCTTCCATGGTAAAATCTTTAAGAATTAACCAAAACACCTGTAATAAACAAACACTTCGTGCGATGATCGCGGCTCATGACGTCATATAAAGCGCGCGAAAAATGGCGGCGTTCAAACAGCTCAATTTTGGATATGTATGTTGAATAATATTTAAAAAAAATTAGAACATTCTCGGGAATAATTATATCTTCTATTGTGTTGTTATGATGTATAGAATTAATAAAAAAAACGCATGCATGTTCCTAATTTGGGTGTCTTCAAGACGAGAGTGAATAGGTATTTTCTAGGCAAGCGCGCTCCGTCGCAGACCACTGCGATGCTTAACACATCAGGCACGTTGTGGTCAAGCGTAAGCCTATCTGTGATTAAAAAAATAACCTGTAGGTGAAGCGACCCCCGACCACTAAGCACCGACCACCGACCACTAAGCACCGACCACCGACCACTAAGCACCGACCACTAAGCACCGACCACCGAGCAGTGCAGGGACCGGGTCTCCCTTATGTGGGGACTTGTGTGACCGCACCACAACTTATGTAAACAGTATTCAATCTCAACGTTGTATGACCATAATTATAATGCAGGGAAACTTTATGTTAACCTACATACATGTGTACTATTTTTTATAGCCTACCGTAGTAGTACTGATTACTTTTTTATGTAATCAAAATAATCAAAATGTTAACGCAAGAACAACAAAAATAAAGAACCATCTTTTTGTATTTTTTAGGCATTTTCCATGCAAAGAATACTAAGTTATTTTAGTGAAAAAAAAAAACGACCGCGGGCAGGATTCGACATGGCAGGTAGGGGTCGCGGTGGCTTAGCGGTCATAGCGTCTGGTGTACTTAACCAGAAGACGCAGGTTCGAATCCTGCCCGCGGTCGTATTTTTCCTTCACTAAAATAACTTAAAAATAAAGAAGTTAAAATCGTTATAAAAATGGGAAGTTATACTAGACGTTAGTTATACTAAACGTCGTTTTATATTGAATTGTGACGTCACAAATCACTGTCCCATACATTTTCTATACTGACTCGTTTTGCGGGAAACAGACAGAACATGCTTTTTCAGTCCCAACCAACAACTTTAAACGCCTTTAACTTACAACTTTGTTGGCTGATTGAAATGATTATCGTTCGATTAAATTATGTTTCAAATTATGTAAAGCCACAAAACCCTTTTTACATTTTGACGATGAGGCACTCTGTGAACGTCGTGATAACGTGTTTAGCGTATCTGTCAAATAATTTAATTTGAAAATCAAATAAATAACTATTTAGTGGGTCATTTCGTGTTGTTTGTTTTCCGTCGAGTTTAATTATATTCCTCAGTATTTGCTTTTGTTACGTTACGATTCAATGCTACCGAGTTGAGCGTGTACGTTCCCCAAGAGGTTTTATTGTGAGACATCGGACTCCTGTTGTATTATAAAGTGAGCAATTGGACTCTTTTAAGTGTTTAGTGAGTGATTGGACTCTTGAAACACGTAGAAAATGTCTACACCTGGTCGAGATCGGAAAAACTGTCCTAGAATGGTAAACAATTACCCATTTAGAAGTTAAAACGCGGAGAATTTAGGTTTTATAACCTCAATTTCAGCAACCCAAAAAAAAAAAGATTTCCCTTCAACTTGGGTGAATAAAAGGAAATCGTTTGCAGAACATGAAAAGATATTTTTTTGTCTACAAAATAAAATTAAAAACATGGTGACACGACAAATTTTTGTAGGGGCCTAAATCTCCTAAGAAAATGGGCATTCTCCTTTCATGTGTTAAAAGCTAAATTTTTGGACACAACACAACATGTAAAGAGACACGCAGCGAGAACGAGAACGCAGCTTCTAGATAATACTTAGTCTATGGTTTAAAAATTGTTTTTTACGAAAGCTGTCATTTTTGACACCAGTCAACTGCTGTATTGTAATTGAAGAGTTAGTGTTGAATGTTGATGTCGTTGATGTCGGTGTGTGTGGCAGTGCTATCTGCGGGCGTATCGAGGCGTACATCTCGTCGCTGCCGCCGCCCTTCGAGCTGCACCGCCCGCTGCTGACGCGCGCCGCCAGCGCCGAGGCGCGCACCCCCGCGCGCGCGCCCTCCTTCAGCGTGTGCTGGTGCGCCACCATGCAGGTGACGCGAGCTGTACACCACACACTCACACCACACCACACCACACACTCACACCCCCGCGCGCGCGCCCTCCTTCAGCGTGTGCTGGTGCGCCACCATGCAGGTGACGCGAGCTGTACACCACACACTCACACCACACCACACCACACACTCACACCCCCGCGCGCGCGCCCTCCTTCAGCGTGTGCTGGTGCGCCACCATGCAGGTGACGCGAGCTGTACACCACACACTCACACCACACCACACCACACACTCACACCCCCGCGCGCGCGCCCTCCTTCAGCGTGTGCTGGTGCGCCACCATGCAGGTGACGCGAGCTGTACACCACACACTCACACCACACCACACCACACACTCACACCCCCGCGCGCGCGCCCTCCTTCAGCGTGTGCTGGTGCGCCACCATGCAGGTGACGCGAGCTGTACACCACACACTCACACCACACCACACCACACACTCACACCCCCGCGCGCGCGCCCTCCTTCAGCGTGTGCTGGTGCGCCACCATGCAGGTGACGCGAGCTGTACACCACACACTCACACCACACCACACCACACACTCACACCCCCGCGCGCGCGCCCTCCTTCAGCGTGTGCTGGTGCGCCACCATGCAGGTGACGCGAGCTGTACACCACACACTCACACCACACCACACCACACACTCACACCCCCGCGCGCGCGCCCTCCTTCAGCGTGTGCTGGTGCGCCACCATGCAGGTGACGCGAGCTGTACACCACACACTCACACCACACCACACCACACACTCACACCCCCGCGCGCGCGCCCTCCTTCAGCGTGTGCTGGTGCGCCACCATGCAGGTGACGCGAGCTGTACACCACACACTCACACCACACCACACCACACACTCACACCCCCGCGCGCGCGCCCTCCTTCAGCGTGTGCTGGTGCGCCACCATGCAGGTGACGCGAGCTGTACACCACACACTCACACCACACCACACCACACACTCACACCCCCCGCGCGCGCGCCCTCCTTCAGCGTGTGCTGGTGCGCCACCATGCAGGTGACGCGAGCTGTACACCACACACTCACACCACACCACACCACACACTCACACCCCCGCGCGCGCGCCCTCCTTCAGCGTGTGCTGGTGCGCCACCATGCAGGTGACGCGAGCTGTACACCACACACTCACACCACACCACACCACACACTCACACCCCCGCGCGCGCGCCCTCCTTCAGCGTGTGCTGGTGCGCCACCATGCAGGTGACGCGAGCTGTACACCACACACTCACACCACACCACACCACACACTCACACCCCCGCGCGCGCGCCCTCCTTCAGCGTGTGCTGGTGCGCCACCATGCAGGTGACGCGAGCTGTACACCACACACTCACACCACACCACACCACACACTCACACCCCCGCGCGCGCGCCCTCCTTCAGCGTGTGCTGGTGCGCCACCATGCAGGTGACGCGAGCTGTACACCACACACTCACACCACACCACACCACACACTCACACCCCCGCGCGCGCGCCCTCCTTCAGCGTGTGCTGGTGCGCCACCATGCAGGTGACGCGAGCTGTACACCACACACTCACACCACACCACACCACACACTCACACCCCCGCGCGCGCGCCCTCCTTCAGCGTGTGCTGGTGCGCCACCATGCAGGTGACGCGAGCTGTACACCACACACTCACACCACACCACACCACACACTCACACCCCCGCGCGCGCGCCCTCCTTCAGCGTGTGCTGGTGCGCCACCATGCAGGTGACGCGAGCTGTACACCACACACTCACACCACACCACACCACACACTCACACCCCCGCGCGCGCGCCCTCCTTCAGCGTGTGCTGGTGCGCCACCATGCAGGTGACGCGAGCTGTACACCACACACTCACACCACACCACACCACACACTCACACCCCCGCGCGCGCGCCCTCCTTCAGCGTGTGCTGGTGCGCCACCATGCAGGTGACGCGAGCTGTACACCACACACTCACACCACACCACACCACACACTCACACCCCCGCGCGCGCGCCCTCCTTCAGCGTGTGCTGGTGCGCCACCATGCAGGTGACGCGAGCTGTACACCACACACTCACACCACACCACACCACACACTCACACCCCCGCGCGCGCGCCCTCCTTCAGCGTGTGCTGGTGCGCCACCATGCAGGTGACGCGAGCTGTACACCACACACTCACACCACACCACACCACACACTCACACCCCCGCGCGCGCGCCCTCCTTCAGCGTGTGCTGGTGCGCCACCATGCAGGTGACGCGAGCTGTACACCACACACTCACACCACACCACACCACACACTCACACCCCCGCGCGCGCGCCCTCCTTCAGCGTGTGCTGGTGCGCCACCATGCAGGTGACGCGAGCTGTACACCACACACTCACACCACACCACACCACACACTCACACCCCCGCGCGCGCGCCCTCCTTCAGCGTGTGCTGGTGCGCCACCATGCAGGTGACGCGAGCTGTACACCACACACTCACACCACACCACACCACACACTCACACCCCCCGCGCGCGCGCCCTCCTTCAGCGTGTGCTGGTGCGCCACCATGCAGGTGACGCGAGCTGTACACCACACACTCACACCACACCACACCACACACTCACACCCCCGCGCGCGCGCCCTCCTTCAGCGTGTGCTGGTGCGCCACCATGCAGGTGACGCGAGCTGTACACCACACACTCACACCACACCACACCACACACTCACACCCCCGCGCGCGCGCCCTCCTTCAGCGTGTGCTGGTGCGCCACCATGCAGGTGACGCGAGCTGTACACCACACACTCACACCACACCACACCACACACTCACACCCCCGCGCGCGCGCCCTCCTTCAGCGTGTGCTGGTGCGCCACCATGCAGGTGACGCGAGCTGTACACCACACACTCACACCACACCACACCACACACTCACACCCCCGCGCGCGCGCCCTCCTTCAGCGTGTGCTGGTGCGCCACCATGCAGGTGACGCGAGCTGTACACCACACACTCACACCACACCACACCACACACTCACACCCCCGCGCGCGCGCCCTCCTTCAGCGTGTGCTGGTGCGCCACCATGCAGGTGACGCGAGCTGTACACCACACACTCACACCACACCACACCACACACTCACACCCCCGCGCGCGCGCCCTCCTTCAGCGTGTGCTGGTGCGCCACCATGCAGGTGACGCGAGCTGTACACCACACACTCACACCACACCACACCACACACTCACACCCCCGCGCGCGCGCCCTCCTTCAGCGTGTGCTGGTGCGCCACCATGCAGGTGACGCGAGCTGTACACCACACACTCACACCACACCACACCACACACTCACACCCCCGCGCGCGCGCCCTCCTTCAGCGTGTGCTGGTGCGCCACCATGCAGGTGACGCGAGCTGTACACCACACACTCACACCACACCACACCACACACGTCACGACCCCCGCGCGCGCGGCCCTCCTTACAGCGTGTGCTGGTGCGCCACCATGCAGGTGACGCGAGCTGTACACCACACACTCACACCACACCACACCACAACTCACACCCCCGCGCGCGCGCCCTCCTTCAGCGTGTGCTGGTGCGCCACCATGCAGGTGACGCGAGCTGTACACCACACACTCACACCACACCACACCACACACTCACACCCCCGCGCGCGCGCCCTCCTTCAGCGTGTGCTGGTGCGCCACCATGCAGGTGACGCGAGCTGTACACCACACACTCACACCACACCACACCACACACTCACACCCCCGCGCGCGCGCCCTCCTTCAGCGTGTGCTGGTGCGCCACCATGCAGGTGACGCGAGCTGTACACCACACACTCACACCACACCACACCACACACTCACACCCCCGCGCGCGCGCCCTCCTTCAGCGTGTGCTGGTGCGCCACCATGCAGGTGACGCGAGCTGTACACCACACACTCACACCACACCACACCACACACTCACACCCCCGCGCGCGCGCCCTCCTTCAGCGTGTGCTGGTGCGCCACCATGCAGGTGACGCGAGCTGTACACCACACACTCACACCACACCACACCACACACTCACACCCCCGCGCGCGCGCCCTCCTTCAGCGTGTGCTGGTGCGCCACCATGCAGGTGACGCGAGCTGTACACCACACACTCACACCACACCACACCACACACTCACACCCCCGCGCGCGCGCCCTCCTTCAGCGTGTGCTGGTGCGCCACCATGCAGGTGACGCGAGCTGTACACCACACACTCACACCACACCACACCACACACTCACACCCCCGCGCGCGCGCCCTCCTTCAGCGTGTGCTGGTGCGCCACCATGCAGGTGACGCGAGCTGTACACCACACACTCACACCACACCACACCACACACTCACACCCCCGCGCGCGCGCCCTCCTTCAGCGTGTGCTGGTGCGCCACCATGCAGGTGACGCGAGCTGTACACCACACACTCACACCACACCACACCACACACTCACACCCCCGCGCGCGCGCCCTCCTTCAGCGTGTGCTGGTGCGCCACCATGCAGGTGACGCGAGCTGTACACCACACACTCACACCACACCACACCACACACTCACACCCCCGCGCGCGCGCCCTCCTTCAGCGTGTGCTGGTGCGCCACCATGCAGGTGACGCGAGCTGTACACCACACACTCACACCACACCACACCACACACTCACACCCCCGCGCGCGCGCCCTCCTTCAGCGTGTGCTGGTGCGCCACCATGCAGGTGACGCGAGCTGTACACCACACACTCACACCACACCACACCACACACTCACACCCCCGCGCGCGCGCCCTCCTTCAGCGTGTGCTGGTGCGCCACCATGCAGGTGACGCGAGCTGTACACCACACACTCACACCACACCACACCACACACTCACACCCCCGCGCGCGCGCCCTCCTTCAGCGTGTGCTGGTGCGCCACCATGCAGGTGACGCGAGCTGTACACCACACACTCACACCCCCCGCGCGCGCGCCCTCCTTCAGCGTGTGCTGGTGCGCCACCATGCAGGTGACGCGAGCTGTACACCACACACTCACACCACACCACACCACACACTCACACCCCCGCGCGCGCGCCCTCCTTCAGCGTGTGCTGGTGCGCCACCATGCAGGTGACGCGAGCTGTACACCACACACTCACACCACACCACACCACACACTCACACCCCCGCGCGCGCGCCCTCCTTCAGCGTGTGCTGGTGCGCCACCATGCAGGTGACGCGAGCTGTACACCACACACTCACACCACACCACACCACACACTCACACCCCCGCGCGCGCGCCCTCCTTCAGCGTGTGCTGGTGCGCCACCATGCAGGTGACGCGAGCTGTACACCACACACTCACACCACACCACACCACACACTCACACCCCCGCGCGCGCGCCCTCCTTCAGCGTGTGCTGGTGCGCCACCATGCAGGTGACGCGAGCTGTACACCACACACTCACACCACACCACACCACACACTCACACCCCCGCGCGCGCGCCCTCCTTCAGCGTGTGCTGGTGCGCCACCATGCAGGTGACGCGAGCTGTACACCACACACTCACACCACACCACACCACACACTCACACCCCCGCGCGCGCGCCCTCCTTCAGCGTGTGCTGGTGCGCCACCATGCAGGTGACGCGAGCTGTACACCACACACTCACACCACACCACACCACACACTCACACCCCCGCGCGCGCGCCCTCCTTCAGCGTGTGCTGGTGCGCCACCATGCAGGTGACGCGAGCTGTACACCACACACTCACACCACACCACACCACACACTCACACCCCCGCGCGCGCGCCCTCCTTCAGCGTGTGCTGGTGCGCCACCATGCAGGTGACGCGAGCTGTACACCACACACTCACACCACACCACACCACACACTCACACCCCCGCGCGCGCGCCCTCCTTCAGCGTGTGCTGGTGCGCCACCATGCAGGTGACGCGAGCTGTACACCACACACTCACACCACACCACACCACACACTCACACCCCCGCGCGCGCGCCCTCCTTCAGCGTGTGCTGGTGCGCCACCATGCAGGTGACGCGAGCTGTACACCACACACTCACACCACACCACACCACACACTCACACCCCCGCGCGCGCGCCCTCCTTCAGCGTGTGCTGGTGCGCCACCATGCAGGTGACGCGAGCTGTACACCACACACTCACACCACACCACACCACACACTCACACCCCCGCGCGCGCGCCCTCCTTCAGCGTGTGCTGGTGCGCCACCATGCAGGTGACGCGAGCTGTACACCACACACTACACACCACACACCACACTCACTCTCACCCACCACACACTCACACATGGTCATGTCTACAGGCCCCGGAGGTGGTAAACGCGGTGACCGGCAAGCTGGAGAGCGGGCAGCCCTCGCTGCTGTGCAAGCAGAGCATGTTCGCGCGCTGGCAGTACCTCGTCAAGAGACTGCCGCTGCTGCCGCAGGTAAGCACGCGCGCACACACATACAGTATTGAGAAAGAAGTTATAATTATGTAGAGTATATCTGATGTGTACCGGACGGCGTCGTGTCCGCAGGAGGTGGAGCCGGACAGCGCGCCGCCGGACATGCCGGACAACATCGACGGCCTGCTCTACAACGAGGCCAAGCAGATGTGCCCAACCTACCAGGTACACGAGCACTGCTACCTATTGTCTTTAATTTTAAATACCTCAACAGACACATCTGTTCAATTGTTGTGATTAACTCGAATTGTCACGCGATAAAAGTACCAATTTCTCATCGCTGCCGTATTTGCTCGATTAATATGCGATTATTTATTGATCATCCCACAGCTCGCTAAGCAACGTCTAATCGATGCGTTCGAGAAAGCCAAGCTGGGCCGCTGGATCAAGCGTCCGCTGGAACAAGACCAGTTCGTGTGCGAGATCACGGACGCAGACCCCGCACTCCTGTTCACTTAGGCGGGCCCACACCCCGCCGCGGGGCGCCGCCCGCCCCCGCCCCCGCCCCCGCCCGGGGACCGACCACACACACCTAGCGCGGCTGGTAGAGATACTAAGAAAGATGAGAATGGTTGTGATGACAAACTGATCGATAAGGTGACTACGCTACGTTTACCACATTTTTTGAATCCCAATGTGTTTGGAAACCGTGACTTTGTATGCAGCGGTGACGATAGACTGAACGGGAAGGATGAACGAACAGATAGTCGTCGTGTGTTGTCTACTGATACAACTGTAGCCGATACTGACAGGAAGCACGGTGACGTAGGCAGTAGGTCCCTCTCGTATTATAATTATCGTAATAATAAATCTATTATTAATAATACTAGTGTTAATCGTAATAATAATTTTCCTAATATACCAAAAAATAATAAAATTAGTATTAGTAGTCGCTTCCTTAAAACTAAGATTAATGAAAATAATTTAATTAAAAGATGTGTTCTTGAGCATAATAACTCTTATTCTAGTTCAGTTGATATTAATGATAAATGTATTGAAATAAATAGCGATGTCTGCGAGCAATCGGTAGACGATGAACAATGGGATGATGATGATACAAAAAATAACAATTTTGGTTTATACGGTGAATGTAATTTTAGTCTGGACATAATTAAGGACAGTAGTTTACCTGTTAATAAAGAAAAAGCAACGAAAACAGAAAACAGTACGTCGAAAGATGATAGAGAAGTAAAATATTTAACGCACAAAATACAAAACGTTCAGTTGGACGACGACAAGAACAGATTTTGGAAAGATTTTTATAAAAACAGACATGCGAAGCGTAACGTTAACGGTAATAATGATACCAAAGAAACTGACACCACCACGGAACACAGAGACGCACATCGCTATATAAGTAATAATAGTAATGCACAATGTTATGGTAAGTTTGACAGTAGAGATAGTATTAGACCAAGCGTTGTTACCAAAGATAACGTAACTAATGATAAAGAAAGTGATAGTCTTAGGTTAAGTTATGTTGATGACGGAATCATTCAACATCAACATTACAATTTAGATGGTAAGAGTTGTAACGTAAATACTTCAAGAGACACAATCGTAACAGTAGAAAAAGACGTAGTGTTAGGAAAAAGTAATTTAGTTATTTATAAGAACTTCGTAATAGATAAAGTAGGAGTTGAAACGGATACGAATGCAGAAGGAAACGTCAACCGTAAAGCAAATATAGTTAGTAAACTGACTTCTTATTACTTAAGCAAGTGTCGAAGTAGTGACAGTAACACCCCTGATCATGAACAACAAGAACACGCTCAACTTAAACATAGTCTATCACACTTTAAAACTAATAATCATACAATTATTGACAATAACGAAGACTATGAAAACAAAATTAGTATAAACGGCAAAGAAAATTGTTTAAACACAAACATGTATTCGATTCATAATTTCAATCCTAAACTTACGAAAAATGCTTCTAATTTTAATGATTCCAATTCTCAAGATGAAAATAACAATAACAGTAAAGTAATTCTGCAGCAAAACAATAATAAGGAACAGCGCAGCGTCAGGAGCGAGCTGCTCTTACGAAGACTTAACATTTACGAGAAAATATGCACAAAAACTAAATGAAGCGACCTGTCGAGTGTGTGCGAGTGTCTGAGACAACTATCAAACTATCCTTCGATTCAGAAAGATCAGGTCCTGCTCCAACAGTAAGATGGAACAATCGTAACAGCCTGAGCATGTTTTCAAGTTACAGATAAACATGTGATTCTTGATCATAATCTGTTCAATCGTTTGCTTCTTGACTTTCGCGTTTACAGTATGAGTAAGATATTCAACAATTTGTATTATTTATAATTTAAGATTTCAGTATTCTTTGTTTATTATCTTTATTTTTTTCGCTTGTCATTCAACCGCGTGTAGCCGCCTCTTTCGGCGCCTATTTTCTAACAAATAATCATTTTAGATTACTTATTTTATTAACTTTGTACGGTGGCTAGAACATCAAGATCCCACAAAATGACAAATTTTCTCATTTGATTTTGATCTTAATTATCTACAATTTAAGGTTTAAAACAGTTTTGTATAACCTGATGTGCTGGTACATTGATGCACGTCACTTGGATCGAGTCATCTGGACCAGTAATATGTTTATATATATGGAGCCGTCGATGACATCATTATTTACTTATGGATCATTAGTTTCATATTTATCATTATTGATGCGGTCGTAATGTCTTGTCAGTGTTTCAATAAAAAACGATCTACTTACTTACCAACCAGGCCTAGTGCTGTGTGCGTGTGAGATATAATGTGTGTGTGAGAGAGAGTGCGAGAAAGGGAGAGAGAGTAAATGTGTGTGTGTGTGTGAGCGGTCCCCTCGCGTCCCTCGCGGTCAGTGATGTCTACCAAAGCGGTTTGTGTCAATCACTTCATTTTCAAGAAGATTATTCAACAACCACGTCGTCGTCGCCGCACTCACTGTTCTCTGTCATTTATATACCAATGTATTTTGAGATATAAGCCACAACAAGTATTCAATACTTTAAAATAAAAATAAATTGAAATTAAAATAAATTATTATATTATTCTATTCAAAATTGTTCGCCAAATATAATTAATTAAATGAAGACGTCTGCTAAAGTGTTTTAGTATATTTTTGGATAATAAAATGATTATTGTATTTTGTTAGTGTGTGGGCGAGGCGAGTTTGGTTGTGTAGATATTATAAGCTTTGGTATGCTATCATGCGCGCGCGTCGGCTCCCCGTGTTCGGTGTAGACCAACCTTGGAAGCAGAGTATGTCTAGATCTCGATAGCAGCTGATGTTCAAGTATTCTTTAAGTTTTAAGATAACTTAAGTTTAAAACCATTTGTGTGAAACATCAATCTAACTAAAAGTTAATTTTAAGTGCCATTGAATTCGAAGTCATCATGTCTGCATCTTTTGTCTATTACTAGCGTTGTATTAGTAATTAAAACTTAGAGAATTAATCAATATTATACAAAAATATTTCTTATAACTAAACTAAATAAAAATTGTGTTTCAAAAATGTTTATTTTTTTATATTTTGTTATTTTACTGTGCTGGCTGTCAACGTAAGTTTCGTGCACTGCCATTCAATTATTGTATATATTTGGTGATTATTTATTGAGACGGGTAGATCTCTCCTGGTGAGAGAATACTGATTATAACTTTAGTTGCTCATCTCACGTTAGTTTTTGCCCTATACCAATGATTAATATTATTAATTTGATTATGTCGCTTTTTCTGTAATAGTTACGAATCAAATACCTGGTGCGCAAGTTTTTACCTAAAATTTTAAACAAAAAACATTATTATCACTTTTGACAAACTTCTTTGTAATTATCTTGTATTACGTCAATAAGATTTCATGATACAACTCATTACAATTTAGATTACTATTTTGTTTCTAGAAAGCATTTGGCAGCGCCATCTGTTAACCGTGCGTAGACACTACTTTACACATGGCGCTTTCAAGTGACAAGTACTACCGATGGATTTTTAAATGTCATTGTGTACGAATTAATTAAATAAAACAATAGAAGCACTTTATCATAAGAAAATTGTAATTTACACAAGTGAGCACAATAAATCATTAATTTGTTCGTATGGGTTGTATTATTTCGATATTTCCCTACATTGGTAAATAAGTATTATAGGGCCGGCTTCAAGCGAAATACTCAGATGGGGTTGATTGTATGATAATTTATTCAATAAAACAGGGTTGTCACAATATTATTATCATTATTTATTTATTGATACAATAAATGTTTAACATTAGTTACACTAATCGCTGCTTAAACCTGAGGCAGCAGCTATCTTACTTATTATAATAATAATATGTCTTTAGCTAATCCCTGTCCACGTTATATCTATAACGGTTAACAATATATTTAGTTTAGAGTCATCATAGTAGACGTACTTACAGCTTTTATCAAAAATAATTTTGTTCTATTATACATTCACTACTATCAGCGGTTATTTTTTATTACGTATAGCAAATTATCATTTCTGTATTCATTTATTGATATAATTATTATATTCAATTATTGAAAAAAAAATGTATATATAATAACATATACCTACATATTGAAAATAGAAAAATATTCATATAAAATTATTATTATTCCACCTTTCCCGACCCTTCACGATGAGCGATGACGTTTACCTACTGCACAAGGCAGGGCCGTAATCAAGAATGCACTTGGGTGCGGGGGGCAAGCTTAAAGCTTATGTGGAGTGCATTTTTATTCACACATGAATATGAGCAATCTGTTCGCTTAGCATTTAATTTAATTCCAACAAAGTATTCATGACCGCGCCGCGTCGGCGTCAATAGTCGGTATCGTGTCGGCAGGGCTCGTGCTCGTGGGCGGCGCGGAGGAGGTCGGCGAGCTCCGTGTAGAGCGGGCAGCGCCGCCCCGCCGGCTTGCAGATCTCACGGTGGTCCACCGACACCCCGCGCAGGGAGCCCACGCCCGCGTCTAAAATAATCGCATCTAATGTATCAGCGGCGGTAGTCGAATGGCTAGGGCGTCGGACTTGCGATCATGTGGTTGCCGGTTCGAACCCACCATTGCACTACCGACGTGAACCCACTCGTAACAAGAGGGGTTAACAAGATTACTAGTAATGTGAGACCCACATTGCTAGTAAGCTTTTAAAAAAAATGTTCACTAACCGTACTTTTATTACTTATTTAACGTATATTTATTAATTCCAGCATAAGCTGACCTCGACCTGACCTGTTGGACTTTCCGTACAATGAAAATCATATTATACTGAAAATATAAACAGAAGTACGAGTACATCGTATATATTCTGTGCATCTTGTCAACATCTAGTAGTAGTGCCTCGCTGGCATGTCTTTATGCCAGCCTGTCGGTCGGCATGACCGTGGAAATACGGATAGAACTTCCCCAGTCCCACAGAATATCGAAATTCCCAATTCCTTCCTCAGTCCTACTCCTTCTCCTTTCCCCTTTCTTTTCCTTAATTACGCTTGGCAATCTGTAACTCTTTTCTTTTACTTACCATCAGGTAGCTCGCCTGGTCGTTTGCTGAATTATCCCATAAAAAGAATACAGTCTGCTAACTGCTTAGCTAAATAAAAGTATGTTCTCACCGGCGGAGTCTTCACTGACGATGCGCAGCCAGAGCACGGACATGAGTGTTCGGCCTGTCTCCACCAGGCTGCGCACGCGCGGCATCGCCCCCCGCGCGCATCTTTCGCCCCTCGAACTCTGCGCGCCCCCCGCCCCCTGCACCCCCCCCCACCCCCTGCGCGCCCCCCACCCCATGCGCACCCCCCCGCCCCCTGCGCCCCACACCGGCCCTGCGCTGCCGCCACCCAGCGCCGCTGCAGGTCCAACACTAGCGGACAATCTAAACAAAACATTTCTTAGCACACAATGTCTTAAATCTTAGAACATTGTCGTCAGACCCTAGCGAGTATCAAGAATGACGCCAACACTGGTGTGCGGTGTAACCCCGCGTTTCCACTGAATGCTACACATGTTGCAAACATCTAACTCTCAAAGAGCGAGTGAGATAGGTAGCTGATTGCAACATGTTTTGTCGTCACTGTAAACGCAGGGATAGGTTACCTTTAGCGATCTCCTGGAGCTCGACGCTGCGGCTGGTGATGGGCGTCTTGATGTCGGCGAGCGGCGAGCCGCGGTGCGGCACCGAGTAGAACATGAACCCGCGACTGGCCGCCCACAGCCGCGCACGCGCACTGTCTTCTGCAACAACAACATGAGTACGGTTTGAGCGAAATAACTCCGCTCTGAAGTTAGCCGTTCCGAACTACCGCGTTGGTAAAATCGTTAACTCTCGGGCCCCAATTTTCCGGTTTAAAGGGCAATGTAGCATCTGATGTATCAAGATGACAACCAGGTGTTGTTGGTGCCTACTACAAGGGCTCTTTATTATAAATGATGTATATTTCTAGTCTATCCTTCGAATAATTTGTGTTACGGAGGTCCGAAAGACACTTTACAGTTTGTTCGAAATAAGTAAGCCGATCGGAAGTTGTCTGCAAGTGGTTTAGAAGTGGTAAATTTTAATAGAAAGAGTCGGTGTTAAGATAATTAGAGTCGTATATATTTCACATTTCTAATGATTTTGTTTACTAATTTCGATATTTATGTATTAAAACACTTAATTAAACGATTTTATCACCGCGGTAGTTCGGAACGGCTAACTTCCGATCGGCTTACTTATTTCGAACAAACTGTACAAGACAATGTTATGTCTTTAACCACAGACTAAAATCTAATTTATCTGCGTCTTTAACGTATGCCTCGAGCGGGGTCAATTTCGGAGCCGATGGAAGAACTTGTCCTGTTGAGGAAGAAGCCGGGACACAACCCATTGTGTTGCTCAACGAGGCGGGCAAACTTGGGGATAATTGCAGACGGGTGGTTTTTAAAACAATCCTAGCATGAGAAAAAAATGCTGATTGTAACTTTTTTATGGAGTGCGGAAAATCCGTATGGGTCTTTTGTGACCAGCAGAGGCGGCAGAGTATGTCGGACTCGTACTTAAAAAAATGCAGCTGTTTCCTTGCCCTATATCCATAGGATTTGTGACATTTGCCAGGGATTGCAAACATTTTTGGCAATAGGCGCCAATATTATTAATACATTGAGCCGTGCTTTTACGCATACCTTGTAAAGGCTGGATCGATTTGGCAAATAAAAAAGAAATAAGTATGCATAGACTAGTCTATGATTCTAAGTAAAAGCCAAAATAAGGTTTAGGGAAAGAAGATACGTGCTATTTTCTACAGGATATAAATGTATTTAAACAGGACAACGCCTGTCGGATTAGCTATGTAGTTATAAATATTATACAACGAATTTACATGATCCAGGGTAATTTTTATCTGAAATACTCTTTTATCATTAAATAATTATAAAATGTTTGTTCGGAGCAGACGGCAAGCAACAGTTTTCACGATTATACCTAGATGGCGTGGGCATCGAATTAGATCGCGCTATGGTTTCGTTACACAGTTTCAGTTACGTTATTTGTTTCATGGCGTTCGAGTTACCAATACCAATAGTTTTATGTTCGTCTCTAATAACTTAGAGACAATTTTTGAAGAGCTATATCGCTATTGCGTTGGCTCAGACTTATTATGACATATTTAAAAGAACAACGAAACAGTTTCGCCCCCTTTGTATGTTGTCCAGTTGTCCTTTATGCCAATCTCTAATCTCTATGATTGAATTTAGTATTTCAAAATTAATATTGTTGAAAAAACCTGTGTTACCATTTTAGAGTGAGAATTATAAGCATCATTTCGATTTAAAGAAGCTGGAACCTTTAATTAACCTAATATTTGCGTAAGTGTCAGAAACCAGAACTTGATCAAGATTCATTATCCAGAGCTTGGCATCACCCATAGCTGGGTATAGGACCCTCTCAGGTTGTACCATATGGTATTAGAATAGAATAGAATAACTCTTTATTTTTTTCCACAAAGGTTCTTAAAGTTATGTTCATAAAACTTTTCACACTAGTCCTTTGTGGGAGACTGGTATCCGCACTAGGAAAACCTGTCACGCAGACTACCAGGCCCCCCCCCCCCCCTCGAACGTAGCGTAACTTATAATTATTCAATATAATTAAAATATAGGAACAAAATTAAAATAAATCTAGAAACAAAAGAAAAAATAAAGGAGAAACATTTCAAAAATAAGATTAAAACTACACTTAAAAGTTATCTTACAAAAAAAAAAAAAACAAAAAAGAGTGTTCGTATGTAAAGTATATCTGGGTGAGAGTGTAAGAAGGTGTGTGGGAATGTGTGAGTAAGAGTGTGTGTGGGGATGTGTGAGTGAGAGTGTGAGAATGTATGTGTACGATGTGTGTTTGTGGGTGTATACGCTTATATGGTCATAGTTAGAAGGTTTTCAGTTTCGACGTATCCTAGACTTAAGAGATACGTGGTTAAATCTTGCTTGCATTTTGCCTTAACCAATGGATAAATATTTAGCTTAGCATTAAGTTTGTTATATAAATAGGAGCTAAGAAAACAGTAGTTGCGGTGGGACAGTGCACTTTTGCAGAGCTTAGTTGAGGATACTTTTGATTTTATACGTTTATGTGCGTTCAGGGATGGGTTATAATGAAGAAGAGAATGCTTCCGCAAGACAGTTAGCATGACGAAAAGTTGACGAACAGACAGAACTCCACATTTCTGGTACAAATCAGTAGAGGGGTGAAAGAAGGAAAGCGAGTGGGCTACTTTCAGTATTACTCTTTGTGCTCGTTCAACTTTGATCATGTGAGTCTTGGCGGCGCCTCCCCATACTGTGATGCAGTAGGACAACAGCGATTGACAAAGTGCACAATAAACAGTTCTTAGTACTTTAAAATCCGCAACGTGGCGAAGATTTTTAAATATAAATATTAACTTTCTTACTCGTTTAGAGAGCAGGTCTATATGTGATTGAAAATTCAGATTTCTGTCTATAATAACACCAAGGTATCTAATAGAGTCCACTTTTTCGAGTTTAGGGCATGTACATGCGTTTGATGAAAGATTGTTACAAGAGTGGGCTATAATGCTAAAAGCGGCATTTGACAAGAAACGGGTATTTGTTAAAGAAAATGTGATATACTTTGTTTTGATGGTATTTAGTGTAAGTTGGTTATTATTTAACCAGCCTCCGACCACGGAGAACCCTAATTGAGCATGGCTATAAACTTCTTCCCATGTATCTCCATGGAAAATTAGAACTGTATCATCAGCGAAAGTGATGATCTGGCCGTTACTAAGATTTAAATGGCAGAGATCATTGATGAATGTTAAAAAGAGGGTAGGTCCAAGAATACTTCCCTGCGGAACACCAATATTGACATTACAATCATCACTTTGCCATCCTTCGACTATTACGCGCTGAAATCTATCACTAAGATAGCTATACAGTAAGTCCAATTGAGTTCCGCGCACGCCTAAGTGTTCCAGTTTTTTCATCAAGAGTGGTGTGGAGACTGTGTCAAACGCCTTTGCTAGGTCTAAAAATATTGCAAGAACTTTTTGTTTTCGTCAAGTTTAGCTACAATACTATCAGTAAGTTGGTGAACTGCATCATTAGTTGATTTACCTCTTCGGAACCCGTATTGATTATCGGATAATAACCTTTTATTTTCTAAGTATGTTGATAGCTGTGTGTTGATAGCTTTTCTATAATTTTAGATAAAGCTGGCAAAATTGAAATTGGGCGGTAATTATTGACACAGGTATTGGTTCATATTCCAATTAAAAATTCACTAACCTTCATAATTTGAAGACATTTCCATCATCGACTGAGTCTCCTCTCTGTCGTCAGTCTCACTTTTCAAGTTCCTTATTTGTTCATCTGTTCTTACACTGATATCAATCAATTCTGTATTGTTATTACTTTGGGCTGATAACACATTGTCATCTTCGGCAACCTCCGCGTTCACTCCATTGGAATCATCATTTATATTAAAATTATTATCTATATCTTGTTTATTTTCCTCTGAACTCGAGTGCACATGTCCAGAATTATTATTATTTCTAATTTCGTTCATTGCATCAATACTTCGTAATGCTGTTTCACAATTTTCTACGGCACTGCTATGTTCATTGACAAAGTTATTTAGTAAATTATTTCTGTTTTCATCACCTCCGCCTCTATTACTAGTATGAACTTCATTATCATTAAAACTATTAAACTTATTGTCTATGGTATTCACTACGGTATCGTTACTATATTCTCTATGACTTTCGTCTTTACATTTATTGTTTATTATACTTTTGTGTTTAGATTTGATCTTTTCCAGTTTCAAATGAGCTTCGTATGCTGAAACATAAATATATAATATTTGTTTATAATTAGGTACTTGCCAACAAACATTTGGTTGAGGTGTACTGCCAGATTCGCCGGTTTTGGGGGGAGCCTATTGCTATTAACCGGACGCAAATCCAAACTTACTATGAATGTATGTTTTTTACGCGCCTCACGCAAAAACGACTGCATTCAAATTGGACTCGATTGTCACGGTTGTATTGCTGGAGGTGTAACTGAAAATCTGGTGCATTTTTCATATTGATACGCCGCTTAGAACCGTTATGGTAAGAGAGAGAAGAACAACTAACGAGTCTAGCATGAATGTGTCTTCACGACCGGGGAAGTACTACCCTCCCACAGAATATCTACGTCAAGTACCAGTATGTATACTGTTGCGTTTCGTACGGTCAGTGAGGAGCGCTGGAGGCCCAATTTCTCTCTGTCCCCTTCTTTCTCCTTTTCTCCTTCCCCTTCCTTTTCTTTATTCATGATAAACCTAAGCTTGACCGCTAGTTCGCTAAGCGATACTGTGACCTACGATGGAGCGCGATTCACTCGTGATTTAAAGACACCAAGATTATAACCATCAGGGAGGGGAGGACCCACTCGGGAAGCTCATTCCACATTTTTTTACTTGAATCGTTTCGTTCGGTTTTTTGGATGTCCGCTATGAAACGATGTCACTTTTTTTAGTGAAGGAAAAATACGACCGCGGGCAGGATTCGAACCTGCGTCTTCTGGTTAAGTACACCAGACGCTATGACCACTAAGCCACCGCGACCCCCGACCGACCGCTTAGTGGTCATAGCGTCTGGTGTACTTAACCAGAAGACGCAGGTTCGAATCCTGCCCGCGGTCGTATTTTTCCTTCACTAAAATAACTTAGTAATCTTTGCATGAAAAATGCCTAAAAAATACAAAAAGATAGATGTCACTTTTTTCCCTGGCTCGGCAACGTATCTGCAACTCCTTTGGTATTGCAGAAGTCAATGGGTGGCGACGACAACTTACCATCAGGTAGCTCGCCTACTCGTTTGCTGAGTTACCCCATACAATAAGGACCGTAGTTAGTGTAGTGTGTTGTACCTTCGCAGTATATCTGTTTGATGAAGAGTCCGCCCTTGGAGTGCCCCACCCACACGAGCGGCCTGCTGCCCACGCCCAGCGCCACCAGCTGCTGGGACATCTGCTCCGCGCGCTCGTGCAGCTGCAACCTGCGCGTGCACAACAACGTCACCATCAACAACCCGTTCACTGTTCCACTGCTACGTTTGAATTATTATTAATTTTAATTTAAGGCTCTAGGCAGACGGACCGCATTTCAACTGCAATCCAACCGCAAATTGCAGTTCGGATGCAGTTTGAATGCAGTTGACACGACTGCAATAGAACTGCAAACCAAACGTGCAGTCCGATTGCAGTTCAATTGCAGTCGGCGCGCAATCGTGTGAACTGGTCCGTCTGTCTACAGCCTTAGGCTAAAGCGGCGCTTTGGGGCAAAAAGAAAATTTTGAATTTGGGGCCCAAGGATGACGTTTTAGCCTTAAGGCTTCAAATTCAATTTCAATAAATTTTTTTGGCTTTTCCCAAATGTTTCGACTACAGATCAACCTATACAAATCGAATTGTATTGCTTCCCATACAGTAAGAGGTCAGCGTAAACTGGTTTTGTACAGCTTGATGTGCAGCCGTGCGAACATGGCAGTTGAAATTGCGTCATCAACAATAACTTATTCACAATTGAGTACTAAAACATGAGCCACAGGAGGGATATACAATCCGTAATATGTACGTAAAATTTCAATATATATATATGTTTTACCTTTTATTTCCTTTGACCCAGAGCGGCCTCCAGAGGTAGGGGTCGCTAGTGTAGTTGATGGAGATGACCCTCGCGCCGGGGAAGTCCTCCTTGATCCAGTCCCGAGGCCAGCAGCTCGAGTAGCACTCGTCGCACACGCACCCACACCCCGACTCACACTTAGCTACATTTAACTTACATTTACATTCATTTAATTTATTCTTTTCATTTAATTTACATTTCTCCGAGTTACCGTTACAATTACATTGCACACGATTACCTTCGTAGTTACATTTAAATGTATTTAAATCACAGTTTGTATCACAGTCGTTTTTAAATAGTTCCGTCACGAATTGCGCCTGAGTTTCATAGTTGTCAACGTTGACATCGATCAAGGTATTGTTGTAAAAGTTTTCAGTTATCAAAGAGTTTTCATTGGGCAAAATCTTTTTGAAGCACCCACTGATTTGGTTAAATGTAACATTTTCATTTAGAGTGGTTTCATTTAAGTTGGTTTCGTACGCGTACATTTGTTCCAGGTTGCTGTAGGATGGTTCCTGTTTGTCTTGGTGACAGCTGCAGGTCTCAGCGGGGTGGTTCCTTAGGGGCACTATGATTGGGTCTAGCTTGTACTTGGTCCGCCATTCGCCCTGACGCCATGTATTCCCTAGAGACCCTGGAATGGAAAAGTCGATATGATAAACTTCCATTTACCCAATACACTAAGTTGGTCACGCCATGCAAGTTCTGAAGTTTTCTTATTTGAGTAGCTTCTACACTTATGATGATAATATCTCATTGGACAAAGTCGCGAGCCATAAGTAGTTTTTGCCACAAATTCATGAGCTCTAAGTAGTAGCAAGGGTTAGTTACCAGTTAGTAATAATTGCCACGAAGTCACGAGCCCCGAGTCGTGCTTACCACGAAGTCACGAGCCTTGAGTCGTGGTTACCACCAAGTCACAAGACCAATGTCGTAGTTATCACGAAGTCACAAGCCCCGAGTCTTAGTTACCACGAAGTCACAAGCTCCGAGTCGTAGTTACCAGGAAGTCACAAGCTCCGAGTCCAAGTTACCACGAAGTCACGAGCCCCGAGTCGTAGTTACCGCGAAGTCACGAGACCAGAGTCTTCGTTGCCACGAAGTCACGAGCCCCACGTCTTAGTTACCAAGAAGGTCATGAGCCCTGCATCGTGTTTTCTACGAAGTCACGAGCTACAAGTCATGGTTGTCACGAAGCTATGATGACATGACTACATTACCGTATAGTCCGTGCACGAAGATGACGTCGATGGTGGGGTGGTCAGGGGCGTGCAGCTCCACGCACTCGACGCGGGGCTCCGGGTGAAGGTGCTCCCGCCCCGCCTGCCGCCCCGCCTGCTTCGATCCTGACAATATTACAATATTGTTAGAAATCATCACAGGGCGTGGTTTAAATAATAATATGGCCCTAGCCCAAAGTAACAATTTACAGCGTCAGGATTACATCAGGGCAAACACACAATAAATTACACGTAATAATTCGACGTCACTATCACAATTTCTAGCGGACGACACACGTCCGTCTCCCGAGCAAAAGTGCGCGAGTTGTCGTATATGCCTGCGTTTTATACAAAACCGACTCTTGTCACTTTAAGAATAGGCGGGTATTCTTAAATCCAAAATCCGAGCTGCTATTGAAAATTTCAAATTGTTGTTGGTTGGAAAGGCTTTTTATGCACTACTTACCTACCGCTCCGGGGAGAGCGGTGGGGTGTGTCGGACACCGAAAGAGCGATCTACCGACGTAAAACAAACCAAGCTCGGCGTTTCGCGTCACCAATTTAATGGCGGGGCTATGGGAGCGCTGTCGTATTCGTCCGCAGAA
This sequence comes from Subacronicta megacephala, assembly GCA_958496365.1. Taxonomy (NCBI): domain Eukaryota; kingdom Metazoa; phylum Arthropoda; class Insecta; order Lepidoptera; family Noctuidae; genus Subacronicta; species Subacronicta megacephala. The sequence continues at coordinate 7,172,396 of OY292542.1, read as the reverse complement.
CTTCATTTTATCTTAACCTAAACTAAGCAGTATCATCAAATAATAGACGTCCCATTTTGAAATATGTTCCTCACTCATTGTCTTAAGAGGAAAGTCTCCGCTCCGCGCTCCATACAAAAGTAGTTTGGTCCTATCTTGAATTTTAAACAATGAAAGTCATTGAAATTTTGCAGTAACAATCTTATCATTAAAATACTTGTTCCTTGAACGTAAAACTTCATTTCAATACACGGTTAAAAAAGTTACATGAGCTCAAAGATTACCCAACTTTATGCGAGTATTTCAAGATAATGTATTAATACAGAGCCATTTTGACTCATGGCGAACCTAGATAATATAATGAATATCCTTGAACAAAAAAATAGTAGTAGTAACTATATTAAAAGAGTAATCTCAAAATTTCGGAACAAGAAATATGCGCGGAAATGTTGCAAACGTGTTGTTTCACCTCTCGGGCACGCGTTCGCCTCGTGAGGAATAGAGACAGCGACAACAGTGCAACATTGTTGCGTTCGCGAGGGACACTCCTCTTGAGCTGGTACTCACCAGCTGTGATGGAGGGCAGCGGCGTGGTCACCAGCCGGTGTAGGAACACAGTGGCCGTCGACCACAGGCACGACACGCACCAACGTCTGTTGACAACAGTGTCATCATTGTAGTGTTTGTATTTCTATATCTATTTAATAGATATAGTAACACTGTCTCACATACATAAGCAGCAGCGGAGCTCGACTTGACAGCTGTCAGTTGGCATAATGGCAGTGTGACCATTGCTTGATAAACATATGTCGAGAGAAACCGGAGACATATGAGAGGCTAGTGCTTGGTGTATTGGTGAGCCAGTGAAATAAATGTAATATACAAATAAGAGCCCTACAATCATCATCACCCACTTATATTACCTAACTGCTGGGCTGCATGGGTCTCCTCTTAGAACGAGAGGGATTAGGCTATAGTCCACCACGCTAGCCTACTGCAGGTTGGAAAAAGTATACCTAATACATATCACTCTCCCATACATAGGTACTATCACGACTGTACTCCCCGATGGGTTAGGCAGAAGTGTACTAATGTATACCCACACTTCGCCGGTATGTTTAGGTCCCATGTAATAGGGGGCGAGCCTATTGCCATTCACCGGGCACAAATCCAGACTCCGAGCTGCTACTGGGAATTTCATAGATAAACCCAATAACACTTTGCTCGACCTGGGGATCAAACCCAGGACCTCTAGTGTAGCAGTCGCGCTCAGGACCATTACAAATAAAAAAAAATTAATAGAAGTTGTTTTATTGAACAAGTGAGGGAAAAAGTGGATATCAACAGGTCAAACAGAAGGCACAGAATAGAGAACAGTGGAGATTGCTCCACCGACATGACAAGAGCTGAGCTCTTAAATGAGAGAGAGATTTGTCCAGTATGACTGCCTCGTTAGTCTAGTGGTCCCAAGCGCGACTGCTACGCAAGGTGTCTTGGGTTCGATTCCCAGATCCAGCAAAGTGTTATTGGGTTTTTCTATGAAATTCCCAGTAGCAGCTCGGAGTCTGGATTTGTGCCCGGTGAATGGCAATAGTGTCGCCCCCTATTACATGGGACCTAAACATACCGGCTAAATGTGGGTGTACGTTAGTACACCTCTGCCTAACCCTTCGGGGAATACAGGCGTGATGGTATGTTATTTGCCCAGTTATCTCACTGACTGTATGTCCCACTACATTGCTTAGCGGCAGAATATTTGACAATGTGGAGGAAACAGTATCGTCCCAGTACAAAAGACAAGGATCAAACGCAATAGTATCGATGCTTGTTCGTACTGTACATAGATGTTGATCTGTCTGATACGCGTGTCCTCAATAAGCAATAAGTACCGGTGTTATTACGTCAATTGTGCGGCTATTCTTAGAGAATGCCGCACGCCACCCATCATAGAGCCATATTGTTCTCGCTCAGCGGCTCACTGTCTGCCGGCGGACTGATAGAAGTCGGCCGCTAATCAGCGCAATGAGCTGGCTTTAGCCACACACTAAATGATCGCGTCGTTCTTAAGTCTAGTAAGTACGGTGGCCAGCACATCAAGTTACCACAAAATATCAAATTTTCTCAGTTGATTTTGAACTTTATCTTCAACAATTTAAGGTTTAAAATCATTTGGAGAAATTTGACAGTTTTGTATACCTTGACCTGCTGGCGTCTGTACATAAGTAAGGTTCTTTATTGGGATGTAAAATAGCTAAATACTAACTGAAAATATCTTCCCTACATCACTACACAGTATAAAACAAAGTCGCTTCCCGCTGTCTGTCTGTCCCTATGTATGCTTAGATCTTTAAAACTACGCAACGGATTTTGATGCGGTTTTTTTTAATAGATAGAGTGATTCAAGAGGAAGGTTTATATGTATAATACATACATATTATAGTACAGAAAAGATGAGAAAACACGCGGGCGAAGCCGTGAAGCCGTTACAAGCGACCGACGAAATGTGGGTGTAGGTACATCAGCACACATATGACATAACTATGCCTTACTCTTTGGTAATACAGGCGTGATGGTATATCATTGATGGTGCCTATAATGTAAGTATTGCTTACACATTAAGGCTAAAGCGTCAGCACTCTCCGCAAAATTAATTTTTTTCTTGTTTTCAACCGACTTCAAAAAGGAGGAGGTTCTCAATTCGTCTGTATGTTTTTTTTTTTTTTTGTATGTTTGTTACGCGATATCTCCGCCAGTTGTAGACCGATTTTTATGATTGTTTTTTTGTTTGGTAGGTTATACTTCAGAGGTGGTCCCATTCAAATTTCATCGAAATCGGTTAAGCAGTTTTGAAAATATCAACAAAAATCTAAAAATTGTTTACATCGATGATATTATCGTTTACTCCGAAACATCGCTGTCTTATTGGAGCAGTGCGTTTAGTTGGCTAACAAGTATTTCTAAACAAAACTTTCCACTAAAAATTACAACATAAAATTAAGAATCAAACGAACTTACCTTGTGAAGTTTGATTCCAATTATGCGAGGGTCTCAACCGAAGACGATTACATAATTTACTTGCAGCAGTACGTGAGTATGTGCTGTCATCATCACACTTTTAGATACTAATAATAAAAAAAAAACTTAAAAGAAGAAGTCAAAAACATAATGTCACTTCCCGTCTTCCTCCCACCGACGGCGGGTGGCGCGCTCTGTCCTGCTTGGTTTCATTAATTTTAGAGCCACTATTCTTCTAGCCGCCTTCTTTATTTTTTGTTAATTCAAGGGTCATTTTGGGATGGGTGGGAGTGTAATCGTCTTCGGTTGAGACCCTCGCATAATTGGAATCAAACTTCACAAGGTAAGTTCGTTTGATTCTTAATTATACTTCGGGTCTCAACCGAAGACGATTACATAATTTACTTGCAGATGTTCAGAGAAGTAAAACAAAAAAGAAAGGCCAGCAAACAGAGTGTACTGTTACTTTTTACTATATATTCAGACAGCTATATATTTTTTGTAATTAATCGTACTGTTATAATTTGATTATCAAGTTACATCTATCCTTTTCTTAACAAAACAAAGGGTTAATTTGATAAGTGTACATGATCATCGCTTACATGATTTTCATTAAATATAGCTTTAACAAAATCATTGTCAGTACGGCAATCCTTGTTCATAATGTCTCTATTATAGTATTTTAGGAAGACATTAGAAGAATTACTCCAACCTGCGGCCTTTCGCACCATTCCAGGTTTACACCTCGCCTATGAGCGGCTGATGTGGAGGCGTGGCGAGTGCTGTGCGCTCCGAATACCGATATGTCGATACCGCTTTCTTCTAGAACTTTCTTTACCCAGTGGGCAAGTGTTTGTGAACATACCTTTTTATGAGGTTTCCGGAAACTGATAAACAAGTGATCGTCTAATTGGTTGTGACGTAAAAATGAAGTTTTTTCAATATACGCTTGTACAGCGGTAGCCGGACATATCGATAGATTTTCGCGAATAAAAGGTAAACTGATTAGAGGTTGAAAGGTCCCAGGTTTTGAGGTCTTAATTAAATCTGTTATTTTAATTACAATCATATCATTTTGTATATTTATATTTCCCAATTTTATTAAACTTAGAGTCTGTATTCTCTGTGCAGAGGCTATCGCCAATAATGTTATTACTTTTTTTGATAAACATTCAAGGCTAATATTCGTATAAGGATACCAAGTGGATACAAAGTTTAGTACAGTGTTCGTGTCCCAGGTGGTTGCGTATTTAGGGTACGGTGGTTTTAATCTATATACACCCTTGAGGAATCTATTAACAGTATCATTTAAGGTGACGGTTTTACCTAACACAATTGACAGGGCAGATCTGTGTGTATTTAATGAGCTATAACTAGCCCCTTCGTTAAATTTAACTGTTAAGAAAGAAATCACCTGGTTACTAGTGGCATTAAAAATGTCGAAGTTGTTGTTTTGACAATAAGTTGCCCATGATTTAATAGTAGAGTTATATTGATTTAAAGTTTGTGGTGCGAATGAAGCCATTATGATATCTAAAGATATGTCTGGAATACCTCGAATAATCATTGATTCCCTGATAACTTCGCTGCCACCAGGATAAGATCTCTGTGTAACGGATGATGTGTTCTGAAAGGGGAATACAGCAAATGTTTATCAGGTCCAAAATATATTTTTTCGGAGATTGTAAGTTTGGTCCACAGTGGGTACCACGGCTGTGATTGCCAATAAGGTACAACTAGAATGCCTTCCGCTTTGTCTGTAATAATCTTTTGTAAAACCTTTGTTATGATACTGAACGGGGGAAAACCATAGAAATACAGGTTCTTCCAGTTGAACGTGAAAGCGTCGACTATTTCTGAATGAGGATCAAGTTTCCATGAAGCATACCTTGGGCATTTATAGTTTTGAGAGCTAGCAAAAAGATCAAAGCTCGGTTTACCAAATTTATTTGTTATATTCGAAAAGGCATACTCCGCTAGCTCCCATTCCGTATCCACGTTAATTTTTCGGGATTCTCGATCAGCAACAATATTATCAGAAGATCTAATGTATGATGCAAATATATGAATAGTCCTGAATTCACACCACTGCCAAATATCGCGAGCTATTTCATTTAAGTGTATATGTTGAATACCCCCCATTCGATTAATGTAGCTAATAGCTGTTGTGTTGTCGACTCTCAACAGTATATAGCAATTTTGAAGCCTAGATGCAAATATCTTTAAGCCATAAAACGCGGCTTTTAATTCTAAAATATTAATATGCATACGAAGTTCCGATTCTGTCCAATTACCGTGTGAACTTTGATTACCGCAGGATACGCCCCAACCAGTGCTTGAGGCATCGCTATATATTTCGAGACAATAATCATTCTTGCGAATAGGACATACTGAGAATGTTATATTAGTTTTCCACCATTCAAAGTCCTGTTTCAGTGAATTTGGTAATGTCATTATCCTGTTGTAATTGTCAGAGTTACCTAGGGCTAAAAACTTTTCCCTTTCGAATAATTTTGTATACAACCACCCATATTTCACGGCAGGGCATGCAGATGTTAACAGGCCTATGAATTGAGCGAAATACCTGATTGGACATTTATTGATTTTTAAAAACTCTGTAGTTTTGTTAAGGATTCGTTGTTTTTTCTCATCAGGAAGGTAAATAGTCATGTCTACAGTATTAAAAATAAATCCCAAAAATTTACATATTCTACTTGGCGTTGTTTGACTTTTATTGAAATTTATTACAAAACCTAAATTTTGTAAAACGTCCATTGTCGTTTTGATATTATAAATACATTCATCATATGAATGTGCTATGCATAAAAAATCATCTAAATAATTGACTGAAATTAAGCCCCGAGATCGTAGGTACTGTAGAACAGGCTTTAACAGTTTAGTAAAAACAAACGGGGCAGTACATAGACCGAAAGGGAGAACGTTAAACTCGTATAACTGTGATTTCCATTCAAAGCGTAATTTTTTCCTATCATGACTATTTATAGAAATTAAAAAATAGGCATCTTTTAAGTCTAAAGTCGCCATAACATCATTCTTATCTAGGAGCTTTAATGCTGTTCTATAATCTTCCATTTTAAGGACGCTATCACATTTTTCTACAAATATCAGTGCTTTTCCGGTACCATTTTAACGAATTAGGAGTACAACTCCGAGGATATCTTGGTTTCAAATTAAAGATAATATATTCATCTCCACAATGATTCCATAAAAATTGTATAACCCTATACAACATTTTCACATAAATACGATTTCACCATCACACTAATCGCAAAAAAATGAAAAAAATGGGGTCTGAATAAGTACCAGTATAGCTATATCCACTGCAAATTTAAACATAAAAATTATAGAAAAATGTTGCTTATATAGTCCTCTATACGAATGGCTAAAAATTTTGTAGCCAAATGAATAAATTTTTAATTTATGGGGAAAATATGAAACGCTGCCAAATTTCTCCATACAATTTCTACTCGCCGTTCGTCATTCCGCGCTCAAACGCGCTCGCGGAAGCACGGGTGTATCGCATGCTGTCGAAAAAAATATTACGTAAAAGGTGAGTGTCCTGTTGTATACTCTGGTTGGACTCGGTCTCGAAAATGTTGATACTTTTTCGGTCCGAAATAAAAGTAAGTACAAGTATTGAAATTTGTTTTAGAAATAAATACATTGTTGTAATTTTTTGTATGATAGATGTACATACTATCACGCCTGTGTTCCCCGAAAGGTAAGGCAGAGGTGTACCAATGTACACATTTCGCCGCCACATTTCGCCGGTATGTTTTGGTCCCATGTAATAGGGGGCGAGCCTATTGCCATTAACCCGGCACAAATCCAGACTCCGAGCTGCTACTGGGAATTTCATAGAAAAACCCAATAATACTTTGCTCGACCCGGGGATCGAACCCAGGACCTCTAGCGTAGCAGTCGCGCTTAGGACCACTAGACTAATTAGGCAGTAATGGATGTAGATTACGGATAAATAATGATATTATTATTATTTATCTATAGTACAAAAAAAATGGCGTAAAAAATATTTTTGAGCCATGCGATACCGTATATACTAATAGTCGATTTTGCTATTTTTGGGGGTGGTGATTACGAGTACGCACGGCTACACATTAAGCTATACAAAACCAGTGTACGCTGGCCTCTTATTGTATAGAAAGCCTATACAGTGCGAGATCAGCTTAAACTGGTTTTGTATAGGTTGACCTGTAGGCTGTAGGTCATTTATGTTTTAATTCAAAATGGCGGGTTTATTTTTTTTATAAAAAATCTATATTTTTATTGATTGTGGAGGTGATGTTTATGAATATACCATCCAATTTTTGATTCAAGATGACGAATGTAATGTTTTTGTGATAAATCGACTTAGTTGGTACGGTCGCCAGCACATCAGGTTACCACAAACTGTCAATTTTTTTCACTCGATAGTGAACTTAATCACCAACGCTTAAGGTTTAAAATAATTTGGAAAAATTTGACAGTTTTGTATATCCTGATGTGCTGGCGTTTGTAAATCAAACAGGCGCATGGCTGTAACTTTTGACACCAAATGTGCTTTTTTTTTGTTGTGCATTGGCATTGCTAAAATATTGATATTAGTTATTATAGATGTGACTTCGGAAATTTGGACAAAGAGCAAAAAAACTGCACACGTAGCAATAAAAAAAAAGTAATGAGACTTTGTTAGTAGTCAGAAATCTACTCTGGAGTTTTGTTATGCCATACCTTATATTAGAAAATATAGTAGGTTTTTTTATGGAGTGGGGAGTGCAGCTTAGATGTCTCCGTAGGTGATGATGACCAAAATGATATTTCACTTGTAATTTTATTTGATTTTCCTTGGGTACCTACTAATGTTGCCTTTTTGTTTTCAGGAGCAGGAATAGTTCATGGAGATATAGCGTAACAAACATAAAAAAGAAAAAAAACACAGACGAATTGAGAACCTTCTCCTTTTTTGAGTTCGGTTGAAAAAAGGCTGGCCTTCATTTTAATCTTGAACTTCTTTGCAAAAACTTCTTTGCCGTCTGTTAGGACAGATCAACTCAAAGCTGCTATGGCTCTTTCTTCAAAAGGCCTGTTCTGATTTTGCCCTAAATTGTAAAATTCACATATCTATGATGTTACTATTGTCTAGACTTTAAAAAAGACCATGGTTCTCTGAGTTTGTTTCGACATTTCTTCTCAGACGTCGTCGGTATTATTAAAAAAAACGATATTTTAAATCGATTATTATCTTATGAAAAATCAATTTTTATATAATAGATTTTTTTGAGAGAAATAAAAATCGTTTTTCAAATAATCGATATTTTTACCGTAAAGTCACATCCCTAGTCGTAGGGAAGAAAATATCGGCGCCACCTACTTTAAAAAAAAATTTACTTGTAAAAGTGTCTTTAAAAGATCTATTTACCGAAATAAATATCATTTCATTTCGGTACAGTACTGTATACATTTTGCGACTTTTATCCTGCCTATTTACAATTCATTATACTGTTTACTACCTACTTTTGTTTTATTTTTTATCAAAAATACTGATCTCAGTAAATAATATACTTACAGTTTCCATAAGGGAATGATCATTTTTAAATATCAAAACGAAAGTATGCTAGGTATAAACTCCCAGGCTAATATTTGAAAATATATTGATCCAACAATTGTCAGCAGATAAGTAGTTACATCTTTTCAAAATGGGGATCGTAGGTTTTCCTTGTAATAGCAAAATGGTCGTTAGTTTCGTATGAATATGGTAATTAATCCATTTATTTCGGGTACCTACATTATGTACGTAATGAGTATTGATAAACTATAAAAATAACTGAAAACATGATTATCACGCAGATGGTACCTACCACGGATAATCATGTTTACATGGTTACCAACATCGATTGCAAACTTATTACTAATTTGACTCAATTAACAACAGTAAAATAAATTAAAAAATAATACCTTCAAGTATCAAGATTAGTTAAGTTACGTATAAAATCGTCCGGACAGCGGTTTCAATGTGTGCGTGCGCGTAATGTTGTTGTGTTGCAAATAAGATACCTAAACTTGAGCAAGTTCAAAATGTGATAGCGTCCTTAAAGTGTTCAAGTTGAATGAATTTATTAAGGTGTTTAAGATTCAAAATAAATCGATGATCACCATTAGCTTTTGGAATAACAAATATAGGTGATAGGAATTGGCCCTGGCAAGGTTCACAGGTTGTTATAAAGTATGACTGTAATAATTTAGAGTTACAATGATCAATAATTTTGCATTCCGGTGCAGATCTTTTAAAATTTTGTGGAGTTATCATTTGCACAGGTTCATGTTTGAATGGTATACTATACCCTCGTACCCAAGACAGTACTATGGGATCATTGGTTATGTGACACCAATTGTCATAAAAAAAGGCTAGTCTGCCTGCAATCGGTACCTGCGATGATGATGTTAGCGCCTCCGGGGTCTCTGGCGTGTAGGTTGATTCCGGTTCTGCCGGTATGCATCTGTGCGGCGATCCCGCGACGCTGCTGTCGGTCTCCGTTGAACGGGGTGCTGACGCGGCTCGCCGGCTGTTGCTCGCGGCACCCCCCTCGCGTTTAAAGCCCCTCTCTGATTTTGTGTGTTAGGAGGCTTATATGGAACACGCTGTGGGATGGACTTCATCTCCAATCCTGATTTTGAAATAGCCTTTGAAGATTTCAAATGTTCAGATAGGTTAGTGCCAAATAGACATTCGTCAATCTTTGTGTTCTTGACGGCGTCTCGAGTCTGCTTATTGAGATTGTTTATAATGGCATATCGCCTTGATTGCGATTCTCTATAATGGCAATCACACAGTAATCTTCCAGTGTCACTCAAAGGTTTAATAATTTCCTGTGCTAGGGTTGAATCCTTGGAGGAAGACAGCGCCAAATTAAGAACTTTACCTATAGCGGCTAGGCAGCTTGATAGTTGATTCTGCTTACTTTGGCTAAATAAGTCCTTTTTAATATTAATAGGTGATAAAGCTGCCTCAATTTCTAAATTAAGTTTTGGTGCCTTCATGCTGTTACAGTTTTCGGCTGGTAAATATTGTTTCAGCAAGTCTGACTTACTATCTTTAGATAGCCCATTAGTTAAAATATATGCCCATCTGGCAGCTATATCTTTATGTAAATCCTCACCATATTGCTTCTGGGTAGTGGGATCCTCGCCTAGCATCATCAAGATCTCAGGGTCAAGAACCTCTTCAGTCTTCTCATGGGGTGATAAGGCTATTGCTTCTTCCGCAAATGCCACCTGTTCACCGGTTTGTTCGAGAAGAACATTGATATTCCTCGAATCTACTTCCTCTTCAGGGAGTTCTTTTCCTGCGGATGAGCATCATAATATGGTTTGTAATGCATCTCAACGCAATTTATGCGGAGTAATGGACAAGCTTACCTAAGCTATTAGGTATAATTAAACATGGTTTTAAGATATTTTGTCTCAACACGATATACGTGGAGAAAAGAGTATCCGCTTTATAGTACCTAAATAATCCAATCTCAACATGACACTCGGTACATGGATACTACTATTATGTAGGTACAATCTCGACATGATTTACATGGAGCATAACACTGGATAGTCTCGACACGTTTTACGTGGAGAGTGGTATTAGCCTCTACACGATTTACGTGGAGGGTATAATCATTCGACACTTCAACACGATTTACGTGGTGAATATTGGTCATACCATATGGAAATATGATGATATTTGGGCATTGGCTTTTATTTTACCGACATTATTCTTAGTAACAGTGACTACCGGTATTTATTTTAGTAATTATTAACATTACATACATACCACAATTCACTTTTGATAAAAACAAAATGAGGGTATCCAAAGAAAAAATACTAATATGAGGAAACAAATTTTGTTTAAACACGCAATTATTTACATTTATTTTCACTGTACATACCTTGTGAATCCTGATGTTCAACGTCGTTGGCATCTCCTTCGAAGTTAGATAAGCTATCACAGTGGGAATGATCTGTTGAAGATGATGAACTTTGCCTATATCTTTGAAGTTTTCTTTCGAGTTTTTTCATCTTTTTCCTTATACTGCGATATTCACTGTCTGTAGACCGCGAGCGTTTACGTTTACCCATTTTAATTTTAATTTTAAGCTTAGACAAAACGATAGTGTGATTCCGACCAACACAAAAACACGTAATGAAACCAAGCAGGACAGAGCGCGCCACCCGCCGTCGGTGGGAGGGAGACGGGAAGTGACATTATGTTTATGACTTCTTCTTTTAAGTTTTTTTTTTATTATTAGTATCTAAAAGTGTGATGATGACAGCACATACTCACGTACTGCTGCAAGTAAATTATGTAATCGTCTTCGGTTGAGACCCGAAGTATAATTACTTTTAACAAAAAAGTTAAACCGCCTTCAAAAAATAATAAAATAATTTTGTCTAAAACAGTTTGGGAAGTCGGTGGCGAAAATAAAAGACCCACTCAAATAGAAGTCACCGACTTCCCAAACTGTTTTAGACAAAATTATTTTATTATTTTTTGAAGGCGGTTTAACTTTTTTGTTAAAAGTAATTTTATTTCGAACATTATTCAGCTTCACATTCTAGTTGCATGTCAGTTGAAATTGCTACATCAACAATAACTTATTCACGATTGAGTATTCGAACTTTTACTTAAAAATCGCTATCGTAGAAGATTTATGTGTTAAATACAATTCGACCAAAAATGACAAATTACACCAAAAAGACAGTTTTACAAGTCGATGTTTTACATTTTTAGGGTTCCGTAGCCAAATGGCAAAAAACGGAACCCTTATAGGTTCGTCATGTCCGTCTGTCTGTCTGTCTGTCCGATCGTGTCACAGCCTTTTTTATCGAAACTATAAGACCTATGCTGTTGAAACTTGGTAAGCAGATGTATTCTATGAACCGCATTGAGATTTTCACACAAAAATAGAAAAAAAATCAATAAATTTTGGGGGTTCCCCATACTTGGAACTGAAACTCAACATTTTTTTTTCATCAAACCCATATGATGTGTACGTGTGGGGTATCTATGGATAGGTCTTCAAAAATGATATTGAGGTTTCTAATATCATTTTTCTCTAAACTGAACAGTTTGCGCGAGAAGCACTTCCAAAGTGGAAAAAAGTGTGTCCCCCCCTGTAACTTCTAAAATTAGAGAACGATAAAACTAAAAAAAATATATGATGTAGGTACATTACCATGTAAACTTCCACCGAAAATTGGTTTGAACGAGATCTAGTAAATAGTTTTTTTTTTAATACGTCATAAACTGAATATTTGCGCGAGAGACACTTCCAAAGTGGGAAAATGTGTGTCCCCCCCCTGTAACTTCTAAAATAAGAGGACGATAAAACTAAAAAAAATATATGATGCAGATTACCATGTAAACTCCCACCGAAAATTGGTTTGGACGAGATCTAGTAAATAGTTTTTTTTTAATACGTCATAAATCGTAATGATACGGAACCCTCCGTGCGCGAGTCCGACTCGTACTTGGCCGGTTTTTTTTAACGAGATGGCGCCGGCATTTCCTATCTGTATTCAGGTTACTCTGGCAAATTGTGACGGAAGCCTTAGAACATTCGCTATATTTATATAGCATCAAGGGTCTTAGGGTCAAGGTCGGAAGCCGTACTCTCGGACACTTCGGACGAGCGACGCGGACAGGTGACGGGGGACGCGCACGTTGACTAAACAGATTAAGGATACACGATATGGATGAGTGTTACTCTTTGATGTAAGGAGTGAACTGCTTCGTTAGTCTAGGTCCTGGGGTCGATTCCCAGGTGTCATATTGTTGTATTTTTATATGACATCGTCAGTAGCAGCACGGAGTCTGTATTTGTGACCGTAGGCTCGCCCCCATCTTAACATACTGGCGAAGCATGGGAGAACAATAGTACACCTAACCCTTCGGGGAATGCAGGCGTGAGGGTATATTATGTTAAAAGTAAGTTATGTCAAAGTCTGCCTTTTGAACAAAGTCAATAACTACCTTAATACGGTAACCAAAGGCCCTGGGGCAAAAAATTAACTAGGACCCAACTAAACTATTTAAAATAGTTTATTCGCAAGTTTCAAACAAAGATGTTCGAGACTTGTTGGGAATTCCCCTGTATTTTTTGAAATATGTTGCCATTATCAAAGTCGCGTCCCTGGAATCTGGATTTATTTATATTCCGAATGTGGGAGAAATTTTCACAAGATCTATTTCAAGTGAGAGGCCCCCTGAGCTTGGGGTCCCGGGGCACAGCCCCGTCTAGCCCTCCGGTAGCTACGCCACTGGGTTGTGAGTACTTGTGAGCTTGTAGGGAGTAATCTCTGGATCTACTGAAGCGATTTTCAAAAATCTTCCACCAATAGAAAGCTAGTTTCACCAATTCCTGAGTGACATAGGCTATATAAGTATTATGGCGAAAAATTAAAAGAATACCTATACTCCATTTGGTTAGGTACTTAACTAAAGGTAAACAATAAAAATGGCGGCGTTCAGGGCTCTTCAACCTTTATTACAATGGTATCTTATGAATTGGGAGTGAAATTAATAACAACACATCTAACAATCAATAAAAACAACGAACAAACAAAACAATAACTAATTCATACAATTTACGGCAAAAGAAACACAAAAACGAACGAAAGTACAAACTGTTACGAATGGCGTCTGGTTACCCGACTAAGTATAATATCGGTTAATTATTTTGCCGCGCTTCCTCGCGCTACTACTTCTGATTTTTTTCGAGTTATCAAAAGTCTATTATGTAGAAAAATGTTTTGATTTCCTGTCTTTTTAGATTCTTTCTAGTAGACACATTGCAATACTTTATGACATAATTATCAGATTTGATTTGTTTATTGGTCGCAAGCTTAAGAATTAATAATTACCATTTAATATTAAACAAAGTAGTAAAATATGCTAGTATAGAAAAGGAAAATTATTTTGAATGATTAAATAATTTATTTTGGTTACGTTTTGTTTCAAGATGAAAAATGGTCCTATCAAAGAACCTTTTTTATGATTTGTTTACCTTTAGTTAAGTACCTAACCAAATGGAGTTATAGTCCACGCGAGCGAAGCCGCGGTCGGTGAGCTAGTACTAATTAATAATTAAGTCTTAGTCCTTAATTGGAATTGAAGACCGGTTTTAATCCAGCTGAAGGTTGTTTTAACCAAGATACGGTGATCAGGAATGACACCTGTTGCACTAGTAGCGCATAGTGCTGTACAAAAACCAGTCCGAATAGTGAGGTGCTACGAATTGTATCGATAAACGTTTTTTTTTTTTCGTTTTAAATAGACACGTAGACACCTTGAGCTAGTTATATCTAAGTACTTGTAATTTTTACTTTATATTAAATTATAAGCACGTTTCAACGATCTACTTTCACATTTAGAGGTGAATTGAATTCAATTTAGTGCTAGGATACGATGCTATTCTTTGCAGTAATTAGAATAATTTAAATTATTTAATAAATGCAAAACTAACTCGTGACGCTTTTCTTAAGTTTATATTTTTGTAAAAGAAGTTTAGATATACTTAGTGACTAACAGAACATAACGAGAGATAATTATTTTTAACAAAAAAGTTAAACCGCCTTCAAAAAATAATAAAATAATTTTGTCTAAAACAGTTTGGGAAGTCGGTGACTTCTATTTGAGCGGGTCTTTTATTTTCGCCACCGACTTCCCAAACTGTTTTAGACAAAATTATTTTATTATTTTTTGAAGGCGGTTTAACTTTTTTGTTAAAAATAATTTTATTTTGTAATTTTTAGTGGAAAGTTTGTTTAGAAGTACTTGTTAGCCAACTAAACGCACTGCTCCAATAAGACAGCGATGTTTCGAAGTAAACGATAATATCATCGATGTAAACAAATTTTAGATTTTTGTTGATATTTTCAAAACTGCTTAACCGATTTCGATAAAATTTGAACGGGACCACCTCTGAAGTATGACCTACCAAACAAAAAAACAATCATTAAAATCGGTCCACAACTGGCGGAGATATCGCGTAACAAACATACAAAAAAAAAAAAAAAAAAAAACATACAGACGAATTGAGAACCTCCTCCTTTTTGAAGTCGGTTGAAAATATTAGTTTTAATTGTAACTTTTATTGTTGTTTCTTTTGTCTACGAAGTAACGCAAATACATTTTAACGAATTTTGATCTATTTTTTCACGAGACTGCCTCATTAGTCTAGTGGTCCTAAGCGCGACTGCTACGCTAGAGGTCCTAGGTTCGATCCCAAGGTCGAGCAAAGTGTTATTGGGTTTTTCTATGAAATTCTCAGTAGCAGCTAGGAGTCTAGATTTGTGCCCGGTTAATGGCAATAGGCTCGCCCCTACTACATGGGGTCTAAACATACCGGCGAAATGTGGGTGTACGTTAGTACGGCGTGGTGGTATGTATGTTTTGCACGATTGCAAGAGAAAGATTGGATCTTGGAAAACGATATAGTCTACCTTTTTGAAGAGTCTACATATTGCCATCTGTCTTTGTACAATAAACGCGCATAATTATGTCGTGAGCGTCTGTAGGTTCAAGGTTGTCAAAAACAATACATCATAAAATATGTCCGCCTTTACACTCAAATGAAGCGTAATGTCGTGACCGCGGGCTCGGGACAGGGCCGTATTATAGTTAGGTACTTATATATCTTTTGGGGGATTAATTGAGCTCTTGACCAGAGACGATAAGTAATGACTTGCTTTAAAACTAATCACAGATCCGAAAAAAGAGTTATAGCTCTGGGTTGGCTAAGACATTAGGGGGGAATAATGGAATCCTTAAAATCCCCCCCTCCCGTATCTGCGGCTAAAACATCCTTAGTAGATCACGGTACCACATGTTAGTCACATAAACATATGCAACCCCCCCCCCCTCGATCCGCTACTGATCTTAAGATTAAGAAAATAAACAACTTTAAAGTCGTCACAGTTATTTTCGTAACAATATCTATACTATTGTATTATCTTAAATGGCGAACAATAGTAAAGTGTATTATCTTATCTATCACAAATAGAAATAAGAACTAGCTACATCAAATATAAAATATATAATATATGTAACATTAAATTTAATGAAAGAGACCCGGAACTTTATTAATTCAATAAAACTTGTAAAATAGGAACCTGCCAAAGTGTCAAGGAATATTCTTTTTTGCACCAAAAACTTACGCCATCTATTTTGTTAATTGTTTGTATGTATTTTGAACACACGGCAACAGGAACAGTACACACGGCTACTCATCAAGCTACACAAATCCAGTTTACGCTGGCCTCTTATTGTATGGGAAGCCTATACAATGGAAGATCAGCTTAAACTGGATTTGTACAGGTTGACCAGTAGCCGTGTGTACATGATACAGGGTGAGTATTTCATTTTACGTTGGCAAGTGTCCGTCGTAACTACTCTTAGACAGAGCTATACTTAATGTACATTCACAGTTCGCTGGTATGTTTAGGTCCCATGTAATAAGGGGCGAGCCTAATACCATTTAGCAAATATCCAAACTCCGAGCTGCTACTGAGATTTTCATAGAAAAACCAAATAACACTGCTTGTTCGACCTGGAAATTGAAACCAAGATCTCTAGCGTAGCAGTCGCGCTTAGGGCTACTAGACGAATGAGGCAGTTGAATGACGATTTGGACACAAATAAATTATATCGATATATTCCAAACGACGCTCTTCACTATTAGGTACCCACAAATCCTAACGTTACTCCGGATCCGGACCTAATAACGATTTTATCGATATACAAACGAGGCACAACACTACACTAGTTTAATATTCAAGTATGTCATGTACCTACTTTCCTACTGTAAAGGTAAATGACCAATATATCTAGACATTTAATCGCGTCGCTGCTCGTTATAATATTCACGTACTTTCACTTTTAAATAAAATACATAATCTTGGTGCTAACAATTATAAATCTCCTTTAAAACTTATAATTTTGTACACTTTGTTCCGCCCAAAAACCATCTACCCCCCCCCCACACCTCAAAAATCACAATCCAACTCAAAACTCAACTAAAAAAATGGTAGTGTTGCCATCCCTAAATCTGTGTTTTCATTACCATAAATACTAAAATCATTCAAATAATAATTAATGTTTTGGATCCGATTAATCGTAGCGCTAACAATAGTAAATGTTAATTAAGTGAAGTGTGCCAAATAAACTAAGAATTTAATAAGTTCTGTATTTCGCCGTGTATCAAGATATTCTGGGTACTTTGTAATAAATTGACCAGTTTCGAACAGGTTTTAATCTCTAATCGGAGTGCTATGTCTTAGAATAAGTACCTACTTATGTTATGGCCTATGGATGACATAGAAATTGATAAAATACTAAGTTAACCTAGGTAAGTAGGTAGGAAACATTTGACAAGAGCGGGTTATTTTTTTTTTGTTTTTTAGCTAGTGCTTAAGTCTAAACGTATAGCCTTTAACTTTTTTTATATTCTTTGAAAAAAAAATTTACCTGCCTCATGACATTAGCGTCTCATTAATCTAGTGGTTCCAAACGTTACTACTTCATTAGAGGTCCTGGGTTCGATACCCAGGTCGAGCAAAATGTTATTGAGTTTTTCTATGAAATTCTCAGTAGCAGCTCGGAGTCTGGATTTGTGCCCGGTGAATGGCAATAGGCTCGCCCTCCATTAGTTACATGGGACCTTAACATACCGGCGAAGTGTGGGTGTTCAGTAGTACACCTCTGCCTTACCTTTCGGGGAATACAGGCGTGATGGTATGTTTAAAAAGAAATGTTTTCAGTCACTCAGATTTTATAGATCTGGTTTATAAGCTTGTACGCATGGCTACACATCAAGCTATATAAAACCAGTTTACGATGGCCTGTTATTGTATCGGACGCCTATACAATGCGAGATCAGCTTAAACTGGATTTGTATAAGTTGACCTGTAGCCGTGTGTACGGCGGCCAGCACATCAAGTCATCAAGAATGTCAAATTTTCTCAGTTGATTTTGAACTTAATAGTCAACATTTTAAGGTTTAAAATCATTTGGAGAAATTTGATAGTTTTGTATAACCTGATGTACATTGATGTAAATTTAATAACTTGTTTGTAGTGTTAATGAATTCGTTGGCGACCTGCCACACCGCACACCGCACGCCGCGTGACGCATCACCATTGTCAGAGGTGAATGACCTGCACACACGTGTTGTTATATATTAACTATGTGTGTAACTATTTTTTTATATATATCGACAGATTTCGCCTACACTATGCCTAAGAAATCATTAATGATATTATGAATAACCCTCCTTCTGGCGCAGTTGAGTAAATATAAAGTACATACATACACTCAGTGTTCTTATACAGGGTGGAACAGACAGACGCACAACTGCTTGCCAGTAATTCAGTAAATGAGCCTGGTTATTAAAAAAATCAGATTTTTCTTCCAAAAGTGCTATACCTACACGCCTACACCATAGTGTAATGAAACGGTCAAAATATATGGAAAAGATGTATTTTTTTTGAATAACGAAAATTTTCAAAGTATGTCCAAAATCATGTACTGAATTTATAATTAAATAGTATTCGGTTGTGTCGATGTCCCGTCCATTCTGTATAATATGTAGTAGGAAGGGAGACAAGATTTCGGATTTGGTCATGGTCGTGAAGAATGTCACGAATCCCACATGATAATTTTAAATCTTGAACCTCTAGAAACCAACTCTATTATTGAAGTGGCGAAATGCGGAACTAACCTCAATAGTTTATTAAAAATTTACTTCTTGTTTTTGTATTCGAATTCGTAATTCGAGTTCGTGTTCTATTTTATTTGAAAACTTGGTTAGTAACATCACTGGCCAGATGACATACACACATAGGTTACGCTACTACACAATGATTTAAATATCATCATTACTAACAAAATTGAATATTATATATTAGTTTTTTTGGTTATCATCTGGGTCCAATGGGGACAGCTGCAGTTAATCGAAAATCTACATAGTTATAGTAATAAATTATTCATGATTTTCAGTAGTAATTTTTTGATTGATGAGAATGATTTATTTTAATACGTAATATGTGATAAATTTTAAAAGTGTAATACGGGCATAACCTGAAATAAGTATTTTTTTATTGCCACTATTCTTTCTTATGACTAAGAACATTAGGTCCAAAAGTCGTAAATCGTCAACGTACTTCGCCGTTCTATTTACTAAGTAAGGTATCATTGTTTTTTGTTCGATAAGTCGTACATGAGTCATGTGACAGAGCACAAATGGCACAAATAGCTCGCATATTATCACTTTCCGCGCGTGTGGTATCTACCGTACTACAAAACGATTAGTGGAATAGAATAGAATACTTTATTTTAGATAATTAAAAATCCACAACGTAAATATATTAGATACAATATTAGCTTATAAATATGTTAGTGTAAGTATTGTTAGAACTTATCTATACATATACATACATATTGTCACGCCTGTCTCCCATGGAGGTAGGCAGAGACTATAGATTTCCACTTGCTACGATCCTGGCACACTACTTCATCTACTTACATTCATAACTTCATCAACTTATCTGCAAGTATTTAAAGCCATTCACTACCCTCACCCAGTGTTTTTTAATGGGGCAGTCTAACCGTGCAGCAATGAATTTCAGATTGCCATTTTTAGCATCCCGCAGACGCTTCATCAATGGAGCTGGAGCGAATTATGGCTTTGAAGCCGTCCGGAAACATCCCGGAGGCACTGCAGCGCCACGGTAGCCTTAACAACATTCTGAAAGCATTGTATATTGGACCCGAGTCATGCGATCGTCGCGTGTATCTCACCCACAGGCCACTCGAGTAAAAAGATTGAAAATACACTTTAAAGAGCGTTATCTTCACTTGAGTTGTACATCGAGCGAATCTGCGAGCAAGCATGTTGCTTCTCACTGCCAACGCCCTGCGTTCCCGTTCTATATCCTTGTCATCCTTGAAGTCATTCGTCATAATATACCCCAAATATTTAAATTTGTCAACCAGCTTTAGTGCAACACCATTGAGGTATTCTGCAGGGACATGGTTTAGGTCGATGTTTGCCTGCTTTGGAGACCAGCAGCTCGTTCTTTTGGAGTTGTATTTTAGTCCATGTGCTTCTGTATATTGTTCGCCATTAATTAGTTTCCTCAATGCGTCTATCGAGGGACCCAGCAGCACCATGTCTTCTATGTCTTCTGAATAACTAATGTTGTTGACACAGGTGCCGTCGATATATAGCATCTGACATGTGTGCTGCTGAGTCTCTCAAGTTTTTAATTTTAATTAATTAAATAAAATTAATCTTTATTTAAATTCTTTTACAAAAAAGGTGTACATAATGTCCAATATAATATATAATTGCAGTAAGGAATTATATAGATTAAGTAAACCTCTAATAACTCATAGGTACCACTTTATAATTTAAACTTCTGTTTGTCATTTAGATATCAATTCAGACGAGTTTTGCTCTGCCAAATCATTTACAGAACGGTCCATAAAATTTGAGGGACTACAGAGTGGCAACAAGAAGTTGCGTCGAGGTACATAACCTATACTTAGTTCGTAATTTTTATCTTTAATTTTGATATAACAAATTAATAAGCAATAAAAAAACTGATTGTGCTATACTGGGCTCCACGCTCCTACAACTAAAAATTGACATGAAGGTTTGTAAAAACATCTGGTCGACGGCTTTACGTGCTCTCGGAAGGTCCCGATGTTTTAAGAATGGTTACCCATCTTTATATTGACCGCGACAAGTACAACTTACCTTACAAATGGGTGATAATATTTTCTTACATAACAAACTAATTATACAAACAGTTAATTCAATATACGGATTATGTAGGTACGCGGTTGATTACGTAAAGACATATTATAAACTCGTGTTGACGCAAGGAAGGGCGTCGGCCTTCTGAGTCGAAGGCCGCAGGTCTCATTACCACATCAAGACTTATTTATACAAAAGCATTTGTATGTTTTCATTTTTTCTAACGTTGCCTCAGTTCGGTATTTCCATAGTATGTACCTTTATTGTGACTCTGATGCGAAATCCATCCATATAGGAAATATAGTTGAGCAACACAATGACTGCTAGATCAACTCAAAGTCGATATCGTCACCAATCCAGTTTAGGCATGTGCTAAATTGTGACACTCATTGCTACCATGATTCTGTTTTTTTTTCTGGCGTTTATTTCCATAATAAGTTGCAAAAATAAATCATCATCATAATCATCAGCCTACTTCCGTCAAATACTGGACGTTTGCTAGTGAACGCTATAGAGCCCGATCTTCGGCTTTCCTCAGAAATAGCGGAGGACCAAATTGGTCCGCCATCCACTACGATCTCAATCGGTCAATCATTATGAAGAGTTTAGGTCGAAGAATAAATTCATTCAATCAGGGAGGGTTGGTTTTAACATTGGTTGCCACCAATATTTGGTTTCATCATTTTAAATCATACAATTCATACCTAAGTGCCTAAATCAAAGGTATTCTTTTCTAAGTACGACACGACTTACAAAGTATTTATTTATTCCCACTCGTTTCACTCTCATTTGGCAACAAGTACAAATCAATCTGCAATTCATTTATTTTTAAATCGCCGCAAAAAAATCACGTAGCGTATACTAAGTTTGTATTTGTATTTATTTTTGTGAAGGAATGTGTCACTATTTTTATTTTGTCTATGACAAGGCACTTGCCCAGTCCATTACAACTCGTTCCAGTTTGTAGAACAAAATATTCGCGAATTCTATGGCCACTTCCATGATATGTACGCGCGGCTACACATCAAGCTATACAAAACCAATATAGGCTGGCCTTGAATTCTGCGGAAAACTTTAACAATGGGAGGTAAGTCTAAACTTGTGTTGTATAGCTTGATGTGTACCCGTGTGTACCTAAGTTTCTATAGGTGAAAAATAGATATGTAAGCAAATATAAATCAATTTTCGTAAATAACTATGCAACCCAGTTATTACCAAACCAGTTATGATCAATAAACTTGTTTCAGGCCAAAATGCTTAAGTAGGTTGGGTTCTTGTAGGTTCTACTTTCAAAAACGGACCCGAACGTAGAAAACGTTTAGAGAACGTAAAGTTGGAACCTACATTGTTAATCAATTTGAAATAGCTTGAGTTGATTAGACATAGGGAAGAAAACGTGCGTTACGTTATTTAATGAATATTTCAAGTGTCATCTTGACCTCCTTAGGGGTCACAAGGTCCTACGATATTATACAAACAAAAAAAAACTACTTACCTATACTTATATCTACCTTCCAACCACGACTTCCCTCTCGATCTCAGCAGCGTTACCTCTCGGAGAACAACTACTCGAAAGGCAACGCTGGTGTTGCAGCGTGGATTTGGGAAATTCCCGCGCGATTTTTGTCTCATGTGCCCAGTATTTTTATCAGCAGCATTACTTTTACCGTGACACAATAACTTTAGCACACTACAGCTCAGACGCAGAATATTTATCGAACAAATGTAGTGGCAAACCCAACAGCTTAGCCACAACTGAAATTTGAGTAAGTACTTTTTAATTTATAAACGATGATAAAATATATGGCAAGCATTTAATAAGGTACCTACTTCATTATCGTCATTATCATCCACTGCTGAAGGGTGGTAGGCCTCCCATAATGTGTGCAATTTCATTAAAACTGTAGATAATACTTACATTAAAGTAATTAAATACGGGTGCAGTTTGACGTTAGCTGCGCCGCCATTTTGTGGTATGCTGACGTCCGACGCCGCCATCTTGGTTTCTTGTAACCGCCAGTACGCTGCAAAGAAAATAAAATATTTAGCTTTCCTAGAAATAATTATGATTTGTGTGAGTATTTCCTTAATCGAATTCAAAGTCATTTAATATAAAGAGACTTCTAAACGCTTCTAGAAAGTAAAAACTTACTTACAATTAGCAATTTTAGAACATCAGTTTAGCAATTAAGATAGCCCTAGCAGAGACTATGGATTTCCACTTGCCACGATCCTGGCACACTACTTTCGCTTCATCTACATTCATTAATCTCTTCATGCATGACCGTACTTTAACTATTTCATTCAGCAAAATATTGCATTGTGGTAAGTAATTAACATTCGCGAAGGATTAATCAAAGTAAGTACATAATTATACAGGGTGGAAGGAACATCGACGCACCACGGCTTACTATGAATTCACTACATGATTCTGGACCCCGTTGCGTTATTTTATTTCGGTTGAAAAAAAAAAACCTATCTACACTTTTAAAATGTATAGAACAGCTAACCTAACCTAACCGACGAAAAATTTCAAAGCAGCTCCAGAATCATGTACTGAATTCCTACATCACTCATGTCCCTTCCACCATGAATACAAGTTCGCACATAATTGTATTTTAATGAGGTAATATTTTACTACTATCTACAATGAGCACACTGACCTCATATCTATAGTGTTCGATATCAATGACCTACACGTACAGTTTCGTGAAAGATAACGAATTTGAATCGACCCGCGACCAAAACAGAATAGATCTTACAACGCTGTGAATTAGCCGAATTGGCCCCCTCCAAATTAGATGGGTCAAAATGACACATGTGCAGTTTCGTTAACAGTAACGAATGTGAATCAACCCGCGACCAAAACAGAATAGATCTTACAACGCTGTAAATTAGCCAAATTGGCCCCCTTCAAATAAGATGAGTCAAAATGACACGTGTGTACTTTGGAACTATGTAACAGCTGTGATATAAGTGTAACACCGTTATCAGTCACTTATCACCCGAGCTACTTATTAACTCAATGAATAACTGTTGTTGTAACTTATTGTATATTAATTATCACTAATTGCAGTGTAATTATCATCCTTTAACCCCTCACTGGCCGTCCTACCGATTGCGTGTGGAATTGTGGATGCATTGGGCATTTCATATGTGTTTGTCATTCAAATTTTGAAAGTACTTTGTATTTTGGGTTCTTGTCGTCGCAGAAGCAGCTCATCAGCATGAAGTCCGCGTTAGATTCAAATATAGAACAAACTTCGCGGAGAATGGGTTTGGGCACAGCTGGTCGTCCCAAGTATACCACTTAACACCGGGGTTATCACTCGCACGTTGTCATCTTGACACTTCAGTTGTTGAGTCTCACTTTCCCAGTATTATCACTGGCTACCCTTCAAACCGGAACATATAGTCCTCTTCGCCGTATCCGGAGACAGCTGCCTTGACTAAATTTGGTCACTGGTCGTGAGCCCTTAGATGGCTAGAAAATCCAAATGTTGTTTTGAAGAACCGGGCACACCGTGCATAGAAGAGCTGGTTGTATTAATTATAGGTGGAAGTGTATGAATGCTTTGGGGAACTTTTACGTAGTTGACGATTCCTAGATCTTCAAGACGATTTTTTTAAGGCTCGGCAAACGAGCATGCGAGCTACCTGATGGTAAGAAGTCATCGCCACCCATGGACATCTTCAAAACCAAAGGTTGCAAATGCGTTATACGGAGCCTATTTAAAGAAAAGGCAGGGGTAGGAGGAAAGGAGAAGAAAGGGGACTGAGGGAGAATTGTGGCCTCCGGCGCTCCTAGATGAGCTCAGCAGCAGTTCTAGTCTAGCAACTAATGGCTAGAGATGTCCCTCAAACCGGAACATGTTACACGGCAGAATATTGTGTCCGTCAGAAACTCAGAATAGCTTGACAACGGCACCTTGTGTTTAGTATAACTTCGCGTGAGGTACTATTTATCTATGAATAGGTTTTTAAGTATATATTTCGTGAAGATTCGGACCATTTCAAATTTTTGCCAAACTATTCTGATGGACACAGAATATTTGAGTAAGAAATAATAATAATTAGAATAGCGCGTCACTAGCCAATTTCTGTGAGACGATATCAATTTGCGAAGTGACGCGAACAGGATGTCCTTAACATAACTATGATATATATGATGTAGACGACATTATAACAATATGAATATAATATGAATTGAAACCACAGCCTAACTATTTGTATAATAAAACTGAAAGCTTTGTTTGTTTGATTGCGCCAATTTCTGGCACACTGGGCATTGTTTTTTTTTTGCATATATTGGCACAATTCTTGAACGGTTTACGACCCTTAGGAGCGGAGCAAAGCGGGTGAAACCGCGGCAAACAACTAGTACTAGTCTAAATCACTATAAATAAATATTAATTACAACAAAAAATATAATTCCAATATTTTACTCTTTTTTTTACAAAATAGTACTATTTTTATAGTTCTTCTTCGCTCCGATTGCATATAATATTGTTGTTCTATTTGGCAATACTGATTATGAAGCTGGTCATAATACCTACTTACGTATGACTAATGGGACTATAATGAACGACTGTACTGTAGTGTTTGTACTTCTATATCTATTTAATAGATATAATAACACTGTCTCACAGACATAAGCAGTAGCCGACAGCTTGACTTAACAGCTGTCAGTTGGCATAATGGCAGTGTGACCATTGCCTGATATAAACATATGTCATGAGAGATTATGGGAGACATAGAGGAGGCTAGTGCTTGGTGTATTGGTGAGCCTGTGAAATAATTGTAATATACAATTTGAACCCTACACATACTAACACAGTATTTTGTTTTGTCGAGTAGTTTTAGTCCCTATAACATAGTTGACCAACAGACAACACTGATACACACGTCACAGTTTTGGTCTAAATCATTAAGCTTGTCTGAAGTTGAAAATAGGGATGGGGTCAAAATCAGTTACTACAATATCCGATTCTTAATAGATTGAAATATAATATTCGACTCGAATTGATAATATACGCTCACGTCAAGTTTCCCTGCAGATATGACAGAGGCACCTACACACCTTTCATCATTCGCTAGAAGCCCTGAGGGCTTAGACAAGTGGCATGAACGCTAATCCAATAGAATAAAATAGAATTCTCAATGTATGGGAGTGACACTAGCTTACGACATTAATTGACATGTCATGTCGTAAGCTAGTGTCACTCCCATATATTGAGAATTCTATTCTATTCTATTGGATTAGCATTCATGCCACTTGTCTAGGGGCCCTGGTAGTTATAGCGAATGTCACCAACCCCATGGCCGAGGCTCTTGGGCAAAGGAAGGCAAATACGGTATTTAGTCGGCACGAGTACGACATACTCCTCCGCCGTGGTCGCAGACGATTTTCTGTGAATCTACTTCCTATAAAAAATCGTGAAAGCTATAGCCCTGATCTCCTAATAATATGATACAAACTATTAGAGAACTCAATTTTCACAAATAAAGATTGATTTGATTTGTTTTTTTTATAAGATAACTCGGCAAACAAGCAGGCCAGCCACGTGATCATAAGTACTGAAGTAGTCATCGCCGCCCATGGACATCTGCAATACGAAGAGAGTTGCAGATGCGTTGCCGAGCTTGGGAAGAGGGAGGGGAAGGAGAACTGAGGGAGGAATTGGGACTGCGGCGCTCCACATTCACCGTACGAAACGCAACAGCATGCATACTGCTACTTCACTCAATAAATACTTAGATGTGATTGAAACTAGGACCTTCTCCTCAACAGCCATGCTTGTGACCGCTATACCAAGCTATAACGTAGCATATCTCATTATAGATATATTGCAACTAGGGTGATGCCCTACAAAGACATACACCGACGTTATTGATGAGATCTTTCGAAAAGGTCAGGTGCTTAGTACCCGCAACCGGCACGTGTGTATGAAAACATGTATGAATGTGGACGAAGCAAAAAAAAATTTTAGAATAGCAAATGGCGTTGTATAGTTTCTTCTGTTTCTGTTTATGGGAAAAAGGTGTGTGTGAGTGTATGTATATTGTAACTAGCACTAGGCTTCTTTAATCTGCGGTCAGGCTCATACCGTTTCCCGTTAGTCATTAGACTGTATTTTCCATCCACTCGTCATCGTCAGCGCTTACTAAAATCGTGAAAGAGATAAATTGTAGGAAAATAGGCTCAAGATCATTAGTTTTTTTTTTCTTTTTTTTTAAAAAAAGCTTACTAGCGATGTGGGTCACACATTGCTAGTATTCTTGTTAACCCCTCGTGCTAAGCTAAATGCTTGTGTTACGAGTGGGTTCACGTCGGTTTGGCTTGCTTATGAAGATACCTACATCCAGCATTGGATGGCAGCAGGTTGATGAAGAGAAGAAGAGATATTAACAGTAGAATTATATGAATTTCCAGTTCTATTATCCAGTTCAAATCATGTGACCTCGCCGCTCATCCTGTCTACTAAGCTATTTTTATATAAAGATGGGCTGCGTCCGGTGGCCATTACCTCATAATAATATTGCGAATCCGAGGCTGCCACGAATGTCGTACGTACGCTCTGAGGTAAGCGACATACCTTCATTCCTTCGTTTATCCTACTCACCGTCAAGAAGTACCATCAAAACATCTTAAGCAAAGAATTTCAGACACAATCCAAATTAATATTATAAATGCAAAAATTAAGGGAGCGTCGGGAGAGGTCGCCCTAGAAGGACATACACCGATCTTATCGGCGAGGTTCTCCAAAAAGTTCAAGTGCTTAGTACTCGCAATCGGCGCGTGTGCATAAATGTGGAAGATGCGAAACAGATATGCAAGAGTCGTAGCAAATGGCGTTAGTGTATGTAAGCGAAAATTACTCAGTCTCACAGATTTTTTGCACTGCACACACTAACGCCATTTGCTACGACTCTTGCATATCTGTAGCTAGATAGCCTTTTGATATGACCATTGGACTGCAAAGTCAAAGGTCTCGAGTTCGAATCCAGGGCACGCACCTGTATCTTTTCGAAGTCGTGTGCGTATTAATAATTAATTATCACGCGGTTAAACGGTGCAGGAAAACATCCTGAGGAAATCTGCATGCCTGAGAGATTTTCTTGACGACATGTGAAGTCTGCCAACCCGCAGTAGGCTAGCGTGGTGGACTATAGCCTAATCCCTCTCGTTCTGAGAGGAGACCCGTGCCCAGCAGTGGGACAATGTAATGGGTTGATGATGATGATGATGATTTTTTTGTTACGTATTCATGCCTAAACCACTGAAAAAGTTTCGACAAAAGACAAGGAAGTAGATTGCTTCCTTCGGAAGGAAATAGGTATCTTTTGTTTCAAAAAAATCCTTGGCGCGAATAGCTGCTATTGGAATGAATGCCAGCACGTTCTAGTAATGTAACTGTGCCTCTCTAAGGTAATTCAAGTGACTACGCAGTAGCCTGAACGGGGACCCCTGTTCATTAAATTCGGCCGTCTATTTTTTAGGCGCGGTTGTTATGGGCATCGGTGTTGGCTTATAGCCATAAAGTTGTCCAAGTAATAGGCGTTGATTTTATGGGCATTGGTGTCAATATAGGCGTCAGTCTTTTAGACATTCGTTTTATTGGCGTCTATATTATTATAGGCGTTGGTGTTATTTAAGGTGTTGGTACAATAGGCGTCGGTAGGTAGGCGCCTTAGGTGTTATTACAGGCGTTTATGTAATGGGCGTCGGTTTTGGGTATCAGTGTTAGTATAGGCGTCAGTGTTATGGACTTCGATCGTTTAAGCATAAATGTTATTCCAAGTTGGTCTTACACGCATCGTTGTTATAGGCATTGGTTTGCCTAGAACCATTTAATCGTCGTCCTAGGCGTTCGCCTAATGGACGACGGTATTATAAGCATCGGTATTATAAGAGTCTGTTTAAGAATTAATATCATTCGTTAAATTTAATTGAAACTCACAGACTTAATGTTTATAAAAGAAAGACGGTCTTCAGTCCAACATTGATAACATTTAAACAAAGAATCCAAACGTTGACCGCAAATTGACATGAAACGTCATTTCACAATGTAGGCCTCCGCACGAGCCGAGTCGATGCTTACACAATTTGACTTTAACGATTGAATTTTAAATAGAGAACATTAAGTGTTGTAACCTGCTTGCTTCCCGCACGATCTCGCGACGCAATTCACGCTTCATAACACGTATCCTCTTCGCACACTGGGCACAAAATAAAACATACCATCATTTCTGTATCCCCCGAAGGATAAAGCAGAGATATACTTAGTGTACACCCACAGTTCGCTGGTATATTTAGGTCCCATATGTAATACGGGGCGAGCCTATTGCCATTCACCGGCTGCTGAGCTGAGCTGCTAAGCTGAGAATTTCATAGAAAAACCAATAACACTACCCGACCTGGGAATCGAACTCAAGACCTCTAGTATAGCAGTCGCGCTAAGGACCACTAGACTAAAGAAGACTAGGCAATCACTGGGCAAAACGTAAGTATCAAACAAGTAACAACAAAACACACTCGAGTGTGTTGGTTTAGCCCAGAGTGAGTAGTAGTAGTAGGTACCTAATATCTAAAATTGGTCATCTAATAAAGTTCTAGGTAGTACAGTCGCCAGCACGTCAGGTTATACAAAACTGTCAAATTTCTCCAAATGATTTTAAACCTTAGCATATTGATGATTAAGTTCAAATTCAACTGAGAAAATTTGACATTTTGTGGTAACTTGATGTGCTGTCGACCGTACCTACCTACTTCTAAGATAAGTCGGTAAAAAGATTTGTTAGTATGTTTGTCAATTATTGTGACCCAATCCTCTATAATAAACTCTCTGCCAATCATAATTGATTTGTTATGTAAGTTTCCCTAGAAGGTAGACGCATCAAATAAACCAAGGAGCTGAGACCCTTGAACCCCACTACGCCAACCTTTGCCTACAGCCAAGGCCCTTACCTACAGCCATGGCCCTTGTGCCCGCGGGCCCTTGGCACCCAGTCACCCCGTGTTTTGTGGCCGCACATAGATTTTAGCTCAATATTCATCGTTTAAGCTGTATTTTATAATTAATCTACTATTGTAATGGCAAGGTGGATATCTAAGGAAGAGATGAGTGTTTAGGATATGAATCAGAACCTCCCCCCATAGCGGGCGAGAGCTCTGACTACAAAACTACATAGATTACATTACAATTATATTTATTTATGTTATTGTCTTCATTACTTAGTAATTGTTAAAAGTGGTATCCAAAGCAAATGTAACCTATTTTGATTCTAGTAGGTACACCTATGGCAAATAAAATAAATATGACTTCGTCTCACCTTGATTCCAGCACAATTAAATTATTAGAAGCAATCCATTCGAGTTTCGAACATTGTTATCCATTCTTGTAAAACAACGGTCACGATGCTACATTTCACCACATATCAATCATATAACACCATTATTCACCAAAAATAAACTTTTTTTAACTATGTTTAAAGTGCTTTTCTTAATATAAACTTAAATACAAAAGTTTTCATAAGAAAACAAATGTTATCCTCACACACAAGCGCATACGTCGCGAGTTCCCGCGCTACTAAATTGAAAATTCTCCAACTGAAGTTGTAATTTATGAATTTATCTCACCAGCCAATTTAAGCAAGCATCTAAAAAAAGATTACTCACTCTTAATACTACAACCATTAAGTCTATTTTTGCTTGTGTGCTATGGCAAATTTAACATTGTTTACAAACACTATCTGACGTTTCCTACACCAAGTTACATTTGCAGCTATGTTCAGTACAATTTACTTTGTGAAATACCAGTGATATAGTTTCGGAGCCGCAAATATAAGTTTGTGTGTTACCATGTGTGAAACCTTTGTTGACAATTTTTGTTTTGACTAGTTTTCGTTCGCGAAAGGTGTTTAAGGTGGTTTTATTACGGCAATAATTGTTTTGAAAACACTGTTCTATCTAGGGTGTGATTTCTATGTACTTACGCGGTGTGAAAGAGTCAGAAAGAGCAGGAACGATCCGTAGGTATTCTAATTTCAAAACAAAACGCCAGAAAAGAGGCCGTTAATCTACGGTAAAATACTTATTACTTATGTAATAAAAAAATGTTCATGTAACAGAGATAATAATTACGATCGATTTATACATTACGTAGGTACTAAGTATGTACTATGAGCATAGTGTAATTAATTTAGTAAAGTAAAGTAAAGTAAAGTAAATTTTATTGTTTCTGATTGAGTATATAAAGTTCTTGTACATGCATATATGAGTGTAACATCAATCAGCCCTTGACGGGCATACAATAATTAAAGAATGGAATTTTACAATAATAGTTTATCCAAATTATTTACATAACATGATTATATCTTATTTTTGTATTCTAAGAATTCCTTCACAGTATAAAAGCATTTATCTGTAAGCCATCTTTTTAATTGTACACGAAATACTCGTAGTGGCAATTCTCTAATTGTCTTAGGTATTTTATTATATAGGGTGGGACTTTAACACACATAAACATACTATTTCTATGTTGAAGGGTAGTTTTACATTTTGGCACAATTATTTTTGTAGAATCTCTTTGGCTGTACAGACTATTATCACAATTTTTTTAAATAACTGTGGATGTTTCCTTACAAAGAGTCCAATTTCGAGGATATAGAGACAGCTTAATGTTAATATTTTGGTTCTTTTAAAAAATGGTCTACATGACTCTAGAGGCTCGCTATTACATATTGCTCTTAGACATTTTTTTTGTGATAGAAAAGTATCGTTTATTAAAGTTGAATTGCCCCATAACAATAACCCATACCGCAAAACTGATCCAACATAGCCATGGTACGCTGTAATTGCTGTACTTTCTGTTGCTGTTACACGTAGATGCCTTAGTGCGTAAACAAATTTATTTATTTTTGTACAGACGTTTTTTATATGTGACTTCCAGTTGCAGTAATTATCGACAGTAATACCTAAAAACTTTATCTCATTGGTTGGATTAATAATTATATTGTTGTGTTTTAGAGTTATTCTATTTATTATTGTTTTGTAATTAGAGAATTGAATATATTTAGTTTTAGTCAAGTTAGCATTAAGATCATAGAATTCATTACACTATGCTATGAGTAGGTAAGGTGGAAAGTTTGGGAGGACCCTGGAGGGAGAGTAAGGGGTAAATGACTCGATGGTAACAGGATATCCATACTAATATTATAGATGTGTAGGTACAGTGAGTTATAGCTGTTACCTGACCCACCGAGACTCCGCCGTCCCACCTAGGGTGGGTCAGATAACAGCTATAACCCTCTGTACTAATATCATTAATATGATGGATTTTGGTACAGATATGGATGGAACCTTGAAGAAGTTCATGAACTACCTAACTTATGTCTTAAAAAAACCTATAAATTGCGCGTCAAACCGCGGCAAGAGCTAGTAAAATACAAGTTTATTGGTATTTCAATGTTCTTTATAATTTTAATGATGATTATTGTAAATTAAGTAAGTATAATAATAGAGTTCCCTGAATATGAGTTAGTAGAAATAGAGGCTAAACGACCTGTTTCCTTGCGAAATGTTCACAAAGATATGAATTTTCTAATTAAAGAATATTTCTAGTGAAAGAAAAATTCGATCTCAGGCAGGGTTCGAACCTGCGTCTCTCTGGTTAAGTACACCAGACGCTTTGCCAACTAAGCTACCGAGACCAACTGTCAGACGTTTGTTTCATGCACGGAATATATATTTACGCATGACCTACAAGGGGGCTTAAATGACCAAGTTTAGTGGATCACCGACACGTGGCTTCACAACGTCACACACACATCCAGTATAAGCTGACCTCTAAGTGTGCAAAAAGACTATAAAACGCGATTTCAGCTTTGACTGGAATAAATGGCCCGTGGTATAGCCATTCTAGTCCGACTGGTAGTTGTTCCGAAGCTGGCTGTGATGTAATGCATTCGTCAAGGCATCCGCTATCTGGACTATTCTTACGACTTGCAACTTACAATTTATAAAGAAGGGCCAAAGACGTCTAGATACAGAGAGAGAGCTGCTCCATAAAGATGTCTAGAGAGAGAGAGAGAGAGAGCTGTAATAAAGAGAGATGCTCCATAAAGATTGCTCGGTAGAGAGAACTGCTTCTTCAAAATGTCTAGAAATAGAGAGAGATGCTCCATAAAGATATCTCAGTAGAGAGAGAGCTGCTCCTTAAAAAATTCTAAATAGAGAGATGCTCCATGAAGATGTAACATAACATAACATACCATCACGCCTGTATTCCCCGAAGGGTTAGGCAGAGGTGTACTTATGTAAATACACCCACATTTCGCCGGTATGTTTAGGTCCCATGTAATAGGGGGCGAGCCTATTGCCATTAACCGGGCACAAATCCAGACTCCGAGCTGCTACTGGGAATTTTATAGAAAAACCCAATAACACTTTGCTCCAGGTCGAGCAAAGTGTGGATCGAACCCAGGACCTCTAGCGTAGCAGTCGCGATTGGGACCACTAGACCAACGAGGCAGTCAAATGAAGCCATGCAATTAGCCATGAAGATGTGTAATCTAAATAGAGAGAGCTGCTCCATACAAGAACACACTCATGGCGATACTGCAGGGATTTTTAAGCTACGGGACCATATTTAATAATATTGTTGTTAAGTGGCCTGTAGCTGTACTCAACACAGCGGATGTAATATATTATACATAATGTGTCAACGCTCATAAAATTTGTTAATTAATCGTAAAAGACGATATCTCAGTATACAGGCGAAACTTGCAACGCCTGATACAATCCGCTGCGTGCAACAGGTAAATAAATTTAAATTTTAATAAATATGCTAATTACCATAGATACGAAATATTTAAGAGATAAATAATAGTTTAAATAAAAAAATAATAATAAGCCAATGTAAATAAAACTACTAATATAAATCAATAATACTTAGATATATTATATAATTATAATAAATACTACTCACGTACAGCGAAGCGATTAATAATAATGCAATAGCAATAATACAGAATAAATAAATAAACAAAATATTAAATGTAATTGAGATTAATAAAACAAAATATCTAAAGTGCTCCTCTACTCTCTCCTACTTCAAAAAAAAATGTTGCTGTGCCCGACAGGGTCCATAATTGTGTCTATCTAATATAATAACCACCTGTATGTGTACATTATGGAATGCAATAAATATATGAATAGGAATATGAAATAATAAAGACTAAAAAGCAAAAAAGTCATACCTATTTAAATCAATAGCAATATGGGCACGATTTGTACCCAATTTTGTGCACTAAAAAGTGGCTATTTTGGTCCCCTCATTACATATTTCATGGTACAGTTTGTTCGGAATAACTCTGCTTGTCTGAAGTTAGCCGTTTCCGACTACCGCACTGGTAAAATCGCTTTAAATACATAAAAACACTCAAATAAGCGATTTTATTCTCTATTTTGGTGTCACACCTAGCCATGGTTTGCCACGATAAACGGCGACAACATTGGCAGAATCACTTATTAATTATACTATATTCCGACCTTATTTTCAGAGAGTCGCATGGCCCTACCATGTTTGTGCTTATGATACCGCTATGTAAGTAATATAACCATTTTATCATCAATACTAGGTCGATCCTAAATAATCTGTAGGTTACTCAGAGAGCCATGGAGCAGGCTATTTTTTTTTTACTTTAAAAAAAAAAAGCTTACTAGCAATGTGTCGCACATTACTAGTATTCTTGTTAACCCCTCGTGCTAAGCTAAAATACTTGTGTTAGGAGTGGGTTCACGTCGGTAGTGCAATGGGTGGGGTTCGAACCGGCAACCACATGATCGCTTATGTTAGGAATATCTCTCCGAGAGAGTCCGTAATACGGAGATCCGCGAGCAAGTTGACCGACATAGCCCGAGTGATCGTGAGAAAGAAGTGGAAGTGGTCAGGTCACATATGCCGAAAGAAATGATAGCTAGGGACCCAAAGTCCTACAGCGGAGACCACGAATTGGGCGTAGAAACGTCGGTAGGCAACAAATTAGTTGGCACGATTGTGAAGATTGCTGGAAAGGAAGGCGGAAAGCCCAAGATCGTTCAAAATGGGGAGCTTATAAAGAGACCTACATCCAGCATTGGATGGCAGCCGGCTGAGAAAGGTGGGGCAATCCTGATATACTGATATTACCTGCATTTTGGGATTCTGACACTACCACTAACTCTCTTCTCATAGGCGCTTAAAATCATGTTATAAATCAATACGAAAGTTACTCTGTTTGCTACGATTTCATGCAAACCGCAAAATCTATTTCTATACCACACCAGAATAGACCTTTGGGATGTGAGTAAAATCGTAGGCAACAGCTAGTTACTATATGAAGGTTTAAAACATTCATTGTAAACTGACCAATCTTTGTAGATGTGGTAGCTGTACAGGGCAGACTGGAGAGTCTGATAGCCCTGCGGGACTACGACTTCGTGGGCGAGGACCAGCGGCTGATGGGCCTGCTGGGGGAGCGGATGGCGCTGCTGCGGCGCACCGTCGACCTGGCCGACATCGAGGCCAGCATAGCCAAGGAAAACACGTTGAACCTCCCCGACATCCCCCCAGACTTCGTACCCAAGCCTGACCTCCTTCAGATCAACCTCCAGAGCTTTCCCAAGTCACTTCTCATTTTTTTTATGGGCTAACTCAGCAGACGAGCAGGCGATCTACCTGATGATAAGTAGTCATCGCCGCCCATGGACATCTGCAAAACCAAAGGGGTTGCAGATGTGTTGCCGAGCCTATTTAAGTAAAAAGGAGGGGAAGGAGAAGGAAGGGGACTGAGGGACGAATTGGGCCTCCGGCGCTCTACACTCACCGTACGGAACGCAACAGTATGTATACTGCTACTAGTCGTCGATCTTCTGTAGGAGGGTAATACTTCCCCAGTCGAGTCGACCCATTAATGCTGACTTGTAGACATGCCAGCGCGACACTACTAAATACTTCTTTCTATCAAATCAATGCCATCATATAGACCTACGCATTTACTGCCCCATACTGCTGCCACCATACTTAACCCCTAGTCCACCACTCTGACTTAATTTGAGTTGCTAGACTTCACACGCCGTGGAGAAACTCACTCAGGCAATTTTCTTGGTTTCCTTGATGTTTTCCTACTCCTTTCTTCGTCTTCTTCAATATTATCATATTCCTTGCTAATATGTCATCTATGTAACATATTATTCTAATGTTGTGATAGCCTAGTGACATGACCAGTGGACTGCCAAGGCAAAAGTCTCGAGTTCAAATCCAAGGCTAGGAAACCTCTAAGAATTAACACGCGCTTAAACGGTGAAGGAAAACATCGTGAGGAAACCTGCATGCAACCTGAGAAATTTTCTTGACGGCGGGTGAAGTCTGCCAACCCACAGTAGGCTAGCGTGGTGGACTATAGCCTTATAAGTATCCCTCTCTTTCTGGGAGGTGACCTGTGTCCAGCAGTGGGACAATTATGGATTGATGATGATTATCCAAACGAGCAATTGGTTCACCGATAGGTTACATAGGACTCATAACATAGCGGTGAATATTGTCTGCAGGTTTAACGTGAGCATGGACTACGGCGAGATATTGAACGCCAACATGGAAGTTGACCCGTCACTGTCCCATCCGGACGGTGAGCTGACCTTCAACATCACCGAGCCCGAGGCGGGGCGCCGCACCGGCAACCTCACCGCCAGCCGGCGCGCCCCTGTCTACTGGGACCCCAGCTTTTGGCACTACGACCTCAAACTCGTTGACCTCATGAAGCAAAACATTTACATGGTCCAAGACAGATTCTTAGAAATACAGTCAACTGTCGAAAAGTACCAGTCGGACGACAGGTTCAAGATCGCGTACATTTTCAACAGACTTGACGAGTGGAAGAAAGACATCAGGACAGCGTTCCACGCCATGTCAAAACCACGACACTGGACAGTGAAAATGCATGTCAGGCAACAGCTGCTGTATTACGAGCACTTACTGCGGAAGAACATCGACATCACATACAGCATAGAGTTCCTCAACCACCTGCACGGCTCCTTCATGGTGAAGATGAAGGAGCTGATCCCGGGTCGCGGCACCAAGGGCAAGATGTTATTGAAGCAGCAGAAAGACGATATTAAGGCTCACCAAAATGCACAAGGAAAATGAGTATGTTCAACTCCAAACGGTTGTTTTAACAATGGTCGTGAGTTTATTAATTTGGTATTTTTAAACAAATGAGGGCTCAATAAAACTTGCATGTTTGTTTGATTAATGTTTTATATTTTACAGGCAGGTACGCACGGCTACACATCAAGCTATAGGCTGACCTTGAATGGTACGGAAAACCGTTACAATGGAGGTCAGTCTATACTGGATTTGTATAGCTTGACGTGAAGCCGTGTGTACTTACTGTTTTCGAAGTAGAATAATTAACGGTGTTTGTTACACAGCGAAAAAAAGAGAAAAAGATACTTCGTGCGTGTGTGAAGTAATCCACAAGTAGTAAGTTTCTTTAAATATAAAGAGTCAGTGTAAAGACATTTGGGGTTGTTGTTTCGCAGCAATTTCGATCTTTATATTTTGAACGGGTAACTTCAGATCCGCTCAGTTATTTCGAAGGAACTGTTACACAGAAAATAATAACGAAATCAATTAATGTTGGTGTGCCTCAAGGAAGCGTTTTGTGTCCAGCCAATTATTTTTTTATGCTAGGTATAACTCAGCAAACGAGCAAGTGCTCTACCTGATGTTAAGTAATCATCTACGCCCATGGACATCTGCAATACCAACGGAGTTGCAGATGCGTTGCCAAGCCAAGGAAAAGGGAGGGAAAGGGAAAAGGAGAAGGAAGGGGACTTAGAGAGGAGTTGGGCCTCCGGCGCTCCACACTCGCCGTACGAAATGCAACAGTATGCATACTGCTACTTGACGTCGATATTCTGTGGGAGGGTATTTCTCTGTCTTTCTATGGCATCCCTTTCTGGCGTT
This sequence comes from Subacronicta megacephala, assembly GCA_958496365.1. NCBI lineage: Eukaryota > Metazoa > Arthropoda > Insecta > Lepidoptera > Noctuidae > Subacronicta > Subacronicta megacephala. Next base: position 7,134,568 of record OY292542.1, on the reverse strand, counting down.
TTCACTGATATTCGCCTCATTTAAGGCGTGTAACTTTTGTTATTTAAACAATATCCTCTCTTCAAAACGTAATAATATTGTCTCAGATCAAATAAAAAGTTAAGATGGAACTTTGCGAACAAAGAAGTGAGGCCGGCTAAAACTACGCCATGCCGTTTACAAACAATTTTACACTATATAACAATACCGAAACTACGCCTTATCTTGTCAGTCAAGCTATCAAGCTATCGAAAGCTCAACTGGCAAGTTAAGGCGTAGTTTTGGTATTGTTATACATATAGTGTAAAATTGTGTTTGTAAACGGCTAGGCGTAGTTTTAGCCGGCCTCACTTCTTTGTTCGCAAAGTTCCATCTTAACTTTTTATTTGATCTGAGAATATTGTTATGATTCATTTACAACTGTGTGATTGTTAAAATAACCCAATCTTTCCCGCGGTCCCGCCCGAAGATTGCCAGACAGCCGGACAACCGTCAACCATATTACTACGTCCTCATGACATTCAAACTTTTTTATATTACTCTAAGAATCTATAAAAACATACCCTTGGCAATGATAAATGATATTTATTTCTGAATATAGTTTATATTATATTTTACAAGTCAATGTTTTACATTTGCACGGAGTCTGGAGCTCGGAGTCTGGATTTGTGCTCGCCCTAACACCTATTACATGGGACCTTAACTTACCGGTGAAATGTGGTTGTACATTAGTACACCTCTGCCTAACCCTTCGGGGAATACAGGCGTGATGGTATGTTATGTTGTTTATAAAGGTAAGTGGTTGGTAAAGTTTTACAGGTTGATTAAATTGACATTATATACTTAGGTATCTATTGTAAGTGCATTTTATTTCACAATAACTTCTATTACATGGTAATGAGCTACAGAGGTCAAAATTGTAACAATTCACACGCATTCATTGTAACTACGTATAACCTTTAGAGCATCCCACTTCTTTAGTCGATAGTCGTTTCGTTTTACGTTTACGCATAATAATATACTAGCTACCCGCCCGCGGCTTCGCCCGCGTGGACTATACGTTTCTTTTCATTTAACGGGATAATGTATAGCCTATGCCACTCAGGAAGAATGTAGTTCCTATTTGAGAAAGAATTTTCATAATCGGTTCAGTAGATCCAGAGATTACTCTGCCCTACACCGTCACAAACTCACAAACTTTATCTGTATAATATTAGTAAATATAATTATATTTAAACAAGTACAATAATAAAATATCGATTTGTGTATGTTTGTAATATCCCAATTGGCTCGATAACGGCTGGACCGCTGTTCCTAAATATTTTAGGTAATCTTCGGACTCCTAAAGCAAGTAAGTGATCCTGTGAACTTTAGTAGCGATGGGATTAAACAATCAGAAACATAGTAAAAGCACAACTAGTTACTTATAAATTTTACTCTTCAATATTTGTTTCTTCATGTAAACTCAGTTCAGATATTTTTATAACGCTTTGATAATGGCTGATTGAGTTAATTCTACGATAACGTGATATGAAACGTAAACTATGATGACCTTGGTGTTTTGACAGATAGATATGAATAATGTTGTCAGACTCGGATTTTCCTTCTTATAAGGGTAAAATATTTAATTAATTTATTACTCCTTACTAGAAAATTAAATGATGTTTATGCCAACGCGAAATAAAGTTTATCCCAAACTAAAATTAAAATAAACTATTAATTTCTGATGTCAGTCACAAAAAGACCTTCAATAACACCTGGGATTTTCTTTTATTATAAACTGCAATATATTTGGTCATGTTTATTTTCTTTGTTTATTACTATTATAGTGAAGTCATAGTTTTGAATAAAGAAAACAGTTTTATATTTTTTTATCACCGATAGTTACCAAAGACTACAATATTTATAGAAAGTCAAATAAATTTAAACATGGGTAAGTTGAAATTTAGATTGACAGCACCGGAATGACGGCCATAGCAGTTTACCCAGTCACGCGAGAAAAAAAATGTGAATTTACGAATTTAATTTTCTTTGTTTTAACTGTCGTAATGAACTTTAAATCGTCTTTTTTCCATAGAATTAAAGTGTATATGACACGTACTATACAATGAATGTGTTATTTAAAGAGTTTTGGTGGGAAAATAACATGAAATTCATCTTTAAAAACTAATTTGTGTATCAAGTAAAAAAGTGTTTTTTTGTGTTATACGATTCGACATCAGGTAAGTTTTTTACGCTGAGAGTATCGATTAGTACGTGGAACGACACTCTGTAGCGTTTTATACGGTGTTTCGACTTTTGAAGTGCTGAAAAACTATATTTTAGTGCGTTGTTTACAAAATCACGAACGTTCAGTGGCATTTATGTTTTGATAATAGATTATCATCAATGTAACGGCTTCGTTAAGGCGCATAAATTCTGAGTTGGTTGTTATTGTCTAAGCTAGACAAAAAATTAAATAAAACATTGTTTATCAAAACAATTCGAAATAATTTGTGGTCAGACACAGTCTTATGTTCATGTAGCTGCCTGCTGAACCTTGTAGTTATGTTGCAATTGTTTCATATCCATTACATCTAGTGATGAATACCTCTGCTCTCATGAGGTGACTCTCTGAGTAGGATGATATGTGCCACTGTCAATAACAGGATGATTAGGTATTGTTACTATATTATTAAGTATATTATTTTTACCATACACAACTTTTATTTTAAAAGAGATAAACAGAATATTCTTTATTGCACACCAAAAACTATTGTTAAGTACAAGTTATAAATCATAAAGTGAAGTCTTTTTGATTTATAAAAGAGTAGAGTTTCTTGCCAGATTCTTGTCCATAGGATAATAATGTTTCATAAATACCTACTTGTAAAAGTTTATTTGAAATAAAAACATTTGAAGAACTTGATTCTCAGACTAAATTTGATGATAAAACCACAAAATAGCCAAGGAAAAATAAGATTTACTCTAGGATTATTTGTATTAATGTTTTCGTCAAACTAATAGTGTTAAGCATCAGTTTCCTAGGCTTTTGATTCAGTTAATCAATATTAATAATTATGTTTTAGGTCTCCAAAATGAACCATGCAGCACCAACGTTAACAGGCAATGTGGATATGGACCCACTCAGTAACTATGAATACCCGTCATACGACACCTATCCAAACGTTACTCCACTCAACCAAGCATACCCATACCATCTGAAGCTCGATCAGTCAACGTACAATACGTACGAAAGTAACAACACAAACTACGTCCCCAATGGACATATATCACCAGAAGAGATTAAAAGTGATTTGCCAACATTACAAACAGCTGTAGAACCTTCTAGCAATGTTAATGAGGACTCAAAACCAGTGTCAGTCACAAAGAGAAAAAAACATAAAAATGGCCAGAAAAGTACTTATTGCTCTGAAAAAATCACTGATGCCACATTTCCATTCTACGGTTGCTCTGTTTGTAACATCAGCTATACTGCTCTACATGAACTGGATCAACATGTGACCGTACACAAAAATAGAATGACCAGCTACAGGCTGAGGCTAAGGAACCAATATAAAAAGAAACAAATTAAAAAAGAAAAGAAAAAATTAAAAAAGTTGACCAAAATTAAAAAAGAGTATGATTTTGATGTTGAAATTAAACCAGAAGAAGGTTACATTGGCAATGAAAAGGCAAGTGATTTTGTTAATAACGGTACTAGTTCTAATTTAGATTGCAAAGGACATTTAAATTTAAATAATGGAACAACAGGAATGCAAGACGGTCAAATGAATTTGAATAATGTAGCAAATAGTATTAATAGTTCTAGCCAAGAAAATAACTCTGTGAGTAGCAATATGAATTCTACAGATAATGGTAGTGAAAACATTAGTAATGAATTGGAAAACGGAACGAATACTAAGGAGAATAGTATGGATGAAGCAGAATTAAATAATTTAGAGAAAATTTATAAATGTTTTGCATGTCTAAAGCAATTTACTTTGAGTTACTATTTGAAGTTACACGTCAGATCCCACACAGGTAAGACATTAAATTAATTATTGTTATTACAGTGCTAGTTTACTATTGTTTTAAGGATGTTAATTTAGCAGATAGTGGTGTAAATAGTTAATTTTGGCATAATCCTATATTTAACCCCTAACGCAAAAACGACGGGGTGTTCAGTGGCGTAGCGTGGGGGGGCGGCGGGCGCGGTCCGCACCGGGCGGCACTTTGGAGGGGGCGGCATTTCACAGGTGGTAAAAAAAATGTTTTTTTTTGTGAGAACATTTGTTTATCAGTGGCGGATTTAGAGATTTGCCGCCAGTAGGCTATACAAATACTGCCGCCCCTACTGACCTCTGCAATTTAATACTGTAGTACACAATTGATTACATTTTTCTTTGTTGTTCTTCAATTTTGCCTTCCTTTAACCACTTTTTCCTTATGATTGTGAATAGGGAATCAATATGTCAGTTCCTAATTTATTTAAACAACCAAGGATTTATTAAACGATTAGGTACACAAGAAATAGTTTTGGGTCTAATTCTGAGTTGTTAAAAGCAAAAAAAGATGGGGTAAGGTATGTTTTTTTATACAGCGATGGCCGACCACATATTAGACCGAAAGAATAGATAACATATTTCTTTTGTCTTAAAAAAAGTATAGTTACACAGGTTACACTTCATTTTATTAGATCCACTCGCAATTTAGTCAACGTCTCATGTGTTACACCTCATAAATATTTTTACCCGACTGCGCCAGATTATTTAAAATCATATCTCACTTATTTTAGTGAAGGAAAAATTCGACTGCGGACAGGATTTGAACATGCGTCTTCTTCACAGACTTAAAAAAAAAACTGATATTTTGACGTGAGAATTTTCGATTGAAAATTAGGCTGCTTTTTCGATATTAAGTCAAAATAAGAAAAAAAAACACTGTGTTTGGGACATAAGAAGGTAAGTTTTCACCGGTGAAAAAAAATTATTTTTTGAAAAAGAAATAAAGAACCAAAAACTTGGTTATTTGAATTTTTCACATAAATTTTGAGGGTATGTGAAAAAATTGTAGACACAAAAGTTGTAGATCTCTTTATTACCTACAAATTTGCCATTTAACTTTTTTCCATAACACTTGTAGTTTTGCCGGAAATCGAGATAAATTGTTTTTTACCCTAAACCCTTCAACGATTTGGGAATCAAGGATCAGGGAGTGCCAGTTACCTTAATATCAAACACCGTTAGCGAAACTAACAAAACCCATCTTTTAATTCATTGGCAACTGCAGCTACTGAATCGTGTTAAAGACTTCACGCTTTTTTAGTATTAAAAGTAGTTTTATCCTATCTTGAATGTTAACCAATGAAAGTCTTTGAAATTTTGCAATAACAATCTTATCATTAAAATACGTGTTCCTTGAACGTAGAACTTCATTTAAATATTTACACCAGTTAAAAAGTTACACGAGCCAATGATTGGTAATTTTCTATGAAAACAACTCGAATTCATGCTATTATTTCAAGATAAAGTGTCGATACAGAACCATTGTGACTCATGGGGAACCCAGATAATATAATGAATATACTTGTACATAGAAAAAATATATGTTCCCAAATAAAAAAAGATCGTATTCCGCTAACAATTCCCAAATTATACAATAATTTCCGTTATTTAAGTGAGGTTTGTTTTAAAAAAATGTGGTAAAACACATTACACGTTGATTAAATTGTGAATCCACTCACACTAATAACATTTAGGTATATTTTTTTTTTATTCAGTAAGATGTCATTTATTTTCCATAACTTGCCGCCCCCTCAAATCTACCGCCCTAGGCTCCAGCCTACTCAGCCTATCGGTAAATCCGCCACTGTTATTCATTAAAAAAATGAAAGGGCGGCAAATTCGGGATCCGCACCGGGTGCTAGTGACCCATGCTACGCCACTGGGGGTGTTATAAGTTTGACGTGTCTCTGTGTGTGTGTGTGTGTGTCTGTCTGAGGCATCGTAGCTCCCGAACGGATGGACCGATTTGGATTTAGGTTTTTTGTTTGAAAGGTGAATTAGTCGGGAGTGTTCTTAGCTTAGCTATACTATTATGCTAGCTAAGAACACTCCCGACTAACTCCCGGTCGAGATATAAAGGAATTGTCGGGGGTTTTTTAAATTTAGTTATTTACAGTAGTACCTATCTGCTACAATAACGATTTTTAAGTAAAAGTTTTAATACTCAGCTACAAATAAGTTATATGTAGTTGATGTCGACATGTCTACTGCTATGAACATATATAATGACTTACATCATTGTTTTTATTTATACACTATTAGTGCTGTCAGCAATTTGAATTTTGTAGTAACAGATTATTTATTTATTTATTAAGGGCCTCCAACTATAGATATACACAAATGGTGATTTTCTATAAAGTACAGATAATAAAAGTGTACTATCTCAATGGAGAATGTTACTAGGTATGCCAAATCGCTTGAAATGTTGTCTCAGTAAAGCCTGTATGTATACAAATACACTAGTTTTTGTTGTAGTCAAAAATACCTAGTAGGTTTGATTTTATTGGCATTCAAAGTTTGGAAAAATATCGAGTCCCGCTAACAGTCACGTGACCGCTTGTGACGTCATACAACAACGCGCCGCGCAGGCCGCGGCCGGCTTAGTATCAACATAGTGTAATGAAATCTAATTACACTATGGTATCAAGTCGCCAGCGGTTATAGTAGTAGGTGTAATAGCTTGCGCAGTATTTTGTTGTGTTTTTGTCCGCGTATTAAGTTAATAGTCTAATAATAGTAAATATTATTCGATTAATAAAAATATGGATTAAGGATTCGAAAAAGGGCAATCGGATAATCAACCTAAAATAGATGGATTAATGGTTGCGCATTATTTATCCACAAATAGTCATTTCGTTGCCGCCGAAATGCGAGGAATAAAAACGAAAGTCAAAATGGTCTTCACAACAATAAATACTTTTATCTCCAAATGGATCTAACCTCTTTATAATAAATACTAGGAAATCATGTGTTTTGTTGTGCCTAAATGTAAAAATACAACTACCAATTCGCCGGAAAAGTTGTTTTTAGGGTTCCGTAGCCAAATGGCAAAAAACGGAACCCTTATTGATTCGTCATGTCTGTCTGTATGTCCGTCCGTATGTCACAGCTACTTTTCTCAGAAACTATAAGAACTATGCTGTTGAAACTTGGTAAGTATATGTATTCTGTGAACCGCATTAAGATTTTCACACAAAAATAGAAAAAAAACACCGGCCAAATGCGGGTCGGACTCGCGCACGGAGGGTTCCGTACCATTACGATTTATGACGTATTAAAAAAAACTACTTACTAGATGTCGTTTAAACCAATTTTCGGTGGAAGTTTACATGGTAATGTAAATCATATTTTTTTTTAGTTTTATCATTCTTTTATTTTAGAAGTTACAGGGGGGGACACATTTTACCACTTTGAAAGTGTCTTTCGCGCAAACTATTCAGTTTAGAAAAAAGTGATATTAAAAACCTCAATATCATTTTTGAATACCTATCCATAGATACCATCTTAATGCGGTTCTCAGAATACATCTATTTACCAAGTTTCAACAGCATAGTTCTTATATGTAGTTTCGGAAAAAAGTGGCTGTGACATACGGACGGACAGACAAACATGACGAATCTATAAAGGTTTCGTTTTTTGCCAATTGGCTACGGAACCCTAAAAAACAGAAAATTTTGGGAGTTCCCCACCAAACTCCGAGCTACCACAGCTTGTCGGTGGGTTCTTGTGGTTGTCACAGCTGACAGTTGTTGTGTGGTGTATCCAACCAGAAGACGCAGGTTTTAATCCTGCCCGTAGTCGAATTTTTACTTCACTAAAATAACTATATAATTGTAATATTGTCTTCAGATGAGAAGCCGTACACATGCAGTGTTTGTGGTCAGTCGTTCATCACCGCCAGCAAGCTGGGCCGCCACAACAAGCGGATACACCTCGCCGAGAGATACCAGTGCCGGATATGCTTCAAGATATTCTCCAGGTCAGTTTCCAGTTCTTAAAGGAGCCTCCTGTGTCTGAAACTAAAGGAAACGGTTTTTTTTTTAATTGGATGCAGTTTGAGGTAAAAAAAAATGACACTAGCAATATTGGTCGCACATTACTAGCACCGGATTTTAAGTTAGATCTCCAGCAATACAACTGTGCAAACCGCATCCAATTTCGTGCATTAGTTTTTCCGTGATCCGTGTACAAACATACAGACTGACAAAAAAACTAAATATTGTTGTTTTGGCTTCTGTTGATCAAATAAAGACTCCCTTTATATCAGTAATCTTGTTAACCCCTCGTGCTAAGCTAAATGCTTGTGTCACGAGTGGGTTCACGTCGGTAGTGCAATGGGTGGGTTTTGAACCGGCAACCACATGATCGCAAGTCCGACGCCCTAGCCATTAGGCTACCGCCGCTTATACATGTATACTATTTCTATGCCAAATCACATGAAAATTTGTTAGCGTGAAAATGGATAAACTTTCGTATTTATAATATTAGTACGAATTTAGTATGGGTTAATGCTAAATAACCCTAGGAAATACAAGTTTTTGTTATATACTGAAATCGAACTTGCGACTATTTCCACAGAAGTCGTTCGCTCAAATACTAATACGCCAATGTGAAGCAGAAATAAATAGATAATTATTTGAATACTTTATTTTTTTTTACAGGTTTGAACTTCTTACGACTCATTTTGACAAAACCCACCCTGAGGACAAATTGGAAGGAGAACCATATGGTATGCATGACATTTATTTTATAATCTTTCGCATTTTCCCCACAGAGAGCCACAGAAAATCTACGTCAAGTAGTAGTATGCATACTGTTGCGTTTCATACGGTGAATGTAGAGTGCCAGAGGCCCAATTTCTCCCTCGGTCCCCTTCCTTCTCCTTTTCTCCTTCCCCTCCCTTTTCCTTAAATAAGCTCGGCAATGCATCTGCAACTCCTTTGGTTTTGCAGTTGTCCATGGGCGGCGATGACTACTTACCATCAAGTAGCTCGCCAGCTCGTTTGCCGAGTTATCCCATAAAAAAACAATCTCGTTTAAATGAATTATTTTTTAACAAAATAAGTAAACCCGCTTTGCCTACATTTTGGCAAGGGAAGTAATGAGAAGCGAGATAGTTTTTGGCTACTGTAATCTCTTCTAATATAATGACTGTTTGATCTATGTAAGGTGGCCAGCACATCAAGTTACCACAAAATGGCAAATTTTCTTAGTTGATTTTGAACTTTATCTTCAACAATTTCAGGTTTAAAATCATTTGGAGAAATTTGACAGTTTTGTATACCTTGACCTGCTAGCGAATGTACAAATGGTGCTTATATACTAATGTGATAATGCGTATAATTATCTTATTAAATCTGTAAACCTTATCTACAAACGTGATTTATCTCGATACGTGAAATTATGTGGCGACGCTGTCGCTACACCAACCAAACCATAAACGTATTGTTGGGGTACATGAAAGATGGTACTGTAGGAATGATACTACCGAATGAATAACATAACATCACGCCTGTATTCCCCAAAGGGTTAGGCAGAGGTGTACTAATGTACACCCACATTTTGTCGGTATGTTCAGGTCCCATGTAATAGGGGGCGAACCTATTGCCATTAACCGGGCACAAATCCAGACACAAGCTGCTACTGAGAATTTCATAGAAAAACCCAATAACACCTGGGTATCGAACCCAGGAACCCTGGCGTAGTAGTGGCGCTTAGGACCACTAGGTTAATGAGGCAGTCTGAATGAATGAATGATGGTAAAATTCCACCACAGTGTCAGTGCTTACTTCAGAAAGTTCTAGAAACGAAAGAAAAAAACAGCTTTTGTACCAGGTTTTAATGAATGATGGTATTGTAGGAATGATACCAAATTAATAATGGTACAATTGCTTGCGTCAGAATGTTCTAGAAACGAAAGCCAACGAAAAAAAAAACTGCTTTTGTACTAAGCTTTAATTGTTCAGTGATTCACAAGGCTTCCGCTGATTCCTTGGTTTTCCCTACCCTGGCACCAACAGTTGAGAAAAAACTAGGATAACATTGAAAGCTTACATTCGTTGAACAGATTACAACGCGATACTGCCGTATCTGAAGGAGCTGGAGGAGCAGCTGCTCGCCCCCGCCGACCACAAGGACGACAAGCCGAAGGCCGACGACCTGCTGTGGGGGGCCGACGTCGGGGCGCAACACCTCGCGCCGCCAGACGTCAAGCAAGAGGTAGGCACAGGGACGTACTCGGGGACGGGGGCGGGGGGCTATCACGGCTGGGGCGCCATATATTATTATACTATACTAGCACAGATTCCGGCACAGGGACTTACTCGGGGACGGGGGGCTGGGGGCTATCATGTCCTGGGGCACACATATTATTATACTATACTAGTACAGATTCCTGATTCGACACAAAGATATGGGTATCTCGTAACGGGCTATTCTGTAGGTTATAGGTTTTTTTTCTTGTGCTGGGGTCGTATGCTGCCGTAAGCTGATGCTTAACAAGGGACACGACATTTTATTATTGAAGACATAATTAGAATAAAATAACATTTTCTTGTGAAATATCAAAACCCAGTATCTGCATAAAACCAAATTTTCAAGAGCCGAAAAACGATTTCATATTATCTTTGACAGCTTGCCGTTTTAATAATATTAGTCGTACCTTCTTGGGAGTGATTGCAAAACTTAAGGTATATAACAGGTCTTAAGAAAATAGTTTTAATGCGTCTATCACAAAATATGAACGTAGAGGAGCAGTTACTAATAAAAACATTGGATTTCTTAGACCAAACTTTTTGAGTGTGACAATTTCAAAACCTAGTAAGATCACTTGCCTTTTATTCATAAAAAACCTTGGAAAAAAAATCTTGACAATATTATACATTGAAGCGCACTTACATTTCACCATGTTGTTCTTTCAAAGCACTCAAGATCAATTTCGACCTATAAAACTGATTTTTACTCATTTTAGAGACAAAAGCACGCACTTGCAACGACTTCTTTTCACTTACTAAAATTGCGCGGGAGTTTTAACGTTTATTTCAACCATTTCATTGACTTAGTATCTACATGAACCATTTTTTATCCAAGTAACTACAAGCACTTACTAGGTTTTTAAAATGGTTACTATGTTTTAATCGTGTAGTTTTTGCATTTTGAAAAAGTTTACTGTAGATACTAAGTTTGTGGACTTTGTGCAACTTCGTTTTTGACTTATTTTTGGGAGTTTTTGCTATCCTAGTATGTGGAGAGTGGTCTATAAGGCCGAACAATGCAAAAACACGTTTTTTTTTTTAATTTGTCATATACTAGGTTTTGAAATTGCACAGCCAAGAAGTTGTTAGAAATCTTAGAATGCTCATCTTCAACGGTAGATGTCCCTATCTTCAATTTCGCGATTAAAACCGACTACTACTCAGATGGCGCATTTTTCTTATATTCAATTCTTCTTGTTTTATGCATAAGATATGTAATTTATCTATGAAATAACTTATAGTAAGCGAAAAAAAACATTAGCAAGTAATTTGAGCAGAAAATTGGCTAGGTACATACAATAACATGCATTGATAGTAGTAAACTAACTATGGTAAGACAACGATTTTATTTGAGGGAGCACAGTTGTATAACAAACTACCAAGTGACTTGAAATAATGTAGCAATATTAATATCTTTAAAGCTAAATTAAAAAAATATTTAAGTGGGAAATGATATATATTTAACAATCAATAGAAAAGATACATAGAAAAGGTCTGATACATATGCCAATTACAGGTATACACAACATTTACCATTGAAGCTGCTTACAACTAATAAAATATAAATAAAACAGTATTATAATAGTAAATTGTTTGAACACTTAATTCTAGAGAGATGAAGTTGTTTTAGATAAAATGATGCGTTTGTATTTAGAGAGCGGGTCAGAGAACACATCAAGGTCTGTGTATAATGTGCTAATCTCATTGTATTCAGAGCATATTCTGGAAATCGGCGAATGTCGGCCGAGGTTAGTTCTACAGGGTGGTAGATGGAAGGTTTTGCCAATACGTTGTCTAGGATATTGAAATGGTACAGTCACAGATAAACATTCCAGTATGGCTTCACATTGAACAGCGCTGTTGATACATTTATGAAGTAGTACTAAACTATTAATATCTTTAAAGCTAAATTTAAAAAATATTTAAGTGGGAAATGTTAAACAGTGTGATCTCTTCACTTATATTACTATCATGCATTATATAATTTAATTATTGGTATGAATATGTGTCTCGTATCTAAGTTTTATATTAATTTAATTTATAAATTTTTATCAATCAATTCTAATTAGTAATGTCATAATATTATTTCAAATTAAATTATTTTATCCTAAGCATGCCAGAGGTAATGAAAAAAATGTATTTATAAGGAATTCAAATTAGCCTAATCTTATTTTTAAAAAACTGTATAGTTTTTATAAGAAAATAAATTCTTTAAACCGAAAACACGTAAGCGATAAGAAGTTGTTAGAAATCTTAGAATGCTTCTCTTCAACGGTAGATGTCTTTATCTTCAATCTGGCGATCAAACTAGAAAATTTGTGTTTATAACATGAAAATATTAATTTTAGGGACTTACACGCGAAATGTTATGCCATCAATATGTTTCAGTTTTGATCCGGAACAATTTTTGCATCCAACAACAGCGCACTTCATTATTAAAACAATGTAACAATATTAAAAACCTATTAAAATACGACGGATCCACAGATCCAAACGCGATGACGATTCATTCGAAGCTAAGGTTTTCGGCCCCGCCCACTGTGACGTCATGACCTAGTTGGAGGCGCATGACGTAGTTGCCTTGTGGCATCTCCGCTTTTTTCTCTCCTCCGTGGTTTCAAGATATAGGTACCACAAAATGCTTGAAGTCTATAATAATAATAGTTTATAATACTAGTTTATTTCATTTTTTTAAAGGTTTGTACAAAATAGTAGTGATTGAAGTGTCCTTTTAAGCAATTAAATGCCTGTATTAGGACACTCCCCTCTTCCATAACTTAGATTATAATAATGTTTTTTTTTATGCTTATTACTATTTTTAACTTATACAAGCTGTTACGGAAAGGGTATATACATATCAAGTGCACGGCTTCTTTGGATCATAATAAACTATATTGCAAAGGTTTTTAAATCCTATATCTGCATGTTAGGAAGATATGAGGAATGAAACCAAAAACCCAAACATTTCAACTTGAAATTTACACATCACTAGCAACCAAGTCAGCTGATCGGTGTAAGTAGGTCACTCACGATACATTCACCTGTGAAAACAAACCTCTTATGCTCTTACTCCTGGTATTTTTGGATAATGGGTTCTGGATATTTTATTTTGTTACTCACTTTTTCTGACAAAAACTGATTATGTTTGTGAACAAGCTAAAATACAAATCCTTTAAAAATTTACAAATCATCAATCAATCATCAGTAAATCATTTGTTAGCTTGAAAATGATATTGAATTTAGGTAGGTACTTTATGAAGGGATTAGTAGGGACTAGTAAATAATACTTAGTTACCTATCTACGTAAAACAATCTAATAACAAACATAACGGAGTATGTAATGTGTGAATCTACGTAATTATTGAAATTAAACCACAGACACAGAATTTGAGTATCCAACATGTCTTTTTTATGTTGGTTGACATACATAGGTACTCTACCAGAAATTAATTGCTTAGGTAAATACTGCGAAAGAACCTAATGAAACCTAGAACAGAAAAAGGATTTCGTAACATAATTTATTTTCAAATGAATCCTAAATAACTTTCCTCCGCAACTTATGTGTGTCCTGGTACATAAATAATGCTAAAGGGTTCTGTGTTTAGTTTAAATTAAATAATTAAAAAACTAGGATTGTTTGTAAACAAGTTCAAATGCAAATGCTTGTTTGCAGCTTGGAAAATTATTTTAAAACTTAGGCTGTAGGTAATAATAATAATACTTAAAGAAAAGTAACAAGAATTACGGAGTAGGTACCTAGTTCACGACTTTCGGTGAACGTGTAAATGTAGGTAGGCCTAATAATTATGCACATAGTAACTTTCTGCCACATTTTTTTACCTCACAATAACAACAAAACGGGATATAGGATAACGATACGAACGATCCGTTTAATGTTGATTTTTTTATTACCGTAGTAAGTAACTAACTAAAAGATTATGCAATTAGAAATGTTACAGAAAAAATATTTTGTAACATAATTTATTCAAAATGAACCCTAAATAACTTTACTCTATGCAACTTATGTGTCTCCTGGTAGAAATAAAATGCCAGTGTGCAGTGGGTTCCGCTTTTATTTAAATAGGTAGGATTTTAAAATTAAATTATGTTGGTAGTTTTTGCCATTCCAACACGCACACGGCTAAACAACTCGCAGAAGGCCAGCGTGATGAACTAACCCTTAACCTTCTCATTCTGAGAAGAGGTCCGTGCCCAGCTGTGGGACACTAATGAGTTGATAATTATGATGATAACAACACTAAATTACAACTGAAAACATTTAAAACGTATCAGAAGTTTACATTTTGTCGGCGGGCCCATTTGACTGAGACATGGGTTGGTGGTGAGTCTTTATTGTTTAATAAAACACAATAAGAAAATAGGCCGCAAAAATGTATTAAACTATGGAAATAAATTGTTAAAAGTACTAGGACCTCATGAGTAACGAGAGTTGTTCGGACAGCATTTGCGAACAATAATAACTGAACCCTAATTTCATCGGGGGTTACACACACAATGATATTAAGGGTAAATGAGCCAGTTGCAGGTAAATAGTCATAGTCGTAGTGATAGTCTTAGCTGGTAGCCTTCAATAAATAAATAAATCGAATCAATACTCAACTTATCTGTCGCTATTTTGATTAATCAATACTTACAAATTAAGACTATGTACTTATGTAGGTACCACCCCCACAGTCCACATCAAATTATCTTATCGGTTTCGTTTGTCAACTCAGCTCATAGGTTTTATTAATTAACTGATGCCCTGGCCTAACTCTTCTTTAATCGGTGTGCTTCAATGTATTCAATTTATCACAGTTTTCTTGAAATTATTATTAGGTAGCTGGGGGGAAAAGCGATACTGCGCGGCGCTACGATTACTGGATGCAAAAGGCGGGAAACCGTGTGTTGTTTGTGGCGCAACTTGAGAGAGGCCTATGTCCAGCAGTGGACTGCGATAGGCTGACTTGATTAGTAAATTAAATTTGACAAAAAATCGAAAATAAATTCAAAATGTACAATAATAATTGGGCCAGCTACCCTATTACTAGGATAGTAGAAGAATAGAAGTTTTATTTTTCGGTTCTTCCGGAGTTTCGTCAGTTGTTTAATAATACTCGTGTGCTTCGGTCGCTCCCTCTATCCGATTCAGTGTACCTAGTTGTGATTTCGTGATTGTTAAAAAAATGTCGTTCAGTAATAGTGAATATTACGAGATGATGATGTGTGTCGGAGCAGTGGACGGTAGTCTGCGAGCCGCCCGAGAGTTGTATCGTCACCGATTCATCCAGGATAGACCAGATGCTGAGCGTCGGCAGCTGCCTTCGTTGGCGTGTTTCAGTCGGATGGCACATCGTCTGTACCAAACCGGGTCCTTCCACGCATCTGCTTCGGAAGGTCGTCCGAGCAGAAGCGATCCAGACTTTGAAGAAGCCGTACTGGAGCATTTCCAAAATAATCCACGCACTAGCACACGTCGAGCTGCATTAGCGCTGGGTGCCTCCAACCATATTAAAGTATGGCGAGTGCTGAACAATGACGGCCAGCATCCATACCACTTTCGTCGCACCCAAGAACTGACACCGGCAGATTTTTTGCCTCGCGTGACCTTCTGCGAGTGGTATCGAAGCCAGATAGAAGCTTCACCAAGTTTCGGTTCAAAAGTGCTATGGACCGATGAAGCATCATTCACGAGAGCAGGGATAAGTAATATCCATAATGAACATGTTTGGTCTCACACGAATCCACATGCTTCGACAGAGTCGTCCTTCCAACACCAATGGCGACTAAACGTGTGGGCTGGTATCATCGGAGATGTTGTCGTAGGACCAGTTTTCTTTCCGCAAAGTTTAAATGGCCAAAATTATTTAAACTTTCTGGTTAATGAATTAGACGATGTACTCACTGTGCTACCCGTATCAAGTTACGTGGATCTCGTGATGGATAACAATATGGTATTCCAACACGACGGTGCACCGGCACACTTTGCACGTGATGTACGCGCGTACTTGGACGTGCGTTTCCCTCGATGGATCGGGCGCGGTAGCAGGAGCGTGGCTTGGCCTCCGCGGTCCCCAGACCTAACTCCGTTAGATTTTTTTTTGTGGGGATACATTAAAAACGTAGTGTATGCAGTGCAGTGTGATACAGTGCAAGAAATGCAAGTGCGGATCGAGGCCGCCTTTAGGACAGTAACACCTGACATGCTGCGAAATGTTCAGTTGTCCATGAACAAGCGCGCGGCCTTGTGCATACAATACCAAGGGCACCACATCGAACCCCATCTTTAAAAATGTAAGTTAATTTGCTAAATTAAGCATGGCTCTTAGATTTTATTGTTTACGTAATAAGGGATTAAAACAAGCTTAGTAGCTACCTACCTAAACCTTGGTGTGAATTTTTATGTACTATTTTATTAACTTAGGGGATGGGTCGGAATAGTTGTTGCTCCACTGCAAGTCGACCAGCAGTCGGCAGTGTGGAGCCTTATTTCACTGCCATCCTTTGCTGGGCAAGAGTGTACCATCGTAGACCGCACCATCACTTAACATCAGGTCAGGTGGCGGTCAAACGCAAGCCCATTCCTTAATAAAAAATAAAAAACTTTTTTACGTCAGTTTTTTTAGTTAAATTCGTAGGTTATTCTGGGTCCATATTAACGTGTATGTAAACCGTAAATAAGTAAATTACGTATTGCATTATTAGTTTTAAACCAAGGAGTACCTAAATGCCTAAAGTATTTACAATTGCGCACACGCGCTCGCTTTGTCGGCTCGTGTGATCCTTTTAGCCCGCGCCGACACAGGGCGGCGCGGCGGCACACTACCTACAGCGTGTACTAGGCGCACAGATCGCGAAAGAGATTTAACTTCAATATTAAGAAATGACGTGAAAAGTTAATGACCCTCGTAGTGCAGGACACGTTTGTTATGGTTTGATTTCAATAAACTTACGAAACCAAAAGTTTGGTATGAATTCCTTGAGTAATTTATTTTGCGTGGAAACTTTGCATAGAGAATCTATACCTGATGTAATCATCACCCCTTTTGGATGAATATGGTCTTTCCGTAACACGTTGTATAAAAAGAAATAATAAAGAAAAGGTTAATTGAAAATAACAAAGACCTATATTAAAAAATGCTGATAGTGTCTAGGATCTGTGAGTACGCGTATGTAAGAATATAATCATATATGTATGCTTGTGTAATGTGTGTGTATGGTATGTGTGTGTATGGTATGTGTGGTTGTATGTGTTTGTGTGGAGTGTATGTGTAAGCGTGACTGTGTGGATTATGATGTGTGTTGCAGTAGGGCCTCAGTATCATCATATGTGAGTGATTTAATCCATTTATGTATTAATTGTTTACATTCATAGTATTTTTTAGTATATATATATATGTCTCTTTATTTATTTTATTATATAGTTGAGATGATCGTTTCTCGTATTGTCTACTACAAAACCTGGTATGTGTACGTGGAATCGGCGCTATAATGTCTTTTCTTCTTTTTTCCAAGATAGTGGTATCATATGGCAAATCTTTGTGTTTTTTCAGAACAGTTTGTATAATATATAGTTTTCTCACCGATAGCAATTCACTTATTTGGTAAAGTGTCTCAGTGGGAAATCTAATCTTTTTAAAATGCATAATTTTTATTAAAGCTCGTTGTGCTCGTTCCACCTCAATAAATTTAGATTTAGCTGCACCACCCCAAATAGGGATACAGTATAATAACACAGACTGCACCAAAGCAATATATATTTCCTTTAGTAGGTTTCTAGCCGAATTTTTTGTACAGGTAGCATTTTTCGGAACAACATGTCTTAATGTTTTAAAAATCCAGCTTAACTTCCTAACCCTGCTTGTGACCTGCTCAAGGTGAGGATACCAGGATAACGTCTGATCCAGCATGATACCTAAATATTTGGTGTGTGTGACTTTATTAATGGTAGGGCATATGCAGTTGTTGTTTTTATGGTCACCACATTTGTGAATTTTGATTGTGAAATCCTTATTTGGCTGTGTCCGATTACTAATACTAAAGCAAATGTAGTTTGTTTTTGTGGTGTTTAATGTTAACAGATTATTATTTAGCCATTTCGCGATTTGGACCATGCCGTTCGTTCGTCGTTGATGTATGTTAAGAAGAGTGTGGGACCCAAAACGCTACCCTGAGGTACGCCGTATAATACTTCTGCATCATCACTTATATATTTTCCCAGTTTAACCCTTTGTTTCCTGTTAGAGAGATAGTCTTTAAGAAGATCGAGTGGGGTTCCTCTTATGCCGATTTTTTCTAGTTTGTTCACAAGGATTGGGATAGAGACGGTGTCAAAAGCCTTTTTAAGGTCCAGGAAGATCGCTAAGCACTTATCTCTATTATCTAGTCTATTAGCTACAAGCGAGCTTAGATTGCTTACTGCATCTTCGGTGGATAAGTTTTGCCTAAAACCAAATTGTGTTGGAGAAAGTATTTTGTATTTATTTAGGTATTCTAAAAGCCTACTATTAATTAATTTCTCCAAAATTTTTGATAAGGCTGGAAGGACCGATATCGGCCTGTAGTTGTTGACATCGTCTCCGTCCCCACCCTTGTGAACAGGAGTAATAATTGATTGTTTAAGGGCGGCTGGGAAGACACCATCTCTGAAACAAATATTTACAAGATGGGTCATAATTGGGACAACATTCCCACATATAAACTTTAAAAATCTTGTAGATATATTATCCCAGCCAGCGGCACTATCTGATTTCAGGCTCATCAAGATTCTCTCTACTTCATTGGGGTCAGTGTCCAGGAGGCCAAATGAATTAACTTGTATTGATAGTGGTATACAATTAGGGTCATTATTTACGTTAGGCTGAATTTGTTGGGCCAATTGTCTGCCAATATTTACGAAATAGTTATTAACAAAGTTAGCTGATTCAATGGGGGTGGATTTGATATTTATTAAGTCTATACATTGATTATTAGAATTATTAGTATAAGTTATCGTTTTAATATTTTTCCACAGCAATTTATTGTTTGATGTTGATTTAGCAAGTAGTTCTCTGTCGTATTTTCTTTTTAATTTTTTTATGAGTTTATTACAGTGATTTCTATAACGATTGTATGTAATTTTATTGATTTCATTCTGTGGGTCAGATTTATATAGCTATTGAAGTTTATTGCGATTCCTTATGCATCGAAGTATGCCTGAGGTAACCCATGGTTTAATGATGCGCTTACTGTTTGGAATTTTCACTGTGGTGGTATTTAAGTTAATACATTCAGTTAGCTTGTTAATGAGTTGGTCAGTTAATAAATTTGGGTCATTACAAAATAATAATTCCGACAAATTATTTTCCTGAAGTTGTTTCAAAGCTTGTTCAAAATTTATGGTAGTGGTACTTTTATTTACAAGTTGAGTATTTTTTTGCTTACATAGTGACATTAATGTTGTATAGTGGTCAGTGATACTGGTGTGAACGATAGCAATAAATGCCGAAAACTTCTTTTTATTAATTTTTATCATAAAGTGGTCCAAGCAGTTCCTTTCCCTGGTTGGCAATGTATGTCCTGGAAGTATACCATGCAAAGATAACATATTTAAATAGCTTACTCTATTTTTACATTCTTGAGAAGTTTCAGTGTCTTTAGGTTTAATATTTATATTTATATCTCCCGCAATAACTATGCTTTTTTGCGAAGTAATTGTATCTAGGTGAGAGCTAAGAGAGTCTATAAAACAATCAGTATTGGTGTTCGATGGAGAGCGATAGATACATAAAATATGTTTATTCAGTACGTCGATCCGCAGACAGGATGCTTGAGCCAACTTTATTTCTTTTACTTTTGGTTTTAACGTGTTTTTAACATATACAACCACCCCGTCATTTTGGTTAAGGTGTCGAGTAGAAGCAAAACACTGGTAATTATCGAGTTTAGGTATTGGCTTGCCATCGTTCAGTCTGCACTCGGTTAAAATTATGATATCAATTTCAAATTTAAAGGTAGACAATAATAGTGAAAAATCATTGAAATTGCAATAAACACTTCTTATGTTTTGAGAGATGATAGTCAAGTCATTTTTATTTACTGAAATGTACTTGGATATATCAGAGCAATCACATTCGATGGTACGTGCAATTGCAATATTGTCAATTTCATTTATAGTTTGTAGGTTGTCACCCATTTAGAATGCATTTGTTTGAATAAAAGTCGATAACAAGATTTACATACATAATAAAAAGTAAATATAGTTTGATGTAGTTTAGTTCTATATAAATATTTTCATAAAATGAGACCAGTTGTGAGTACGAGTGAGATTGTGTGCGTGTAGATTTTATGTAAGATTTTACATAGCTAAGAATACGTTTTCGGTTTATATCATAAATATGCGCAGTTGTATGTGTATGTGTTTTGTATGTTGTGAAAAGTACTGAAATAGTGTTAATATGTGTTGTAAAATAGCATAATGAGATATCCCAGTAACAATACTTAGTTAACATAATATAGTAATGGATAATAGGTAACAAAAAACATATGTAATGCAATGAATTTATCGTAGGGTATCGCACGAACTTGAAAAACTGATCCAAGAGTCATTTTTTTAATATGAGCTGATGTACCTGTTCTTCATTTTTAATGGTTATAGTTGGTGACTGCTCGTCCTTTCTTACATAGACTTTGCCATAGGCGGTCCAGCAGAACTTGTAGTTTCCAGATTTTGTTAAATCCCGTGCAAGAAAATGTAGGCGGGACCCTTTAGGAGTCAGATGCTCTGCTAGGAAAATAGGGGTGTCTTCATTTGTTTTATATCCGAGGTGCTTGCAGCATAACTTTGACTTATGTTTTAAGTTAAAGGCTTTTCCCATTTTCATAAGCTCACCCTTCAAAAGTGTTGAGCCAGTTTCAACAACAATTGGCGAATTTTGAATTTCTGTGTTTTTTCCCCGTACTCTATAAATATCCTTAATATTATGTTTTCCGATAGTACAGTCTATGTTTTGAGAGAGGCACATAACCATTTCCAGTAGATCTTCTTTAGATTCATTATTTTTTTTGGGCACATTTTTTATTACAAAATTCGATTTGCGACTTCCCACTTGAAGTTCCTCAAGTTTGTTTTCTAACAAAATGACGTAGCTTTTATCTTCCTTGGCCTGGTTTTCTAGCTTGTCAATTTTTTTTTGAAGCTCCTCGTTTTGTGCAGTAACGAACGTGATTGAGTTTTCTATTTTAATGTTGGATTGTTGAATGCCTTTCAGAATGACATTCATTTGTTGTATCTCTTTTTCTTGTTTTTCTGAGAAAAGAGTCATCATCTCTCTCATCGCCTTTTTAAAATCATCCAACTGTTCATTAATCGAGGTATCCCAGGTTCTTTTAACACGTTTGAAAACATAATTAGGCGAAGACTTTTTTTCAGTTCCCACTAAATTAATCTCCGGATCCGACACAGATTTATCAAGTGATGTGTCCATATTAATTGTTTTCAGGATGTGGAAAAATATTATAATAACAACAAGTAAGCTATAGTTTCGGCCAATTAGGTATGCATATACGACGGTGAAGTAGCTTTATGAGTAGTTATTGGTTCGCACACTGAAGGATGGGCACCTCATTAGATCCTATTTACCAATTAGATTAATTAGGTTAGAGAGGGGGTGTGGTCAGTGTGTCACCAAGGATGAAGGAGGTGCGCACGCGCAGTGATTAGTTAGTCAAGCTTCTTACGCAACAGGTGGGTGGAGTCTTCGCAGGCGCAGGCAGCTCAGGTACCAGGCGCACACGCTCGCGGGAGTAAATCCTCGTCGACACGTAGACCGTAATGTCACCAACGTAGCTACTGATTTTATGAATACCTCCTCGATATTTATGCACTCCTAATTTTTTGTCAGATTAAATTTAACTAAAATGATTTGAATTTATGGAAAATAATTTAGTATAATACTGGGGTCACGTCAACACCTTTCGGTGGTCCAGAGGGAAGAGGAGAGGGAGGGGAGAAGTCTCTTCTTATAAAAGAGTTTATTCTAGAAAAGTAATACATCTTCATTATTTTTCTTTCAGTTCAAAGACGAGGACTTAAAGGATTTAATTCCAAAGGTTGACGTAGAGATGGCAGAGGTGAAGTACGACGTGGAGATCAAGGTTAAGGAGGAGCCCCCGGCAGAAGAGGCGCTCGCCGGCGATGTTGGTATAGTGGGAGATGTTGGTGATGTTGGACACGCTGGTGGCTGTGCCGATGAGCCCGACATCGCCGATGACGCTGACGATGACGTCAAAGATGAAGATAGGTAAGTTTTATATAAGAAGCAATTCGTGTGTCAGCACCACCTCGACGGGTCCCAAGAACAACGTCGTATCTGAAATAGGATTATTATTTAACTAAAGTTTATGTTAAGAACCTTCGAATTGTGTATATAAACCACCTAGAGACATCCATCCAGGTAAAAATGATGATAATTATTTTCAGGTCATCAGATGAAGACTACTTCCCGTCGAACACGTGGGCAGCCAGCCCCGCCCCTCGTCGCCGCCCCCGGCGCGGGCGCGGCGCGGG
>OY292542.1:6829715-7111542 GCA_958496365.1 Subacronicta megacephala | reverse complement strand
GTCCGCACGCCTGCGAATATTGTAACCAGAAGTAAGTGCTAACAAACTCGTTACTGGAGGAGGGAGGGGTGGGGGGGGGTCTAGAATCGCGACTACACTACATATTATAAAATGTCATTGGCGTCAGTATCGATATAATGAGCGTCGGTGTCGATATTATTAGCGTCGGTGTCGATGTTATCAGCGTCGGTGTCGATATTATCAGCGTCAGTGTCGATATTATCAGCGTCAGTGTCGATATTATCAGCGTCAGTGTCGCTGTTACCAGCGTCGGTGTCGATATTATCAGCGTCGGTGTCGATTGGTATAGCGGGCTTTTTTCCGCAACTCCACGACTAAGCGCGTATTTTGCGTGTGGGTGGGACGATGTTGGGTTTTCAATCAAACCACCCCAACTCCTCGAGAAAGGCCGTCAAGCGCCCAATGTTGCCTACGGCCTTTCGGAGAGTACTCGGGTTGCCGAGGTACTTTGCCCTGTATGTGGCGACACCAGGACAGTGCAGGAGCACGTGGGCCGCTGTCTCGTCAGCCCCCAGGCAGGCTCTGCAAAGGGGGCTGTTTGTGATACCTATAACAGAAAGATGTTTATTGAAAGGACCATGGCCAGTAACGGTTGCAGTGACTTTCCTGAAATGTTGTTTGGAGAGCTGTAGTAGCTGCCTGGTGATGCGGTCGTCAATCGAAGGGAGAGCCTCCTTAGCCTGCCTACACTCACCGTGGTTTGTCCAGTAGTCGTTGTGTCTATCCCTAGTCCGTTTTCTTACCAGGGTGCGTATCTGACCGAAGGGGAAAGGTACTATGGGTTCAGGGCCCACAGCCCCTGCGACTGATCCCCGTCTGGCAAGCTCATCCGCTGCATCGTTGCCTCGGGAGTTGCTGTGTCCTTTGATCCGTTGGATGGTTATTTTATTTAGCTCACCTACCTGGTTTAGTCTTTGGTGGCATTCGTATATCAACCCCGTATTCACCGTGTGGCTGTTCAAGGCTTGTGGGACTGCCATGCTGTCTGAGAGTATTCGAATAGAGTCATTCTTTACCTCCCTTGCTGCAATGGCTGTTGGTGCAATTAGGATACCCATACATTCGGCTTGGAATATTGTGTTGTGGTGCCCTAGTGGTATGGACATCCGAATGTTCAGATCTTCTGAGTAGATACCACATCCGGTGCCCATGCTTGTTTTTGATCCGTCAGTGGACTCACCTCTGTCGGGTTAAGACCCTCACATCTATGATCCTCGTAGAGCTGGATCTTGTATTTCTTGTCGAAGATGAACTCCTTCGAGATGCGATCGTTAATCGCACGCATGATTGGGTAGTCGGTTTGGAGTTCATCTAAGATGTTTGTATGTCGCGTGCCGCTGCTTTTCCATAGCGTCAGTGTCTTGAGACGTGCTGCTGCCATTGCTGCCTCTTGTTGTATAAACAGGTGTAGCGGTGGCAGGTCCAGCATCACTTCCAGCGCTGCAGTTGGAGTGGTTCTCATACAGCCCGTGGATGCTAGGCATGCTAGCCTCTGAAATCGCTGTAGTTTATTCTTTGCGGTGTCGAGTGTAGTTATAGGCCACCAAACTACGGCGCCGTATGCGACTAGTGGTCTGATCACTGTTTTGTACAGCCATAGGGTGATTTTTGGCGATAAGCCCCATCTTTTCCCTATCATTTTCCTGCATTGCCAAAACGTTATACAAGCCCTGTTTAATTTATTCTCAATATGGCTACTCAATTTTAGTTTACTGTCAAGAATGACACCGAGGTACTTGACCTCAGTTGACAGTTGGAGTTCAGTGTTGAACAACTTTGGTAGGCAATATGATCCAAGTGCTCGTTTCTGGGTGAACATGACTAACTCAGTTTTTGTGGGGTTCACCGCTAAGTCAAACTCACTACACCAGCGCTCTACTATTCGTAGTGCCTGTTGGGTGAGATTACAGATGGTTCCGGTGACTTTCCCTGTGACAAGGATAGCAAGGTCATCTGCGTATCCTATAGTATAATCATGATTAGCATTTAGCTTGGTGATGAGGTCGTTGATAACTAAGTTCCACAGAAGGGGTGAAAGCACACCCCCTTGTGGACATCCTCGCGCTATAGTGGCGGACTGCTCATTACCTTCAAGGCGCACCACGCGTTTACTGAGCATGTTGGTGATCCAATCCTTGAGTACTGATTTTACTCCATGCTTAGAGAGTGCATCACTTATGCTGGAGAAGTTCGTTCTGTCGAAGGCACCCTCGATATCTATGAAAGTTCCTAGGCAGATACCTTTGTTTTGTATCGCCTCTTCGATCTTGTTGACAACAAGATGGAGTGCGGAATCGGTTGATTTCCCTGAGCTGTATGCATGTTGATTGTCATGCAGAGGGAAGCTTTTAGCGCGTCATCCCTCAGCTCTCTCTCACAAAGCCTCTCCATGGTTTTCAGCATGAATGAAGCTGATCGGTCTGTAGGATTTCGATTTGTGTAATCACTCTTGCCTGGCTTGGGAATTAATTTAACTTTCACTTCCCTCCATCCCTTGGGAACGTATCTAAAGGCCAGACACGCTCTCATGATAGCAACTAGTCTCTTGATGACATCTGTTTTCCCCCAATGCATCAGGGCAGGAAATGTGCCGTCAGGACCAGCTGCCTTAAAGGGGTGGAAACTGTCGATGGGCCATTGGAGTTTCTCCAATGATTTCATTTTAAGTGCATATTCCCAATCGTACTCCGTTGGTGAGGAAGATACATCAGTCCAGTTTACTTCCTGTGTGAAAACGCATCCTGGGAAATGCGTCTCGATAAGGACGCGTTGGGTTTCTTCTGGTGATTTCGTAAACGTGTTATCAGGTTTTCGGAGGGTACCGGGATCAGATGTGCTCTGTTGTGCCAGTATTTTCCTTACCCTGTTAGCTTGTTGGCAGTTTTCGATGTTTCCACAGAGTTTTCGCCATCCCATGGTGATTCTTAATCTAATACATTTCTTGTAGGCGGATTTGGCTGATTTGTAGTCGTCACAGTCCTCATCCGCTCCCGTGTTCATCGCCCTATTCAGAGCCCTTCTTACCTTCCCACCACGGTTGTTTACCTGGTGCCTTGGGCGCGGTGGACTCTGGACATGCGGAGTGGTAGCTGTCTATCATTGCTTTGGTTACATAGCTTACCTGTGTTTCTATTTTTGTAGTGTTCCCTGGGGTTGGTGCTGCGCTTGCTTGTGCCAGCTTGGCCCTAAGCGTACGGGAGTATTTGGTTGTGTCTGTATTCCGCGGCTTCCGTCTTGGCGGTGTCGGTGGTATGTGTAGGTCAAGATCGAAGCGGATCCATCTGTGGTCGGAGCACGATGCCTCCTTAGAGACCTGCCAACCTTTGGTGACCCCTGCTGCGGCTTCTGATGCTAGAGTAAGGTCAATGATTGTCCTACTGCGTCTAGTGACGAATGTAGGTTCAGAAAGGATAGGTTAGTTGTAAAAAGGAAGTCGACTAAAGCCTTACCCCTTTCATTTTGTGTCTCCATTCCCCATAAGGGGTGGTGCGCGTTGGAGTCAGTCCCGATGACGATCTCGGTCCCGGTCGACTCGCAGTAGTTGACCAGACGCACGAGGTCGAAGGGTGGTGGTGCTTCCGCCTCTGGCATGTAGACCGAGGCGAAGACAATTGCTAAATTTGTGCTCCCCTGCTACATGTGCAGCTTTATGGCAGAGAGGTCTCTGCAACAGAAATCTGTTAGAAGCTGTGTAATAATGTTAGGTGTGACGTAGATAGACGTTCTGGGATGATCGTGATCAGTGACTGTAAAAAGCTTACCTCAAAGATTCGTCATCCCTTTGATTTGGCCTGCTCTGATCCACGGCTCTTGGATAAGGGCGATGGCCGTTTGTTGTCCCTCCAGCCACTTGCGCAGTTAAGCCGTTGCGGTTTGACTGTAGTGGAGGTTTGCTTGGACAACTTTAAGGGTTGACGAAGGGGACGCCATCACTGATAGGCACCTCCTCATCTCCTCCAAGCTGCAGCTCCGCTATAAACTTCGCCTCCATCTCCTCCAGCGTCGGTGTCGATATTATCAGCGTCAGTGTCGATGTTATCAGCGTCGGTGTCGATATTATTGAAGTCAGTGTCGATATTATCAGCGTCGGTGTCGATATTATAGGCGTCAGTATTGATATAATTGGCGTCGGTGTCAATATTGTCAGCGTCGGTGTCAATATTATTGAAGTCGGTGTCGATATCATCAGCGTCGGTGTCGATGTTATCAGCGTCGGTGTCGATGTTATCAGCGTCGGTGTCGATATTATCTGCGTCGGTGTCGATGTTATCAGCGTCGGTGTCGATGTTATCAGCGTCGGTGTCGATGTTATCAGCGTCGGTGTCGATGTTATCAGCGTCGGTGTCGATATTATCAGCGTCGGTGTCGATGTTATCAGCGTCGGTGTCGATGTTCTCAGCGTCGGTGTCGATGTTATCAGCGCCTGTGTCGATGTTATCAGCGTCGGTGTCAGTATTATAGACGTTGATGTCGATATTATCAGCGTCGGTGTCGATGTTATCAGCGTCGGTATCGATTATATTGGTGTCGATATTTTCGGCGTTGGTGTAGATACTAACAGTGTACTCCAAATAATCGAATAAATTATATTCTTGTTGCGACTAGCCTTGTGTATTTTCCAGATTCCTCCATTTGAACATGTTAGAGGTCCACAAGAAGAGTCACGAGGGCGAAGCGCTAGTGCTCCGCTGTAACTACTGCCTGATCGAGGCGAGAGACGCCGAGGAGCTGCGCACCCACGAGGCCGAGCACCGCGGACCGAAGCCCTACCTCTGTACCATCTGCGGCAAGACATACAAGAAGAGGGAGACAATGGTGAGTTTTTGGTATTTAGATGATTGGATTATATATGCGATAAAAAGTATTTCAGATACCCAATGATGTTACTTTGAACGTCTTGCTTGTGGCGTAAAATATTTTTTTTTGTATCAAAAGAGGGTTAGTTTAGGTGGATGTTGTATACAGTGTGTTGTATGTTGTAGGTGTACCACAAGAAGCGTCACTCGCCGGACAAGGAGTTCGTGTGCGAGATGTGCTCGAAGAGGTTCAACGCGGCGTGCAAGCTGCACAAACACATGGTGACGCACCGCGCGGGACGATACGTGCTGCGCTACGAGTGTCCCGTGTGCGCGCACATGTTCAACACCAAGTACCACGTGCACATGCACCTCAACACGCACCAGAAGGAGGGCCTGTGAGTACTACTACAGTATATACATACATACATACATACAGGCAGGGTGCGCTACGAGTGTCCCGTGTGCGCGCACATGTTCAACACCAAGTACCACGTGCACATGCACCTCAACACGCACCAGAAGGAGGGCCTGTGAGTACTACTACAGTATATACATACATACATACATACAGGCAGGGTGCGCTACGAGTGTCCCGTGTGCGCGCACATGTTCAACACCAAGTACCACGTGCACATGCACCTCAACACGCACCAGAAGGAGGGCCTGTGAGTACTACTACAGTATATACATACATACATACATACAGGCAGGGTGCGCTACGAGTGTCCCGTGTGCGCGCACATGTTCAACACCAAGTACCACGTGCACATGCACCTCAACACGCACCAGAAGGAGGGCCTGTGAGTACTACTACAGTATATACATACATACATACATACAGGCAGGGTGCGCTACGAGTGTCCCGTGTGCGCGCACATGTTCAACACCAAGTACCACGTGCACATGCACCTCAACACGCACCAGAAGGAGGGCCTGTGAGTACTACTACAGTATATACATACATACATACATACAGGCAGGGTGCGCTACGAGTGTCCCGTGTGCGCGCACATGTTCAACACCAAGTACCACGTGCACATGCACCTCAACACGCACCAGAAGGAGGGCCTGTGAGTACTACTACAGTATATACATACATACATACATACAGGCAGGGTGCGCTACGAGTGTCCCGTGTGCGCGCACATGTTCAACACCAAGTACCACGTGCACATGCACCTCAACACGCACCAGAAGGAGGGCCTGTGAGTACTACTACAGTATATACATACATACATACATACAGGCAGGGTGCGCTACGAGTGTCCCGTGTGCGCGCACATGTTCAACACCAAGTACCACGTGCACATGCACCTCAACACGCACCAGAAGGAGGGCCTGTGAGTACTACTACAGTATATACATACATACATACATACAGGCAGGGTGCGCTACGAGTGTCCCGTGTGCGCGCACATGTTCAACACCAAGTACCACGTGCACATGCACCTCAACACGCACCAGAAGGAGGGCCTGTGAGTACTACTACAGTATATACATACATACATACATACAGGCAGGGTGCGCTACGAGTGTCCCGTGTGCGCGCACATGTTCAACACCAAGTACCACGTGCACATGCACCTCAACACGCACCAGAAGGAGGGCCTGTGAGTACTACTACAGTATATACATACATACATACATACAGGCAGGGTGCGCTACGAGTGTCCCGTGTGCGCGCACATGTTCAACACCAAGTACCACGTGCACATGCACCTCAACACGCACCAGAAGGAGGGCCTGTGAGTACTACTACAGTATATACATACATACATACATACAGGCAGGGTGCGCTACGAGTGTCCCGTGTGCGCGCACATGTTCAACACCAAGTACCACGTGCACATGCACCTCAACACGCACCAGAAGGAGGGCCTGTGAGTACTACTACAGTATATACATACATACATACATACAGGCAGGGTGCGCTACGAGTGTCCCGTGTGCGCGCACATGTTCAACACCAAGTACCACGTGCACATGCACCTCAACACGCACCAGAAGGAGGGCCTGTGAGTACTACTACAGTATATACATACATACATACATACAGGCAGGGTGCGCTACGAGTGTCCCGTGTGCGCGCACATGTTCAACACCAAGTACCACGTGCACATGCACCTCAACACGCACCAGAAGGAGGGCCTGTGAGTACTACTACAGTATATACATACATACATACATACAGGCAGGGTGCGCTACGAGTGTCCCGTGTGCGCGCACATGTTCAACACCAAGTACCACGTGCACATGCACCTCAACACGCACCAGAAGGAGGGCCTGTGAGTACTACTACAGTATATACATACATACATACATACAGGCAGGGTGCGCTACGAGTGTCCCGTGTGCGCGCACATGTTCAACACCAAGTACCACGTGCACATGCACCTCAACACGCACCAGAAGGAGGGCCTGTGAGTACTACTACAGTATATACATACATACATACATACAGGCAGGGTGCGCTACGAGTGTCCCGTGTGCGCGCACATGTTCAACACCAAGTACCACGTGCACATGCACCTCAACACGCACCAGAAGGAGGGCCTGTGAGTACTACTACAGTATATACATACATACATACATACAGGCAGGGTGCGCTACGAGTGTCCCGTGTGCGCGCACATGTTCAACACCAAGTACCACGTGCACATGCACCTCAACACGCACCAGAAGGAGGGCCTGTGAGTACTACTACAGTATATACATACATACATACATACAGGCAGGGTGCGCTACGAGTGTCCCGTGTGCGCGCACATGTTCAACACCAAGTACCACGTGCACATGCACCTCAACACGCACCAGAAGGAGGGCCTGTGAGTACTACTACAGTATATACATACATACATACATACAGGCAGGGTGCGCTACGAGTGTCCCGTGTGCGCGCACATGTTCAACACCAAGTACCACGTGCACATGCACCTCAACACGCACCAGAAGGAGGGCCTGTGAGTACTACTACAGTATATACATACATACATACATACAGGCAGGGTGCGCTACGAGTGTCCCGTGTGCGCGCACATGTTCAACACCAAGTACCACGTGCACATGCACCTCAACACGCACCAGAAGGAGGGCCTGTGAGTACTACTACAGTATATACATACATACATACATACAGGCAGGGTGCGCTACGAGTGTCCCGTGTGCGCGCACATGTTCAACACCAAGTACCACGTGCACATGCACCTCAACACGCACCAGAAGGAGGGCCTGTGAGTACTACTACAGTATATACATACATACATACATACAGGCAGGGTGCGCTACGAGTGTCCCGTGTGCGCGCACATGTTCAACACCAAGTACCACGTGCACATGCACCTCAACACGCACCAGAAGGAGGGCCTGTGAGTACTACTACAGTATATACATACATACATACATACAGGCAGGGTGCGCTACGAGTGTCCCGTGTGCGCGCACATGTTCAACACCAAGTACCACGTGCACATGCACCTCAACACGCACCAGAAGGAGGGCCTGTGAGTACTACTACAGTATATACATACATACATACATACAGGCAGGGTGCGCTACGAGTGTCCCGTGTGCGCGCACATGTTCAACACCAAGTACCACGTGCACATGCACCTCAACACGCACCAGAAGGAGGGCCTGTGAGTACTACTACAGTATATACATACATACATACATACAGGCAGGGTGCGCTACGAGTGTCCCGTGTGCGCGCACATGTTCAACACCAAGTACCACGTGCACATGCACCTCAACACGCACCAGAAGGAGGGCCTGTGAGTACTACTACAGTATATACATACATACATACATACAGGCAGGGTGCGCTACGAGTGTCCCGTGTGCGCGCACATGTTCAACACCAAGTACCACGTGCACATGCACCTCAACACGCACCAGAAGGAGGGCCTGTGAGTACTACTACAGTATATACATACATACATACATACAGGCAGGGTGCGCTACGAGTGTCCCGTGTGCGCGCACATGTTCAACACCAAGTACCACGTGCACATGCACCTCAACACGCACCAGAAGGAGGGCCTGTGAGTACTACTACAGTATATACATACATACATACATACAGGCAGGGTGCGCTACGAGTGTCCCGTGTGCGCGCACATGTTCAACACCAAGTACCACGTGCACATGCACCTCAACACGCACCAGAAGGAGGGCCTGTGAGTACTACTACAGTATATACATACATACATACATACAGGCAGGGTGCGCTACGAGTGTCCCGTGTGCGCGCACATGTTCAACACCAAGTACCACGTGCACATGCACCTCAACACGCACCAGAAGGAGGGCCTGTGAGTACTACTACAGTATATACATACATACATACATACAGGCAGGGTGCGCTACGAGTGTCCCGTGTGCGCGCACATGTTCAACACCAAGTACCACGTGCACATGCACCTCAACACGCACCAGAAGGAGGGCCTGTGAGTACTACTACAGTATATACATACATACATACATACAGGCAGGGTGCGCTACGAGTGTCCCGTGTGCGCGCACATGTTCAACACCAAGTACCACGTGCACATGCACCTCAACACGCACCAGAAGGAGGGCCTGTGAGTACTACTACAGTATATACATACATACATACATACAGGCAGGGTGCGCTACGAGTGTCCCGTGTGCGCGCACATGTTCAACACCAAGTACCACGTGCACATGCACCTCAACACGCACCAGAAGGAGGGCCTGTGAGTACTACTACAGTATATACATACATACATACATACAGGCAGGGTGCGCTACGAGTGTCCCGTGTGCGCGCACATGTTCAACACCAAGTACCACGTGCACATGCACCTCAACACGCACCAGAAGGAGGGCCTGTGAGTACTACTACAGTATATACATACATACATACATACAGGCAGGGTGCGCTACGAGTGTCCCGTGTGCGCGCACATGTTCAACACCAAGTACCACGTGCACATGCACCTCAACACGCACCAGAAGGAGGGCCTGTGAGTACTACTACAGTATATACATACATACATACATACAGGCAGGGTGCGCTACGAGTGTCCCGTGTGCGCGCACATGTTCAACACCAAGTACCACGTGCACATGCACCTCAACACGCACCAGAAGGAGGGCCTGTGAGTACTACTACAGTATATACATACATACATACATACAGGCAGGGTGCGCTACGAGTGTCCCGTGTGCGCGCACATGTTCAACACCAAGTACCACGTGCACATGCACCTCAACACGCACCAGAAGGAGGGCCTGTGAGTACTACTACAGTATATACATACATACATACATACAGGCAGGGTGCGCTACGAGTGTCCCGTGTGCGCGCACATGTTCAACACCAAGTACCACGTGCACATGCACCTCAACACGCACCAGAAGGAGGGCCTGTGAGTACTACTACAGTATATACATACATACATACATACAGGCAGGGTGCGCTACGAGTGTCCCGTGTGCGCGCACATGTTCAACACCAAGTACCACGTGCACATGCACCTCAACACGCACCAGAAGGAGGGCCTGTGAGTACTACTACAGTATATACATACATACATACATACAGGCAGGGTGCGCTACGAGTGTCCCGTGTGCGCGCACATGTTCAACACCAAGTACCACGTGCACATGCACCTCAACACGCACCAGAAGGAGGGCCTGTGAGTACTACTACAGTATATACATACATACATACATACAGGCAGGGTGCGCTACGAGTGTCCCGTGTGCGCGCACATGTTCAACACCAAGTACCACGTGCACATGCACCTCAACACGCACCAGAAGGAGGGCCTGTGAGTACTACTACAGTATATACATACATACATACATACAGGCAGGGTGCGCTACGAGTGTCCCGTGTGCGCGCACATGTTCAACACCAAGTACCACGTGCACATGCACCTCAACACGCACCAGAAGGAGGGCCTGTGAGTACTACTACAGTATATACATACATACATACATACAGGCAGGGTGCGCTACGAGTGTCCCGTGTGCGCGCACATGTTCAACACCAAGTACCACGTGCACATGCACCTCAACACGCACCAGAAGGAGGGCCTGTGAGTACTACTACAGTATATACATACATACATACATACAGGCAGGGTGCGCTACGAGTGTCCCGTGTGCGCGCACATGTTCAACACCAAGTACCACGTGCACATGCACCTCAACACGCACCAGAAGGAGGGCCTGTGAGTACTACTACAGTATATACATACATACATACATACAGGCAGGGTGCGCTACGAGTGTCCCGTGTGCGCGCACATGTTCAACACCAAGTACCACGTGCACATGCACCTCAACACGCACCAGAAGGAGGGCCTGTGAGTACTACTACAGTATATACATACATACATACATACAGGCAGGGTGCGCTACGAGTGTCCCGTGTGCGCGCACATGTTCAACACCAAGTACCACGTGCACATGCACCTCAACACGCACCAGAAGGAGGGCCTGTGAGTACTACTACAGTATATACATACATACATACATACAGGCAGGGTGCGCTACGAGTGTCCCGTGTGCGCGCACATGTTCAACACCAAGTACCACGTGCACATGCACCTCAACACGCACCAGAAGGAGGGCCTGTGAGTACTACTACAGTATATACATACATACATACATACAGGCAGGGTGCGCTACGAGTGTCCCGTGTGCGCGCACATGTTCAACACCAAGTACCACGTGCACATGCACCTCAACACGCACCAGAAGGAGGGCCTGTGAGTACTACTACAGTATATACATACATACATACATACAGGCAGGGTGCGCTACGAGTGTCCCGTGTGCGCGCACATGTTCAACACCAAGTACCACGTGCACATGCACCTCAACACGCACCAGAAGGAGGGCCTGTGAGTACTACTACAGTATATACATACATACATACATACAGGCAGGGTGCGCTACGAGTGTCCCGTGTGCGCGCACATGTTCAACACCAAGTACCACGTGCACATGCACCTCAACACGCACCAGAAGGAGGGCCTGTGAGTACTACTACAGTATATACATACATACATACATACAGGCAGGGTGCGCTACGAGTGTCCCGTGTGCGCGCACATGTTCAACACCAAGTACCACGTGCACATGCACCTCAACACGCACCAGAAGGAGGGCCTGTGAGTACTACTACAGTATATACATACATACATACATACAGGCAGGGTGCGCTACGAGTGTCCCGTGTGCGCGCACATGTTCAACACCAAGTACCACGTGCACATGCACCTCAACACGCACCAGAAGGAGGGCCTGTGAGTACTACTACAGTATATACATACATACATACATACAGGCAGGGTGCGCTACGAGTGTCCCGTGTGCGCGCACATGTTCAACACCAAGTACCACGTGCACATGCACCTCAACACGCACCAGAAGGAGGGCCTGTGAGTACTACTACAGTATATACATACATACATACATACAGGCAGGGTGCGCTACGAGTGTCCCGTGTGCGCGCACATGTTCAACACCAAGTACCACGTGCACATGCACCTCAACACGCACCAGAAGGAGGGCCTGTGAGTACTACTACAGTATATACATACATACATACATACAGGCAGGGTGCGCTACGAGTGTCCCGTGTGCGCGCACATGTTCAACACCAAGTACCACGTGCACATGCACCTCAACACGCACCAGAAGGAGGGCCTGTGAGTACTACTACAGTATATACATACATACATACATACAGGCAGGGTGCGCTACGAGTGTCCCGTGTGCGCGCACATGTTCAACACCAAGTACCACGTGCACATGCACCTCAACACGCACCAGAAGGAGGGCCTGTGAGTACTACTACAGTATATACATACATACATACATACAGGCAGGGTGCGCTACGAGTGTCCCGTGTGCGCGCACATGTTCAACACCAAGTACCACGTGCACATGCACCTCAACACGCACCAGAAGGAGGGCCTGTGAGTACTACTACAGTATATACATACATACATACATACAGGCAGGGTGCGCTACGAGTGTCCCGTGTGCGCGCACATGTTCAACACCAAGTACCACGTGCACATGCACCTCAACACGCACCAGAAGGAGGGCCTGTGAGTACTACTACAGTATATACATACATACATACATACAGGCAGGGTGCGCTACGAGTGTCCCGTGTGCGCGCACATGTTCAACACCAAGTACCACGTGCACATGCACCTCAACACGCACCAGAAGGAGGGCCTGTGAGTACTACTACAGTATATACATACATACATACATACAGGCAGGGTGCGCTACGAGTGTCCCGTGTGCGCGCACATGTTCAACACCAAGTACCACGTGCACATGCACCTCAACACGCACCAGAAGGAGGGCCTGTGAGTACTACTACAGTATATACATACATACATACATACAGGCAGGGTGCGCTACGAGTGTCCCGTGTGCGCGCACATGTTCAACACCAAGTACCACGTGCACATGCACCTCAACACGCACCAGAAGGAGGGCCTGTGAGTACTACTACAGTATATACATACATACATACATACAGGCAGGGTGCGCTACGAGTGTCCCGTGTGCGCGCACATGTTCAACACCAAGTACCACGTGCACATGCACCTCAACACGCACCAGAAGGAGGGCCTGTGAGTACTACTACAGTATATACATACATACATACATACAGGCAGGGTGCGCTACGAGTGTCCCGTGTGCGCGCACATGTTCAACACCAAGTACCACGTGCACATGCACCTCAACACGCACCAGAAGGAGGGCCTGTGAGTACTACTACAGTATATACATACATACATACATACAGGCAGGGTGCGCTACGAGTGTCCCGTGTGCGCGCACATGTTCAACACCAAGTACCACGTGCACATGCACCTCAACACGCACCAGAAGGAGGGCCTGTGAGTACTACTACAGTATATACATACATACATACATACAGGCAGGGTGCGCTACGAGTGTCCCGTGTGCGCGCACATGTTCAACACCAAGTACCACGTGCACATGCACCTCAACACGCACCAGAAGGAGGGCCTGTGAGTACTACTACAGTATATACATACATACATACATACAGGCAGGGTGCGCTACGAGTGTCCCGTGTGCGCGCACATGTTCAACACCAAGTACCACGTGCACATGCACCTCAACACGCACCAGAAGGAGGGCCTGTGAGTACTACTACAGTATATACATACATACATACATACAGGCAGGGTGCGCTACGAGTGTCCCGTGTGCGCGCACATGTTCAACACCAAGTACCACGTGCACATGCACCTCAACACGCACCAGAAGGAGGGCCTGTGAGTACTACTACAGTATATACATACATACATACATACAGGCAGGGTGCGCTACGAGTGTCCCGTGTGCGCGCACATGTTCAACACCAAGTACCACGTGCACATGCACCTCAACACGCACCAGAAGGAGGGCCTGTGAGTACTACTACAGTATATACATACATACATACATACAGGCAGGGTGCGCTACGAGTGTCCCGTGTGCGCGCACATGTTCAACACCAAGTACCACGTGCACATGCACCTCAACACGCACCAGAAGGAGGGCCTGTGAGTACTACTACAGTATATACATACATACATACATACAGGCAGGGTGCGCTACGAGTGTCCCGTGTGCGCGCACATGTTCAACACCAAGTACCACGTGCACATGCACCTCAACACGCACCAGAAGGAGGGCCTGTGAGTACTACTACAGTATATACTTTATGTTATTGAAGTACCTTGAGATATACTAAACTTTTTCGTTTTGCTATATGGTGCTAGAACGAACAACGCTGATAGTTTGCCTCGAGGTGCTTCAATAATGGGAAACTAACAGAGTGTCGAGTGTAACCAAATCTAAGGCGGAGCGAATTTTGTTGGGCCACCTAGCTAAACCATACTATAATCATTTTTTTTTTATTTGGACATGAAATTTCATTGGCACACAACTCAAAGTACCAGATCAACATAAACATGAAAATAACCTGGTGACCTATTACCAAAGTCGTGATCAGTGGATAAACGACCCTCTGGAGTTACACGAACGCTTCAATCAACGTCGCATATTATGGATGAAAAGAGCTGAAGATTGGGCTCTGTGGCTTAAAGAGGCCTACGTCCAGCAGATACAGGCGACTGATGATGTTGATGAAACGAAAAAAAGATACCATTGTGGAGTGTAATATCGTTGTCGAGTCGGCAAACCATCGGCGTTGTTAGTTCTAGCACCAAACAACCAAACGAAAAAGTGTAGTACTTATATCTCAAGGTGTTTTAATAATAGGGGTCTACCAGGCTGTAACCACCCAATCTAAGGCAAAGCGAAGTTTGCCGGGTCAACTAGTTACAAATATAACTTGTATTTTAAGGTTTTTAGACTTTCCGGTGAACAGAAATCCCTTCTCTGGCTACACTACACACCTGGCTTCTTTTCCGACCTGTTATAATAGCGCAAGACGGCTTAATTATAATTTTTTGCGGAGCGCCGTACGCTGCCACATTGAGAGCGCGACTGTTGGCCGGTAAAACTAATTTCGGTTGACATATGAGCGTCTGCTCATAAGAGCGGCGCGCCTGCCCCGCCCACAAGGCCCTTCTAACCTCTTTTACCTGTTCTGTGGTTGCATCCATAGTACTTAATATTTTTAATGTAATATAAACTTTGTCGCTCCGTCTGTTTCGTTTACACACCTAAACCCCTGCATCGATTTTGATGAATTTAGGTATAGATATAGATAGGACCTTGGAAAAGGACATATTTTACAAGTTTTCATTAAAAGTCCTTTAGTATACGAGTAAAATTAAGAGCAAAAGTATAACATAGAAACTGTTTGTTGTTTTAGGATTTTGGAAGAAAATCGCAACGAAATACTCGCAATGGTGCTACAGAACGCGAGGAAAATACCGAAACAAGCGGACGCCCCCGCCAACCTCACCGACATCATACCCTCCGACGAGAGGTCCCGCATCTGCAACATCTGCGGCGAAATCTTCCACCACTTCTACTACTTAGAGGAGCACCTCAAGAGCCACGGCTCCCGGATCGCCGTCGCCGACGTCGAGAAAGAAGAAGAAAAAAAATACATCTGTCAAATTTGTAACAAAGGCTTTAAGCTACATTATTATTTAAAACTACACAGCTTTACTCATTCTAAGGAGAAACCCTTTATTTGCCAGCAGTGTGGGAAAGGTTTTATAACTAAAGGTAAACTTAAAAGACATTTAGAAACACATACAGGTTTGAAAAAATATCAATGTCATATTTGCTATAAATTCTTTACAAGACCCAGTTATTTGAGGATACATATTAGAACTATCCACGGTACACAAGATTATAATTTTCGGTTTGATAAGAGCTATGGTCTCGGGCCGCTTGCTATGTCAGCCATGGCGATGTCTGACGTCAGTCAAACTAGTATTTAATGCCTACCCTTTGATCAATTATACAAAATAACCGATATTATTATATCGACAGAAGAAAGAAAAAGTAAATAAATGCCACCTCACGGTGTACCTGTTGTTAGAAAGAGATGAATATACATCTTTAGTTACGTTATGATTAATGCTGCATTCGAATCGGTTGATGAACGGATGTGCGCATCATACGCCAGCCGCCATTATATCGCGTCGAAAAAAAATTCTTTAAATTAACTTCTGTTTATACTTACGCATGAAATGACATTTTAATTATCACTGTTGTAGTGTAATTTGTGCATTGTCTATAAATACATGAGGCATATCGTTCTCACAAATTATAAAACTATTAAGCACGAATTATATTACGGAACGTACCGTCGCAACGCTGATTTGTGCGTAACTAAACGCGATCCGGGCAATTGCCTTGATTTCTTGTTGTCATTTTAGAGTGCAGGTAACGTATCTATAGTTTTATATATCATTGGTCAAGATGTCAAAAACGATCGAGAAAATGACGTATATGATGTGATGTATTTCGTAAGGTGGTAAGTGAATTCCGCCGCATATAAAATTGCGCTCTATATTTTGGCTGTTAAAAATTAAATTAGATCGAAATCATGACAATTTTAGATCATTTTTATCTATTCAGAAGTATTGTGGAAGATTGCACATTGATTAAGTTCCAAAGGGTAATTCTAGTACTTAAAAAAAACTAATTAAAATTCCATTCTAATTAAAATGACAAAAACTCAATACAAGTCACAATACTCACAAAATAATTTATTTATATTCAAATACCAAGTGCCCAGCAGTGGGATTATAGTTTTAATGAACTTTCGGTATAGTAACCAGTCTCCATTACCAATGAAGTAACATTAAAGAAATTGACATCTTATTGTAAAATATGCTGAAATAAATGTGTCTAAAATGAAGAGAAAAAAATAGATATCAATTTTATTTTGTGACAGAAAACGAACCTGTGTTCTACGATTGGCACACGGTATGCTGCTACTGAGATAACTGTGGTGTCGAATTTCTCTTCCACATTGTGACGTCAGCGACATCTATCGATAAATACTTATGTGTGGGTTATTAACACAACACTGATGACGTTTTATAATTATTATGAAACGTCATCAGTGTACCTTATATATTTGTGTTATAGATACAAAGGTACCAGACGTCACAATAATTGGTGCAATCCTCTGATAATGTGGTACTTAAGGGAGTCCTACCTTATGGTTAAGTTCTTTGGTTATGGTAACTGTTATATAGCAATAAAATGTTGTAACTATAAGAAGGTTGTTGATTTTGTTTAAAAGGAATAAATTAAGTTTTATAATCCTATCGTTTCATTTGAGCAACCTCTTTGGGGCCAATCATTTATCACGTAAGAAGATTTCTGCAAGATTTTAACCCCCTCCTATGTCAGAAAAAGTAAGAGTTCGCCGAAAAAGTATACCTAAATATAAATAAATAAGTGGGACCAAATAAACAGTGGGGCAGCGGTGGCGCTCAGTTTAAGATTCATTAGGTACGTAGGAAAAAATAAATAGGTACAGGTATAGTTTTTTTTATTTTTTAAGAAAAAAAATCTTGTAGGTACCTACACACGGCTACAGGTCAACCTATGCAAATTAAGCCAGTTTAAGCTGATATCGCATTGCACCCCCCCCCCCCCCTCCCATAAATTGTTTAAGTAATAATAATAATACATCATTTTAAGATATAATTGATCGGTTTCTGAAATGGTGGCTCCGCGGCAGAGTATGACACAAATGAATGGCGCCTTTTCGCGGCGTTCTTAAAGTGTACCTATCATTTTAGATGGACTAGAGTAGGTAAGTAGTTTACCGACTAAATTCGCACCCCTTTCATTGTGATCGTCAAGATGAAGGGACCAAGGCTCCAATGTCTGTCACACTTATATAAAAAAATAGTACCATAAATCTACTATTTGCTACCTTTGATATAATTTTAGCTACCTCATCATTTACATAATATTTAAACAAAATGCTTGGTCCCTCCATCTTGATATCAAGATGGAGGGACCAAACTAATAGACTCCTGCCTGGAATGTTCTACCCACTTAGTGTTTTAATACCTTAATTCTACCTTAATATTATTCATTTTGGCTGCCCCAAAACATTATCGTTTTAAAGATATCCATTCAATAAGTTGGTCCCTCCAAATTGACGATTCAATTGATTAGTGGAACAGGTAAATGAGCGGTTTATTTCCTATCTTCGAAGGATCAATATTTAATACCTATTTAATACCTTTCAAATCATGCTTTTTTTTACGTTAAAGTTTATTTTTCCATTCAAAAAGTTAAAGAAATAAACAGGTACAATACAACATACAAATTTTGTGTCATACTCTGCCGCGGAGCCACCATTTCAGAAACCGATCAATTATATCTTAAAATGATGTACATCAAACATACATAATGCACGTATTCCGTTTATTGCTGTACGTGCAATAGGTAATGAGAAAATATACATTCATTGTGGCTCCACTGGGGAGCATATTCTCTAGCGGAGCCACTCAGAACATGTACTCAATAAAGATAAACGCTATTGTTTTTTGATGGAAACTGTTGTATGAATAGTGTTTATTGCGTACGTGTCGAAAAAAAACATTATTAGACAGTGGTTTTATTTATTTTAACGTTACTAAAATGTTCATAGAAAGCGCCTGGTTATTTTTTAGCTAAAAATGTAAACGACACCTAAATAACTTTGCATAGGCGTAACTCATACAATTCCTATAACCTTCGCCGTAAAACTTGGAATATTGAAGCTGTTTTTATTTTATCACAAGATGTACAAATTCTTAATCGCTAAATTTAATTTCCTACCTTCAAACAAGGCTTATTGACCAATGTATATTAACGATAGCTTTTTTTCTGGACTTCGTTTCAAAGTCATGTAGTCAGGTCCTTTAACGTAGTGATGCGACTCTTCAAATTCACTTGTATACACATAATCGGTAAAAAAAACTGAATAATCGACTATTGATATCGAGCAGTTTTCAATCCAGCCGTGTTTTATGGTGGAATCTAATTAAATAAGCGTAAATCTGTGAACGAAACTACCATTCATAAAAATTGTAGTGTAAAAAACCATACGCTAGTTTTTAAAACAGTACTTTATATATAAAGGATTATTAAGTTGTTTTAGTGAAGAACAAATATGACCGCGGGCAGGATTCGATCCTGCGTCTTCTGGTTGAGTACACCCGCCAAGTCGAAATTTGCCTTCACACTTTTAATTTACGTCTTTGACGTGACATCAGTGCAATCTGTTGAAAATATGCTTCTCAACCGACATGGCATGCTTTACAGCAAGTACGATGTCGAACGATGCCACCTCAATAAGTTAATACAACAAAATGATATCGATATAAATTTAGATTCGGGTATTGTAGGAATCGATTTCTTTGACCCCATCTCTGTTTTTCTATCTGTCAAAACTGTCAAACGGTACGGTAGATTTAGGTCAATATTGTGCGTGCTACACATTGCTAAACATTTTGCTGACACAAAGTTACCAGGCGCTTTTAACGTTAAAATAAATAGGAAACTGGAAAAATAAACTTTAACGTAAAAAAAGCATGATTTGAAAGGTAGTAAATAGGTATTAAATATTGATCCTTCGAAGATAGAAAATAAACCGCTCATTTACCTGTTGCACTAATCAATTGAATCGTCAATTTGGAGGGACCAACTTATTGAATGGATATCTTTAAAACGATAATGTTTTGGGGCAGCCAAAATGAATAATATTAAGGTAGAATTAAGGTATTAAAACACTAAGTGGGTAGAACATTCCAGGCAGGAGTCTATTAGTTTGGTCCCTCCAAGCATTTTGTTAAAATATTATGTAAATGATGAGGTAGCTAAAATTATATCAAAGGTAGCAAATAGTAGATTTATGGTACTATTTTTTTATATAAGTGTGACAGACATTGGAGCCTTGGTCCCTTCATCTTGACGATCACCTTTCATTCCCTTGCCCTTTATAATCGGAGCTATTGGACTCGATAGCCATATTTTTTTATTCAATAAATGTGTTTACATTTTACTAAAACATCGTTGCGTGATAAATGTACGCACGGCTACACATCAAGCTATACAAAACCAGTTTACGCTGGCCTCTTATTGTGTGTGGGACGCCATACAATTCGAGATCAGCTTAAACTGGATTTGTATAGGTTGACCTGTAGCCGTGTGAACACTAATTGTATAGGTATATACATCGATACTCTAATAATATCGATATCGGTAGGTACCTATTAGTATCGATACTGACGCATAATAGTGTTGATTCGGAAGCCTTAAATTATCGATACCGTCGCCTAATAATATCGAAACCGATGCCAGCAATACCGATACCCTTGCTAACACTGTTAAATAAAAAACTTTGTAGATAACAATGTTTATTCGTGCACAGAATCATGTACTTCTTCAGCGGGACCAACTCACTCGGCATAATTTACTGCACTATCATCCTGGAACGACCAAATAAAACACGCAACATGACATAAAACTTTAATTATCTACGCCTTCGGCAGCA
Source organism: Subacronicta megacephala (assembly GCA_958496365.1). Classification (NCBI taxonomy): domain Eukaryota; kingdom Metazoa; phylum Arthropoda; class Insecta; order Lepidoptera; family Noctuidae; genus Subacronicta; species Subacronicta megacephala. The sequence continues at coordinate 7,090,716 of OY292542.1, read as the reverse complement.
AACTTTGAAAATATTTTTTAGTAGAACACAAAAGTCTGCACATACTGCACAGGTGCTCTGCAAGATGGCCAATAATATTTGTTCAAAGCGCATTCGCTCTGGAATGGCACAGTTTGCCAGACAATATACACACCTAAATATTTCTTTGATATATTTAGCCACTAGGCAGCAACATGTACACAGGTTGGCGTTGCAGGAGGAGGAGACAGAGCGCCCCGACTGCGCGGGCACCGTCACTTGATGACAACACTTTTTCTTTCTGTTGTGAAAGCATAGTGTGACCTGCCTCTCCCTCTTGGGTTTCGGTTCTTTCGGTGTAGTTTCTCTGACCGTGTGTCCTGGGTCTTCTTCCTGCAGGTAAACTAGTATTAGAGATGCGAAAGAATCTCTGCCTGTCTATTACGTTCACACGTTTTTAAGCCTAAGCAGACACTGAATCAATTTTGAGGAATTTTTGTATGGAATTAGTACCTACCTATAGTTTCTAGTTACACCAGAAGCTGTAAATTACAGTCAGAAGTTAGGATATTGACTGATCTGACATGAATGCGTAGAGTAGGTATATAGTACCCGCAATGGACGAAGCAAACATTATACAATAATTATAGCAAATGGCCTTCTGTACTTTCTGCCTACCCTATGTGAAAAGGCGAGTGTATGTATGTATGTGGTTCATCTCACCCGATCATCTGTGGCAACATTTTCGTCACCCCTGCCGTGCTTCCCCGATAACCAATGTTTAGGATTCTGAAATTATTCATTGATGTTTGTTAAACACAGGATAACTTATGGTTCAAATATTTATAAAACGCACGATCACACCGCACGGGCCTCGCAGACCCTTGCAAAACTCAGTTGTGAGCAAATAATCTAACAATAAATGGATTATCAGACAAAATCTTTCCTGAGCATGCAGGTTTCCCAAGTTTCGTTTCTATGTACGCGTCCCACTGCTGGGCACGGGTCTCTTCTCAGGATGTTATGCTCCACGCTTGACTACAATTTGAAGCTATGTCGGTTAGTTTGATTCTCTGATGGATGGAACTTAAAGATTACTATAACTTCATAGCGAATTCTATCCTTCAGAGATACTCCAAACATAACTGTCTTCAAAGCTCGTTGTGCGACCTACAACTTATGGACTAGTATCTCTGTATAGTAGTAGTCGTAACCGATAGGACGTACGCTTCGAAAACCTTCGTCTTAGGGCACTGTGGAATAAGCAACGAGAAGACCTGTCCAAGTTTACCGTTATTACACCATGCCTTGGTAAAAATATTGGGTTAGCGACGCTGACAGAATCCGCCGGACGAGTGTATGTGCGCACGGCTACACATGTAGCTTTACAAATGTAGCTAATGGCCTTGAATTTTACAGAAGCCTTTATAGACCTTTGAGGTCAATATCAACTGGATTTGTATAGCTTGATGTGTAGCCGTGTGTGCCTAGATGGTACCAGGGATAAAACTTCGTGCAATAACTTACAAGACAAGCTTTAACTCTCCATGCTTCTGTATCGACCTCCATCACTGAGCCGCCACAGCGTACACGATCTATTTACCATTTTATCTATTATAATTTTAATTGTTCGTTATCGGTACATGGTTACTTGAAATTTTTCTTCAATATTACGCAAATGACACATTGAACTGTCAATAGATATTTTCAAAAAACTGTATTATTTCTGACGGAAACTATACCATTCAAGGAGATTGTTAAGGCGAATTCTGTCCTTTGGCGCAAAATTCTTTTTTTTTTTGTTTTTCGCAAGTTGTACGTCATAGAAGTAACGTAAGTAAGCTATAATTGAGAAATCAACTATAGCTTGTTCACAACTAAGTACTACTTAAACTTTTGCTTAAAAATATATGGTAGCAGTTAAAAGTAGTGGTGGTGTTGAAAGATTAAAGTATGTTCGAAGGACCAATGATAAGCGTACTGTAGCGTGAAGAATATGGCTAGGTATGCTGGGCGGTCTAGGTTCACTACGCGGGATATGGAGCGGGTTATACAAGGTCAGTTTTAGTACCTATATGCGAAACACAAAACACGTGTCTAGTATTTTTAGGTAAGGAATCTATGTACAACATTTCAAAACTGTATCTTGAAAAATGTCAAAGTTATAATCTTGTTATGTTATCTGGTTGTCTCTCGCATCAATCTGTAGCATCGACTTTGGGCGACTGAAGGGGTTGTTTTACCCCTTCAATAATGTTGTATACGTGGGGGTAAATGACTCACCGGTGCACGTGGCGTGGGTGGCTTGCGGTATTGGTGCCCTGGCTGTAGTCCGAGGATAACACAGAGTCACAGACGCAGAACACACACTGAATTTAGCGGGTAGCGGGTAGCGGTTAGTTTATGTTGAAGCGGGAGTCAGACGCATACTCGACGAGACGAGAGCGCGCGCGTCGCGTACAGTTGGTTCGAAATAAGTAAGCCGATCGGAATTTAGCCGTTCCGAACTATCGCGGTAATAAAATCGTTTAACGAAGTGTTTTAATACATAAATATCTAAATTAGTAAACAAAAATAATTTTAAATGTGAAACATATACGACTCTATTATCTTTACACCGACTCTTTCTATTATAATTTACCACTTCTAAACCACAGACAACTTCCGATCGGCTTACATATTTCGAACAAACTTTACCCTCGTGAGACTTCGTGCTTCAAGCGGTGACAGCCGAAGTCCATATTCTTGTCCTTTACGGTTGTATGGGGTAAGAAAGAGATAGGAACAGGAAGTGGACAAAGGCTCAAATAATATTTAATATTATTTACGGAAATGGTAAAAATGGAAGCGGATTTGACTACTTTGAGTCATAGATTAAAAAGGAATAATTATTATGCGTTCCGAAATACGCATTAGACAAATTAGCGTAAACAAGAAGTGTAAATAAGAGCATTCTGCCAAAATTAACAATTCACGCTATCTGCTACAAGAACATTTCTAAATAAAAGATTAAGTACTCTGTTGTGAATAAGCTACAGTCGATGTCGCAATTCTTACTTCTATGACTTTACATGTTATGCACATACAATTTGCAGAATACAAAAAAAAATAAAGGTCCAAGGGAGACGATCATATCCTAAAAAAAATATTGGCTAATCGTTTGTGAAGGCAGGAGAGCTGTGGCTGATAACTTAAGTCGCAATATGTTGCAAAACGCTTCAAACTCTCATATATTGTTGAAATAAATAAAACAACATTAATTTTCATAATAAACTTTTTTTTTCAAATAGCATATATTTTTACGAAATAAAAAATACACATACATCGTAACATAACTTTTTTAAGCTATTCTTAAAACTATTCGCCCGAAGATTTGTGACGGGTAAAAAAAAGAAAATAATATATTAAACTAAAAAAATATAATTATGTCGTAGGTATTTAGCACGTACATAATAATTGTCAAAACATTACGTTGTTTGAGTGTCTTTAATTAATAATAGTATTTAAGATTTTTTATGTAGCTCACTCATTATGTACTTTTGCATTCAAGAAAACAAAACACTAATTAAAAAATATCTCCCAGTTTTTAAATTATCACTAATTTACGTTCATCTGTTATTTATAACATGACCACCATGAATGCGACCCGTTGTCTTCAGTAATATTTCTATGTATCGCATTTCACACATCGAAAGGGACGCGATTATGGTGGTCAAGCTAATATTTTTTTGTAAATGGATACTCAGTTGTTTATGTATATAAATTTAATAATTTCCTGGATAAGTTATAACCAACCCATGGCGGCCGGCAACCTTATACTTCTTGAACGACTGGTTTATTTTAATTATATTAAAAATTAAAAAAAAATAAGATTTTATAACTCTCGAAGGAATCTTTACTCGCATATGATTTAAATTAATATATTATCTTGTAGATACTATTACATTTTTAACTGATTTCTATCGAAAGTTGACGTACTTATGTCAATACGGGTATCAACAAAGATTTTTTTTTATCAACAAGTGATCTGATGGCATCTCTGTCTCACACCGTACTATACAGTACTATGCGAGAGATCTATCTCTCTTATTATCAATTTATTCTTTTTTAGCGTGTGTTTTTACAATCGTCGTATTAACAGGTTACCGAGCCACCATGAACAACCTCAAAAAACCGTTAAAAAAATCTCAACTTGTCATTTTAATAACACTAGACAATTTCTAGGTAATGTCAAATCGAAATAGACATAAAAGTGAGGGAGAAATAAAAAAATATACTTTTACGTTTATTAAAATATAAGACACTTTTAAAAATTAACAACATTTTAATGTACTGGTCTACATGTATGATTGAATTAACTTGGCAAATATTAAAAAAAAATAGAATAATAGTTGTTTTTTTTACTGTATTAAGAAAAGGTATCAATGTCTATAAAACATTTTGTTTGAAACTTACATATTTCGTAAAGGGACCTATGTTCAAATTCAACTGAATATTTCTCTTAAGTTAGTTAAAAACAATATATTGCAATACTTTCAAAAATATTAATATTGTTAAAACTTGATAAGAAAATGATAATTTATTGATTTAAAATAAAAATATTAAAAAGGGGCCAAGTTATGTCAACCGCACAATATTGTCCGAATAGTAAAAAAATAAAGAAAATAATAATTTAAAACTACTGAAAGTAGGCTAGCCTGATTATTCTTAACTTTACATAAAATGCTAACACATTATATTATATTTTTGTTTTATAATTATTTAATATAATATCAATTGTGTAGGATGATCTGTCAAAAGATAACTTTTTAAAATTAATTGATTTAAAAAATCCGTAGAAATGTCAAAATTCAGTTGATTTGAATTTTATTGAAGTGTTTTTGCATGCAATATTAAAACTAATAAAATCTTTTATGTAACGCAGCTCAATATATCTGGTTACCGATATTGCGTTGAACAGCGAGCTTGCGTTAAAAACATTACCCTCCTTCAGACGCAGTAGGATAAACATAATTTGCCAGACCATCCTATGTAACCGATATAATTCTATTTCATTATTATTATTAAAAGCACAAATGGCGGGGTTTTCCAACCAAAACTGGTTACTTGTACCGGTGAAACGGTTACAATGGTTATTTTAACGGATAAAGGTTTATAGCTCCAATATTATGTGATGAAAAAGTCACTTACAATTTAATTAATGTTATGTTTCATGTTGAATATATCTGGCATCATGTTATAACAATTCGCCCGTCCCTTCGACATAACATTTCCTTTAGAAAAAATCTATGTAAGCTTACTAAGCGGGCTTGGTATACGACAGCTCATAAGAATATTGGTCATACAAAATGGCAGACTTACAGCGTTCGCGGCTTTAAATATTCATAAGATAATTTATCACTTTTAATGCCTTAAATTAACAGATGGAAATGTGCTGGGGAGTTTGCTGCGCCGATTGTATAACTGTTATAAGTTTGACGTGTCTGTGTGTGTCTGTCTGTGGCATCATAACTCACGACCGGATGAACTTTTTGTTTGAAAGTCGAAGAGTCAGGAGTGTTCTTAGCTATGTTTGATGAAAATCGGTCGAGATATAATGCAATTGTCGGAGGTTTTTTAAATTTTTTAATTTTCTTAATACCGACGCGATGAAGGGCGGGCGCTTTGGAGGCTGTCTTTAATGTTAAAGTATATTAATAACATTCGTATCTTGAATATGAACTAACCGAGTATTGAGTAACCAGTTTTATTAAGAATCACCCCAATAAAAATGAAAGCATTATATGCCATCTAGAAATGAAAATATAAAATAATGCACCAGTTTTCAATTCAACTTCAACTGAAAATGTCGGTTGGTTGGAAAGTGTAATAGAAATTTTGACGTTTTTTTTAACAATAATAATCCTTATATGAAAATTAATTTGATTCTAAGCTATTGGTTGATATATACCTATTCTTACTGTACTTAGAAAAGGTCTGTGTCCAACAGTGGGCTTGTAAAGGGGTAAATTAAAGATAACATTGTATATTAAATAGGCAGAGGTGTAGCTCCCATTTGCCGACCTATTACAAAGGGCGAGCCTATTCTTACTTATACGAAATTCGGGCTGCTACTGGGAATGGAACTCGAGACCTCACACTCGGCAGCCACGATTGCAACTGACACAGTTAATTGGTTGGATTACTATTATATTTAAATTATTTATCTTCTCTAAATCTTTTTAGAAACAACACAAGCTGCCAATATATTCAACTACCGTCATTTTCAGTCGAAAACGAAGTTACAGTCAGAAAAACTAAAATTAAGAAAATAAAATAAAACTCATAATGTTCAACATAAGAACTTGATTGGCAAGGCATAAGAATTAAAAAACCCAAATTGGAAATTTCGTCAAATAAGTGTCAAAAATAAATTAGAAAGGGACAGAAAATACGCCGTTTTTAACTATTTCATAGCGTCTAACTCCTAAAAGGCTCGCGCTCTGCTCAAATCGTTTTGGAATCACTTTAGACAAAGTCACACATTGAGCTCAAAAGTGCATAATTGCTAACACAAAAACAAATTGCTGAAGACGTGCCGAATTAGCTCAATTTGTTGAGCAGACGCGAGCGCCATCTAACGCGAAAAGGTAGCAGCACTGCTTAAGGCGTTTAGCACGAGGTACCTTCCAAATTTGAATTTTTAACGGCTTTTTTGATATTTCGCCAAGTAGTAGGTATATTTGTATTTTTCCATAGTACTCCCTGGTCTGTGTATAGAACATGAGCGAGCGAGAGTCATCTCCTAGATGCTATTGAAAATGTACGAATTCAACATTGTCAAGACTTGGAAATAAACCTAGAGATCCATCTCACAGATTATGTTTCAAAGATGTTCAAAATATTATATTGAAAAAAAAAAACCGTTAAAATTTCAAAATACCGTTTTACATTATCAGCTAAAAACGCCTTCGAAATACGGTGGGTGGGTCTTAAACAAATTGTACATAGCATTTCAGCCGCTCTAAACCACTGTAAAAAGTTTATAATCGCTCATACAAGAAAAACTATTAAAAATCAACTTTTCTTTAATAAAAAAGTCTGGCTAAAAGCGGCCTTCTACAATTTATTAAGCCTTTTATCTTAATAAATAGAGGTGCGTTCGTAATATCTAGAATTTTATCGTCTTATAACAAATTATATATTTTAAATAAAATAAAGTACAAAATTATAACGTACTTCTTGAGTATTAGAGTTGTAAATGGAAAAAGAATATAAAAATAATCACATTTAACCTTTTTAACCTTTTTAGGCGTTTGGAAACTAATTTAGCTAGAAATTTGTAAAGGATGCGAAACGAGTACTTTTAATTAAACATTAATCACGATAAAATAATTATTTTCTATACGTGGAAGTGACAGAAATCTTTAAATATAAAAGTTACTATTAATATGTACTGTTTTTTTTTAAATTATGAGAATTTAATCTCATTTAAATTAATTTTCATATTTTAGTACCAACATTAAAATATAAAATCTGCAAGCGAACACACCTCTTATACAGCACGTTTATTTTTCACAACAATTATATGTACACCCCACCGCTACACCATGTATAAGCTATTAACTTCTTAACGCACGTAAATCCAGGATAAATCCTTACAATAATTAAAAAAATTACAAGTACTTGAAAGCGAGATGGCAGTGTGGATTTGTGGGATTATCTGAAAGACAAACAAATATGTTAATATTTCATATTTTTGACAACGCTGTCAATCTGCACCTTTCTCACAAGGAACGCCATCTAGTGACCACTGGAGGAGGCAATCTGACAGCTGTCAGAAGCCATTGAAAGAAGTGAGAAGTTTTTTAAAATTCTGGGTTCAGTCTTAATAGTTAGTTAGTCTGAATAATAATTATAATTTTCTCTATAGGAAATAAAAATATAAGGGTAAACAAAAAAAACTGTCGAATTGAAACCTTAATGTCGATGATACGCACCTCTAGGCGGGTTGTGGCGTGCTGGACTTCTTCTTCTCTTTCTTCTTTTTCAGGAACGACGGCGTTCGGAGGCCTTTCTTCTTCTTCTTGTCCTTCTTCGGAGAGTCCTCGGTCGAGATCTCCTTGGAGGGAGAACCCTGGAAATACATGCGTGACACATGAGGTAATCGCAAGCTCAGGCATTGGTAAAATACGCCAATTTGTACTTGTATATATAGATAGACAAATATCTGTAGTCACGTTTGGAAATCGAATCCTTGAGAAGTGAATGTTTGGGTATCCGGATGATAAGTACCGGTAGTGGTTTCGGGCCCCTTTCACATAAATTTGAAGTGGTTCACTCTCTATTTCTATCTCTCTCTACCTGTCTTTCTTTCAATTTATCTTTCTCTAGAGAGCTAGACCTTTTCTCTCTTCTATCTATCTCTCTAAAGAGGGGTACCTCGCCCTCTCTTTTTCCGTCTCTCTCCCTAGAGAGGTACCTCTCTCTCTACCTCATCATCATCAAGATGATTTTAGTCACTAAGAGTCTGCCAGGCCTCTCGTTTCCCCAAGCGGGCAATCCAGCGAGGATTTCTACGTAAATAAAAAAAAATGGTGGTCACATTCACCACATACTATCGGAAGAAGGTTATTTCTGATACATACCTCTTTACTGCTGTGAGAGAATGTACTCTGATGTGCGTCGGAGTGGTCACCGTTGATTGTGTGCTCGCCTACAATACAATAAACAATACACTCAATAAATATAATAAGTATGGTATTATAGTATTATAAATAATATGGGCCTTGTTACCTAAAATAAATAATTAAAAAAAATCCTTCATAAGATGAAGTGTACAGACAAAATCAAATATATCTAGACTAACAAAGACAGACTCAAAACGATGAAATTGATCCTTATCTCAATGGAATAAAATTATTTTCAGAATATAACTAACAGATTTATCATTGTCATATAATAAAATTTTCTTAGTTGTTTACATCACTTGGTAAGATATATCTGATGCTTACGATATTTGGTACGAATTTGAAACTCTGATCTACTTCTAAGAAGACTAACAGAAAAAACTCAATAACACTGCTCCACCTGGGAAACAAACCCAGGATTTCTCGGCTTACATGATGAAAGAGTAATTTAATCAAAAAAAAATCTTAATCTTAAACGCTAATTAACAGATGTTTAATTAACAAGTAAATAAAAACAATTACATTCAAACATTTTCATGCTTTTGAAAATGACCCACAAAGCCGAAAGAGATCAAAAATGCACTTTAGAAAAACAAAAACGTGCTTCATACTAAATAAGTGCTCGTTACAAAAAGTGGCACCTACCTGTGTGAGTTAGTACCACGAACCTCCGCTCCCGGAACCACGTGAAAGCTAACCATGCATAGCGTAGAGATAACACAAAAAAAGCATTTTGATAACCAAAAAAACAGTAACAAAAAGTAAATATTAGTAACAAAAGAAAATTATAGAATGAATTTATCTTTTCCTTCACAATTATATTTTGTAACACAAAACATTTCGATTGTTACAAAAGCAGATATTAAGATACAAAGCGTAACAGAAATTATTGTAGCAGTATTTTAAAGTAAATAAATTTGAATTAAGAGAAAACATCTTATATGAGCTATTTTGTAACATAAGAAAAAAAAAGATCTTAACCACACATTCAAATATTTTAAAATATTTTGTATGCTTTTTATTCGAACTACACACGGCTACACACCAAGCTATACAAAACCAGAATATGTACGTTGGCCTTGAATTGTACGGAAAACCTTTACAATGGGAGGTCAGTCTAAACTGGATTTGTATAGCTTGATGTGTAGCCGTGTGTACGTAATTTTCTATAAGTCGTATGGATTAAAAACTTCATATAGGTACCTATTTTTGCATCGTAAAAATTCTTAGTTTGCTAAAGACTCGAAAAATATTTTAATGATATTAATAAATAAGCCAAAGCATTTAGAGTTCACATGAGGAACTCAAATATTTATTAACGATGTGTTCCTTCACTGTTCAAGCCTATGTAGTTTACAAAGCAGTGTCCATTTTCAAGTAATTTAGATGCAAATGTGACGTCACTTATAAGCACAAAGTACAGTCACGAGCAAAAATATGTACACATTCATTAAAATTCAATTTCCTTCTAGAGTATCGATTAAAATATCAAAATATAGTATAAATTAGTATGTCATAATTGCAATCAATATTTTCAGAGAAAATCGTTGTTGAAATTTACTGAATCTATACATATTGGTGCTAGTTACTGTAGATAGGTGTAGTTTACTCAATCGAAACAAAAGAAGATATCTGTTGCAACTATGTAATCTTGCAAAGTCAATTGCAACTTGCTTGGACAAATGGCAATGTTAGTCTTTTAGTCCTGAAGATCAAATAACATCCGATATTGATTCATTTAAGTTTCGATTTTTATATCGATACTGTTGATCAATATCGATACTATAATGTCAGAACGGCACTAGCACTACACAAAAACAACACAATTAAGAGTTACAGACACTTTAATAGCAGAAAACATACAAGCGTAGAAAATTGTGCTCAAATGAGTTAGTGAAAAATTATTATACAAATGTTAGCGACATGCGAGCTTAAACAATATGTTGGAAAGAGACAGAGTGCATTCTCGTACCTTCAAGGCTCCGATATTATACGATTGCGAGAGGATGCGGCTTAAATCGATTAAAAAATAAAATTTTAATATCCTTTAATTTATCGGAGCCTTTGCTAAAGTATTACAGTTTCAGAATTATTTGAATTATACTGTTTAATAACAACGTTAATATAGCACGTACTTGCGTGACATATGTCACAGTTTTTGTTTTGACTTAAAACTTTGACAGATGTCACTGAAATGACAGGTAGGGTACACGTTGGATCAAGTGAGTAGCCACAGGCTATAAAACGCATAAAGTAGGATTGGGTTTAAAAAATAGATTCGCCGCTACAATATTTGCAAAACAAAAATAAATGAAAACGCTACATAATAAATAAGTTTTAAAATTTAAGAAAAATGTACGTATTATTTTATATTATGAAAACATTTTTTTTTATAAACGCTTACATTAAAAATTAAAACGCAATAAAAACTACATAAACATTCATAATAAAACATGCTTTATAAAAATACATTATTGTTTATATTAAATTACTAATCGAGAGTAAGAGATCGGACTATATTTTCTTGTTCTCTTCATATTCCGATTTCATCGTTGATGAGCTCTATCGAGTCTTGGCTACACCTATTTATAGGGGGGACCGCTGCAAGCAATTGAGACTCAGGAATACAGCTTTGAAAATTGTGCTTTAAGGTTTCATTTTTTATTTAAAAACAAAACGCACTTAATCAAAATTAATTTCTTAACATTTAAACCGTAATTTAAATGAATATCTTAACATTTAAACCGTAATTTAAATGATATTCACGTATTATAATATTAATTTATTTGGACATAAAATACGTGTAAAGTGTATTCGATTTATGAAATTTTGAAATCTATATCTACATAGAAATGGACTGAAATTATACCCGTACTGTCACGTGGAAGCGATAATAATTTTAATTTCCAGCTATTTGCGCTCGCAACGGCACCTATCCTTACTACAATAATCACATAAGTTTATTTTAAAAATATTATTCGTACAATTAACTATCTAGCACTTACCTTTTTTTGTATTTAAGAGACAGTATAATCTTTGAAGAACAGTTATTTTTAAAACTGCTTTCCTCCTATCGAAAGCTTACAACGTTCCTTTGAAACGGTTTTTCAATATCAATAGATAAAACGTCAACGTTATACCAAGATAAAGTTTCTAAACACTGCTGTCAAAATTGGGATCCTCCAAGTCGCTAGGATCAAAACTGTCTGACATTCTGAATTTTGATATTATTCTGTAAAATAATGTTTTTTCAAAAGGCGGCCAGCTGGTGTACATCCTCTTTGATGGCCGACTGTGTAATTCATAAAGTAGCTTTTTGCGTGGCAAATCTGTTGCCGAATCGTCGTGTTCTAACTCGGGGTCAAATTCGGTGACCGGTTCAAAGTCCATATTAGAAGTACTCGGCGATGGAAACGTGACATCATCGTCTGTATAATCGCTTAAAAGAACGCTCGATCGTTTAGTCGCCATATTAGTTTCTTTCTCGTAAAATTCATTTGATTTAACATCGATATCATCGTCTAAATCTATGGAGATGAAGCTGGGTAGTGTGTCATCGACACTTTTGACATTTCTAGTGGCCGGTTTGTCGTTTTCGACGGGTAGATTTTCGTCGAAGGATACCCAATATTTCACACCACCTGAGTGTTCCGTTTGCGACATTGCTAAGACATTCGCTTTCTTGATGAAAGGAGAATTAATATCAATTTCCCCTCTATACCTACGTCTAGGGACGTTTTTGATTGGAGACTCGGTAAGTACAAAAATCGGTTCTTTATTAGGAGAAGAAGAACGGCTAAGGGCTTCTTTAACAGCTGCCTTGTTCCGTTTCGGCGAAACTTTAGGATCTTTTGGACAAGTAAAATATTCATTGCTATCCTTAAAAATTTTATGGGATATATCACGATATTCGGGGGAGTAAATAACTTCGTCGTCCGGCGAGGAAGGTGGCTTATCTGGGCTCAAATATTCCTCGATGACTTTGACAGGCGTTTCCGGCAAACTAGCGAATTCCTCAGTTTGATCCGAGATATCTTTGAAATCGTCATTTGGGTTTAAATGAAAAGATTCACGAGAATCTTCATGCGAAAGTTTTGTATCATGTGGCAACGCCTCTGTTTCTAGGCTTATTTCTTTAATTTCTGCAGTTAAGTCAACATCGGGAGTTACAAACACTTCGTCAGTGTGTGATGAAATGGTAGGATCGTCGGATTGGTTGAAATCTTCATGAAATGCGTTGTTCATACTGCTCGACTCTATGAAAGTTTCACTGATAAAATTTTCAATATCAGCGAGTCTGGTAACTTCGTCACTTTTCAGTAATGATATATCTCCTGTTTGTTGAATATTAATGGAGTTTGCAGCTATTTGGTCTAATATGTGCGTAAAATTTGGTTTCATTTCTTGATAAACTAAGATTTGTTTACATAATTCCGAATTTTCTTGGTTTACATGGTGTTTGTCGAGATCCTGTGCGTCATGCAGCACAGTAATCTCTTTTCGGTACGACCCATTTTCTAGATTCGCATCTGTGATTTTAATATTTTCATCATAATTAACTGTTGGTGTAATTCTTTCCTTATCTACATCTATACGTTTCGATTCGACTTTTTCTGGAAATTCGTATTCAATAAAATCTTCTCTCACTAGAAAATCTTTCTCGAACACATTTCCATAGCGTTGCACATTAATGAAATCCATCATATCATTATAGTCGCTTTCTTTAGTTTGTAAATTTTCTGAAAGTTTTGATTCTATCCAAATAGGTTTAGCAGTGAACAAAATATCTTCAAAATCGACCACAGTGACCACTTTTTTGTCGGTCCGTTTATTACCTTTTAGTTTTTTATTATTGATAAACATAGCTCTATCAAAAATGTAATATAATATCCCTTCAATCACTTTATTTGCTTGTCCTATATCCGTCTCACTTACTTCAGTTAGTACTGTCTCATTTAAACAAACATTTTGTTCTATATCTTCAATAATTTTGGCAATTGAGAATGTTTCGTTGGAATCATCATTACTGCTGTCTTTTTTATCACAAGTGTTATCGTCATCAGTAAAAATTTGGACCTTTAAGACTATTTCTACATATTCTATTCTATTTAATATGGTTGACAAAATCTCTGTTATAACCTCATATTTTTCAAATTCAGCTGTCGAATCGAAGCTAATCCTGTCATTTGAACTGACAGTACTTGCCAAGGAATTTTGTTTCTTAGTTTCGTTGGTTTCAGATACATTTTCCGTTGACAGTATCGTGAAAACATTATCGTAAACACTGTCTATCATTTCTTGTTCCGCAGCTTCGTTTTCGTAAACATCCATTGCTGTTTGGACAACATTTGATATAAAGCTTTCTACTTCGTGCGGTGTGATATCAGACCCTTCTTCATTGACTAAGTAGCTTTCTTGCTTGTTGACACACTCAGCCACTAATGCCTCCGTAGTAACTTTACTGGTGGTGTTGCTAGTTATCTCTAATTTCAGCTGACTAGCTGAAACTGCTGTATTTACGACATCCCCAACTATATTTTCTACTAAATCATTTTTTCTATCATTTAGAGACATGTTCGAATCGTCTCCGTAAGAACTTTTGGATTCTTCCAAAATAGGTTCTAGAATGTTTTTGCTTTTCAAAGGAGATTTTTTTAAATCATCTCTAGCTTTAAAATCTTCGCAATAAAAATCTATCGGTACTGAATAATCTCTGATGTCTTTCTCTACTAATTCTTTTACAGGACTTTCATAAGAGTCCTCCAAGTCCGTAAAGCTGTGATATTCACCTTCGATGGATTCCAAGGTTCTATTCACATCGTCTGTCAGATCTGTAACTACTGGATGAGCTGTGTAAGTCTCATTTCGTTCTTTTACAGTAGAAGATTGTGTATCCTCAGTTACAATAACAGTCTGATCATTACCATCAGATTTTTCAATGACCGTTTGATTTTCTGAAGAGAAACTACTGCCAATATCTCCTATATAATTATCCTCATTAAACTCTTGACTTTCAATGAACTCCGCATCTTTCTTTTCAACTTTGAAAACGGGGACAACTTTTTCCTGAACTTTCACATAAGTAGCGTCTTTTTCAGTTTCATCTGAATATTTTTGGTGAATATTGTCGAGAGAGAAATAAATTGAGTTATGATTTTTAGGTTTTTTTACTTTGTCGTCTTTGCTTAGCTCAAAAGCGTATGAAACGTTAGTAGCGCCACAAGACTGACATCTAGGTACGTGATAATGCGTAGGGTCGGGGTCTTTCATATAAGCATTGATAAAACCGCTGTGAGATTGCGTCCTAAATACCTTAGTGGTTTTCTTACGGGGCAGAGACCTAGTTCTAAGACCGAAGTCGGATTTGCAGCGGCCATCCCACTCTATGGACGGGATAGAGTAGAGGCTAGACCGGCTACTCTCATTACCTACTTCGTGAGCGGTGTGTCCTAGCCTAGAAGTTAGACTAACTTTACATTTAGGTACTTTTTGCGGCGAATCGTAAGTTTTGAGGATATTGTCGAAGTTAGTGCTTCGGGGATATTCGTGTTTGGACCTTTTGTTAGTAGATAGAGCTTCTTTGTCATCAGATTTACCTGTAATGGGGTGGGGAGAGTCAGATTTAGCTAGCTGGACTACGAATTGTGGACTACAGAAGTGTACTAAATAAATTACTGCTACCTACTACAAAACTATATTTCTGATTTTGTGTGAAAGAGAAAAAGGGAAAGATAGAGATAGAAGCTTTGTAGACTTGTATTTATGAAATTATTTTGTTTTGTTAGATGTTTTTATATATTACATGTCTGTCATTATAACAATATTTTCGTTTTTAATGGAAGAAGGTTTTATTAAAATCTTGGTGTAAGTAATAACACAAACTATGACTTTGACTTGGACTAAAAGCTCATGTTTGTATTTATTACATATCGATTAAAAACTTTTTAGTCAATACTGTATTTTATTTTAAAATATAGTTAAATATAGTTTATATATTCGTTATACTTTGGCTTTTAATTTTCAATGTTTTGAAAATATTATTTTTTGACCAACTAATAACTTCTATATTTTGTAAATATATCATGTAATTCTTTTTTAAACCGCAAAAAGTATCACAAAACCTTAAGCAACGTTTGAACGAATTGCTCATAGCAAACGCACAATGTTTTGTGACAAATATGATGAAATGAATCTTGATGATGATAACAACACAAGTAGCCGATGAGATATGTATGACGAGCCCAGGATAACGTCAACGAACATATATCTAGCTGATAACGAAGAAGCGGAATAGGTAAAGTTTTACAGTACCAAAATGACGTAAAACGAAATCCTAACATGGATATGCCTTTTAAACCCGGGATCAATATACTGTCTTGTAAAACTTATTTATCGGGATTGATATAATCTTCTACTATAACTTTTTTACCTACTATGAACAAAAACTAAGCAGATAGTTCCATTCTGTTCATATCAAAAAATATAATTAAGAAATCATTTATTATAAAAGTGATTGGTAGGCACCAGCAAGTCATATAGCATTTGATGTTGCTGCTTAACACGGCGTGTAAACCGCGTAGATATTATTTCTTTCTCTTTCTATTGTCCAGATAGCTATGCTGGTGCGGGGTGAATATTGCAGAGTGCGGAGATAGTAACATCGGAAAGGTTTTCAGAAGAAAATTATATCATAACAGAAACATAACATACCATCACACCTGTAGTCCAAGAAGGGTTAGGCAGAGGTGTACTAATGTGCACCCACACTTTGCCGATATGTTTAGGTTCCGTATAATAGGGGACGAACAATTACATCAATTATGTATATCAATCCTGAAAGTTTTAGAAAACATTGATATCAATCCCCGAACCGGGATTAAAAGGCATATCCATGTTAAGATTTCCTACGTCATTTAGTATTTTAAAATCTCTATCTATTCCGACCCCTGTTGATGACTGTACGAAGACAAACAAACAACTATTATACCACAATATTATCCCTAACGAACCTCTGCCAACATGTTGCCTCGCCACGGTCTGCTGCGTGGCCGCGTGGTGGGAGTGGACCACGACGCGTGACGTCACGGGCGGGGGCGGGTCCAAGAATACGTCATCGTCTGACAACAACGGGGGCCTCGCCGACGCTGAACGATACCGATTAGCGAGATATTTATAGATAGGTCGTTATATTTTAAGCAACCGTTACAATTATATCAAACATCATCTTTCAAACCAGATCATTTAAAAAAAATAATTATGGGATAACTCGGCAATCGAGCAAGCGAGCAACCTAATGGTAAATAGTCGTCGCCGCCCATGGGCATGGAAATACCAAAGGAGTTCCAGATGAGTTGCCGAGCCTATTTAAGGAAAAGGAAGGCGAAATGAAAAAAGGAGAAGAATTATTCGTAGTATTATTCTTTCATCACAAAATATATATCTTTAAGGATATTTAGCAATATTTAAGGCCAAATTATAACATAAAACAACTATCAAACCTATACCGTTCAATCATTCAACGTACACTCGAATCAATCAACAGTCAACACCCATTGATCTCACCTCTAATAACGACGTGTTGTATCGGTGACGTCATCCCTGACGTCATCGGGGACGCGGGCGAGTCGTAAAACACTTCGTCGTCGGACAACAAGTTAGGATCCCGAGTCGACACTACTTGCAGACAATTAAAACTATTATGAGATGTTCGAATATTAAAGTAGAATTTCAATCTTAGGCTCTTGACAGACGGACCGCATTCCAACTGCAATCCAACCGCAAATTGCAATTCACAGTTCACACGATTGCACGCCGACTGCAATTGAACTGCAATCGGACTGCACGTTCGGTTTGCAGTTCTATTGCAGTCGTGTCAACTGCATCCGAACTGCAATTTGCGGTTGGATTGCAGTTGAAATGCGGTCCGTCTGTCTAGAGCCTTAATGCCGAGTACTTGCAGAACATTTTAAGTTGCAAGTGTAGCCAATACTTGCTGTTGCCTAAATAATTTTATCAGATTATCACAATAACGTCACCGCCCCATCATTCTACACGCTGTCCATGAAAATGGGCCACCTGTTTCAATGGTTCATCCAGGGCATTATAACAATATTATATTACATAAATATATCTATTCTAGAGATACCTATAAATTTTTACAGTTATAGATCTCAGATCAAATAAAAAGTTATGATGGAACTTTGCGAACAAAGAAGTGAGGCCGGCTATAACTACGCCTGGCCGTGTACAAACACACAATAACACGCACACACGTATACCGAAACTACGTCAGTCGAGTCAGTCGAGCTATCGAAACCTCGACTTACAAGATAAGTTGTAGTAGTTGTGTTTGTACACGGCAAGGCGTAGTTTTAGCCGGCCTCACTTCTCCGTTCGCAAAGTTCCATCTTAACTTTTTAATTGATCTGAGTTATAGGTCATATTTAATTGATTTTACACAGAGACTACTTTTTGTATCTTCGATTGACGAGGTATCGTTACTTATCATCAGGGGAGAAAGTACGTAAGCCCAAGCTTATTCAATACATAAAAAGGGCATCCTATAAATGTGTATTTTAAAATATTCTGCATCATTTTAAATTAGAAAGCCCTATTAAAATAAGTGCGTTTTTTTACTAAATTATATTTAGAATTGAATGGAGTGTTTGAATTTATTGCAACTGTTGCTTTTAATTTATATTAAATAAAAAGGTTTTTTATTTAGCCTTTGATTTGATTCGATTGGATAAATTAACATACCATTATAAAACAAAAAATATTTTTAACTTTGATTATTTTAATAAAATTTCAGTAACAAAAAAAAGCATTAGTTTAGACAAGGAAAGCATTAGTAAAGTTAGAAATAGTTATACAAGCAAGTTCGCATAAGTCGATTGAAATTCGATTATTTTTTAATATTCAACATGAAAATCGACGTATTGTGAACGGAATACTAAAAGAGTTGTCTAAATACATGCAATAGTAAACATAACGAATTGCATACAATTACATAGTTTACATATTTGAGACATGTCTCAAAAAACCTTTGAGAAGTAAACAAAACCACAGATAATAGCCAGTAAACTATGAAATTATATACAAATCGATATTAAATTCATTAAAAAATAAGGCAAGTTTTAGTTAGGAAACACGCAATATAATATTCAAGAAACCAAAAGATAAAGACATAAATTAAGTAACCAATTTATGAAATAAAATATGTAAAAAAAAAAAACTTAAGGTTCATTTTCCATAACTCGACTGATGGTTAAGGAGGCGAAAATTTCCGGTATTATAATTATTGCTACGAGAAAAATCAATACTTAAAACCACTGTAATATATCAGTATATGATTCTGTACAAAACATTTTCAGGTATTATTACTTATGATATAGGTATGCACGGCTACACATAAAGCTATACAAATCCAGTTAAAGCTGGCCTCTTGCTAGATGGGACGCCCATACAATGCAAGATCTGCTTAAACTGGATTTGTATTTGACCTGTAGCCGTGTGTGCATGTAGAAGAAGAAAATAAAAAAAAACGCTTTATTTATCTTTTGCTTCCTTGAAATGCAATATAACACGGGCGTAGCCAGGAAAGGGTTTAAGTGGGTTCAATCCCCGTCACAAATATTCAAAATATTACATAAAGATTGTATTTTAAAAAAAAGAGTGATTTTTTTACATGTAATAATAGTAGTAGTAGTTTTATTTGTTGAACCCCCCTTCCCTCTATATTGAAACTAGGCTACACGCATGCAATATAAATTAGTATTTTAATTTCGTGATAACAACAGCGGTACATCTATAAGGTCAAGTCATTTTAATTCTTGTTAAATAATGTACAGTTAAATACAAAGTACAGTTATATAAACAGCATACTGACCTTTCGTCCGGTCGGCGTGAGCTCGCTCAGAGTTCAAGAAATCGGTAGTGTCAACTAAAAAGATGATAACAATGCATTTCACATACACATGCAAACTTAAATTTATCGGCACGAGTCGTGAGCAATGAGCACCAGTCGTGAGCAATGAGCACCAGTCGTGAGCACTGAGCACCAGTCGTGAAAACTAAGTACCATTAATAAAATTTTACGAATAGAATATGAAAAATCAAATGAACTAATTTTACATTATCAAATAAATCACGTACTGTTTAAAAATTGTCTGAACTGTCTCAATAACATTTTTTTTTTTTTTACAGAAATTAGTTCAAATATGGGGGAAACTTCATTTCCTAGTGAGGGGTTCGTGTCAAGGCAACACACGAACAAAAAGTATCAGGTTGTGAATTATTTTCACAGGTGAAATAAAAATAATTAGAAGTATCTATTACTTTGATCACGACTCGTGCCGTCCACTATACTAGATAGAGTTCAGAGTATGTATGAAATAAAAAAAAAAACATTTCATACTGTATAGGTATCTATTACCGTATGTTTGTTTATTTTTGAAAGAATTCAAATTTCTAATAAATAAATCCGTTTCGTAGTGTGTAACCGACTTTAAAAAAAGGGGCTTACAAAAAAACACATTTAAACAGATTTACTTATTAGAGGTTGAATATATTTCTAAAAACTGTTAAATAAATCCTTTAAAAAAACTAACTCGACATGCCTTTAAATAGGGGCAGGCACAAATAGAAAATAAAATTTTCGTGCTTCGAATACATTCAATACCAAAACAATACCAATATAACATGACCTCTCGTTGCATAGACTATCTGTATAATGAGAGCTCACCTTATAATTAATGTGTATAGTTTGGTATACAGCGCATGCGCCGCACAGATTCAATCGAAAAAATCGAGTAGTGCGCAGTCAATTGCGCACAACTTCAGACTGATACGTCACCGGAAGTATACGTATAATTTTAAATTAATGTACTTACCATCGCTGAGCACCACTTCCGGTTGGCTGCGCACCGGCGCCTGCTTCGTCTCTATTCTTAGGACCCGGTGCTCTGGAAACAAATTCAACATCATCAACATCAGACTATTACTGTCCCACTGTTGGGCACGGGTCGCCCCTCAGATAGTCACCTGCAAAAATGCCTAAATCGGCACCTTCTACCCGTCGTACTCAACAAGTTTTCCTATATAACCTAAATTTACCCTATTCCTATTCGTGAAAAATAAATACATCTTCCTATATAAAAGTAAATATCTGAAGTACACCCATTGCACTACCGACGTAAACCCACTCGTAATACAAACATTTAGCTTAGAACGAAGAATTTAGTAATTTGCGACCCACATTGCTACTAAGGTTTTAAAAAAAAAAAAAAAAAAAATAGATCACATTTGGACATGTATGAAAAGTCGTTTTATTTCGCCACAATTATCAGTTATGGGTTAAATATGATAAGATTATAGTTTAGTTAGTTTGTACACACGGCTACAGGTCAACCTATACAAAAAGTTTAAGCTGATCTCGCACTGCATAGGCTTTCTATACAATAAGAGGCCAGCGTAAACTGGTTTTGTATAGCTTGATGTGTAGCCGTGCGTATTATAGTTTTATAGTTAGTTAGTTTGTGTGTGTGTGTACGTACCGTCGCGGGACTCCTCCTCGGTCTCGGAGGGCGCGCTGGCCGGCGACGTCATCTGCGCGGCGCTGATCGCCTCTGACTCCGATAGGTCAGTGTCGTCTGACAAACAACAACATACAACATGTACATCATATTCAATACTTATATAAATCGCCAGTTTCTAGATCAATCTCATTCATGATTATCAGTGTGCCTGCAGTGAGATAAACCACACAAAAAACTCCGAAGAGATAAGGAGAGATGTACTAATGTACGACCACAGTTCACCGGTATTTTAAAATCATGTGTAACCGTTATTATGTTATTATACACAAGGCCTATGATAGGTACTTAAAAAATAGTGTATAATAGAAAGCCTATAATTAATATACTTAATAACATACCTTTATTTTATAATACCCAATAATTGTAATTGGTAACTACCGTAGTTAGTAAAAATAAATCCTCCTCTCTTCTAAAATTGCTGTGCCCTACAGGGTCCATAATGATTCTTGTCTAATTACACCACCTTATTGTACATTATGGTATGCAATAAAGAATATGAATACTTCAGTGCCAAGTATAGCATGTAAAGTTATGATTCCAAACGTAGATCCGCCACCAAAGTACCATGTGTGGCATATGCATACACCTCCTAATGTGGGCAGTGGTACTTTTAGTGCAGTGACTAAACATAACAAACCAGCACGCCTGTTATCCCGAATGGTTAGGCACAGATTTACTAACGTGCACCCAAAGTCCACCGGTATGTTTAGCTTAACTGGGTACCAATCAGAAATCCCAGCTCCTACTGAGAATTTCATAGTAAAGCCCAATAACACTGCTATAAATTAATAATTCCCACCCGCGAATCGAACCCAAAGCCTCTAGGATAGCATAGCACAGTATACTACAGTTAACAGTGACTGGCACTGTGTATGTCATGTGGTACTTTAAGTACCACTCGTGGCTAGAGTTAATTATCGTGTACTCACAGTCACTGCGCTGCTTGCGCTCGACGGTGCGCTTGTACTCGTCGATCTCGTTGTCGGTGACGTGGTCGAAGGGGTTGCGGGCGTAGGGCGCGCTGTACATGGTCGCGTTGTGCTGGTACCCGCGCTGGATGATGCCCTTCGACGCCGCGCCCATCAGCACCTGCTGGACCCGCCCGGTTTAGGTACCATTAGATTACAAATACTAACTACAGTGAGACGTCATCATTTGCGAATTATGAAGAAGACTGAATGGAAAAACTAGAATCGCAGGCAGGATTTCAACCTGCATCCCACTGTACAAGTGTTTGTACAGTCAAAACAAAAGAGTTAGGTGTACAGGCAGCTACCGAACATCTGTCTCGATATAGATTTTGTTATAAATATTTATATGCCAAACCGTGTCATATGCAGGTTGCTAACGAAACCAGAATTTTTACATGTATTGCATGATATAGGTATTATACAAACATTGTTAAAGACATATACAGAGTGGAAGGGACATCGACACACAAACGCTTCCCTTGAATTCAGTACATGATTCTGGACCCCCTTGCATACATATTTTTCGTCGGTTATTTAAAAAAAAAACAGCTGTTCCATACACTTTGACTGTGTAGGTACTGCACTTTAGTATGAAAAAGCAAAATCATGAACTAAATTCATAGTAAGCGGTTATGCGTCGATGTCCCTTCCACCCTGTATAGTTAGCTGCCTGTATACTGAAACCATATAAAAAAATATACGGCAGTACCTCATTAATGCACAGTGTGGAATGGGTAACGTGAATATTAACTTATCAATAATCATATAAGTAATTGCAATCCTTAAGTAAAGTATATGTATGATCAAATAGGTTGTATCAAACCCCGAAGCGCTTGTTCTTTTATATAATTAAATGAGTATTAGTATTATTCTGTTCTATTCTATTGATATAAGTATTTTAATGTTATAAAATTAAGTAATACTAAGACCATAATTTGAAGTTAATAATACACACAAACACACTACACACACACACTATTTGACATCCGTGGAGCATTTGGACAGGTGTCAGATGAAAACCAGCGTCAAGTAGGTAGGTTATCCTCTTGACATTAAGCTGATCTGTGCACCTTTTTGGCCCAGCCGTGGGACATTCAAACATCGCCTTTTCGTACAAATATTATAAATTATTTGTAACTGATATATTAATTAAAAATGTATTTAATGTACAAACTGTATGTACTGTCTCCTGTGCTGTTGGCTAAATAAATCTTTCTTTCTTTCTTTCTATACCTATCTCTTTCGTTGTGTGTACTAACCACATGGTCCCCGGTGTGTGTGTTGACGGCATCCTCCCCGATGAGCTTGCTGGCCTCGTCCCACGTCACGCCCTCCAGGATGTGCGACTGTGGCCCCGCGCTGATCTTGTCTGCGCGACGATTCTCCTTGATCTAATCACATAACAACCCATCAAGGTTAAAACTATAAAGACACTTTTCTTAAACTAGATGGCGCCACCATTTCCTATCTGACGACCTCTGTGAAGAAACGCCGAAAGAAACTCGAGAGTATCATGGTCTCTTTTAAAATCAAGACCACAATTATATTACGGGCTATGCGAGTTTTACAATAAAGGGGAAAATCTAAACAGGCCTTTTGAAGAATGAGCCAAAGCAGCTTTTATTAAAAAAAAAACACTAGCAATGTGGGTCGCAAATTACTAGTATTCTTGTTAACCCCACGTACGCAGCTAAATGTTTGTGTTACGAGTGGGTCCACGTTGTTAATGCAATGGGTGAGTTTCGAAACGGTAACCACATGATCGCAAATCTGACGCCCCAGCCATTACGCTACCGCCATGATTTTTTTCTATAAATAGTTCCTCTAAAAATACTTTTTTTAACTAGATAACGCCGGTATTTCCTATCTGACGACCTCTGAGAAGAAACGCCGAAACAAAATCAGAGAATCATGGTCTCTTATAAAGGCCAGTCAATAGTTATATTACTAGCTATGCGAGTTTTACAATAAAGGGCAAAATCTAAACAGGCCTTTTAAAGAATGAGCCATAGTAACTTTGAGTTGACCTGTCCTAACTGATGGCACGCATACATCAGTCATCGGCATTTACTTCAATCATCAAGTTTTGCTGGACATTAATTATTGTGCACAGGTTTGAATAATCCTAGTTCAGACAGTACCTAATTTAAGTTGAGTAAATTTTTAAGTTAGCTTAAAATGGACTCACCTGTTGCTGCAAAGCTTTGAACTCCTTGGGGTTGGTGTTTTTGGGAACAAACTGGAGAGTGTCGATCTTGACCGGAGTGCTGGAGTGTGCTGGAGAGCCATCTTGTACCCACTGCATCCCATCGAGGTTATAGCAACCGGTTACCAAGGGTTACAAAGACGGATGTCAACCATTTTGAAGGTTTTTCAGATTGTGGTTTAATTTGGTAGCAACCAAATAGTGGTTTATATAACCACGGAGTCGTATCGATCATAATTTTCGAAGTAATTGGTTGTTTGAACCAATATGACCATATATCCGTTTTGTGACGGATATTCCAATTTTTTTTTTCATTTAATTTGTATAGTGTTTTTGTTATATGAATTCGGTGTTTTAGTTTTCAGTTGAGTTCCCATCCATTTCCGGGCAGTCACCAATTATGATAGAAAAAAGAGAAAAATAAAATTAGTAAAAATGTTGCCAACATGTATAGCAAAAACCGATGAATATTTTATTTATAAAAATATTTATCGATTTTCGCTTATAAAAAGGGTTAGTAAAAGGAGATGGTAAGGTGGCATTTATATTTTTTTAAATATAAAAAAGTAAAGAAATGTGCGAAAAAAGAAAGAAAAAATGGCTCTAGTTTTTTTATCCTGGCGATTCATCGAGCATGTACAGTACAGATTTTAACGCAATTCGGACATAAGCAGACATCCAGATCATTCTCCCATGCAAGCATATTTTATATTTTTTTAGCTTTTTTTAAGCAATAATATCATCCATCTTTTGTCTTTTCTGTTAATTCAAAAAGCGGCAAGCAATGAAACTGAATGGATTGTAAACAAAATTATACGGACAAGACTTTATTTCAAAACCCTTAAGAAAGCAATAAGTACAACATTTATATGCAACCCAAAACATTCACATACTTCATTTTGAACTAAACCGATTTTTGTCTTGACTGTCACGTATTTTTTTTATCAATTCGTGCTAATTTCAGGACAAGGAAACGGGAAGAAAAATAAAATAAAAGTCGTGCAAAGGAAAAGGATCTTAGTTTACACGTGGCAACATTACTACCAATTTGTTTTTAAAACACTGTACAAACTCGATGCCATGAATAAAGTTATTCCAAACTTTATTCATTCAACCAGGGATAAATAATGAAATGCTGTTGATTATTTTTTTGTCCTAAAATTTTCACAAAACATTGTTACCCTACCGGTAATTCGGACTTCACAAAAATTCCACAGAACCCGAAGAGTTAGAAAAAGCTTTTGAAAGATGAGGAAAGAAGAGAAAAGATATTGTGGTGACATAATTCTTATGACTCGCTTCATGTTGACATTTGTAAAAACGTAGACAGAACAAATATTTGTATAACGCACGTGCCGTTGTTCTCGGTCTATTTGTGTATTCGAGAATTTATGGATATGTACGCACCCAGGATACATGAATTGCATTGCAACTTTTTTTTTAAACACAAGTACACTGATGCACCTTTTTTATACAGGTTGACTTAAATTCTAAAATAATATTTGAAATCGAAAATTGACAATACTCATCGTTGTCACCAGAAGAAAGGATCAATCAGAAAGGCAAGCAATATAAAAAGGTGCTTCGAAGCTAATTACATTTTGGAAAGAAATAAGACAATTTGCCACTAAATTAAATATATATTTTAGTATCGTTTCGTTTAAGATTCATTTTGGATGTCCGTTATGGAATTATGGTTTATTGAGATATTTCTAAAACGTTGTAAAACAACAATTAATTATTATCATCGGATAGATAAATGCTCTTTCCGAGAAACTCGGTTACCAATACAGGTTTGTATCTCAATACAAGCGTAGTCACAGAATTATGCCAAATTAAAATTAAATGTTTTTAATAAAAAAAAATATCGTCGAAATTACCTCTTCGTTGTTAGCATCCACCCACTGGAAAACATTATTATATTAGTAACAAAAAAAACTTTAGTACAAACACAAAAAAAAATTCAAAAGCATTTCATTAGATTTGAGAAGCGTCAAAAATAGAAATGTTATTTTTTATCATATATTTTAATTTATAATGTTTTTATTTAATTATTTTTTTAACATAGAAGCACAATATATGAAAGCTTGATTAAACGCAGTCCTATAGAGACAAAAACTTTTTATAAATATCAAATAAATGTAATGTAGTAAATTATTCAATGTAGTAAATTATTCATTAAAAATAGTATACACATATAAAGTAATATAACATTTAAATGGCTATTTTGTAATAACACAATTTCCACTACAGAAATGCGTCGAAAAAGTTTTTGTCAAAATTCAAAATCAGGACAAGTATTTAAAAAATCTCAAATCGTACACACATTAGCGACAAGCAAATATGACACAAGTAAAAAAAAAAATTTAATATATTAAATATCTGAAGAAAATATACTCTTATATAATATCTAATTCTTCGATGAATTCACTTCGTAAATAAAAATAGAAAAAAGAAATATTTTGAGCCATTTTGAGCGCAGCATAGACCAAAATTGCTCTGGATATTATTTTTTCACATGAAATCTTATATCTATACATCCATAAACTATTTGAATTATGGTTAACATAGTCCCTATTACTATTTTTCTATATAGAAACAACTATATTTTATTAAAAACTCCCAAATTTATACATAAACAATATAAAGTGTTAAAAAAAGAAAAGGTAAAATATAAATATAAACGCCACTACCAAAACCCCGAATAAAGTATTCAAAAATAAAAAAAACTAAGTCTAAAATATGGAATGTCCTAAAAAGTATACGAAGGATGGTGTTAACATAATATAAATTTAAAAGTGTGACTTTAGCACAACTTTCTGTTATTTGAACATGACATAATATACCAACTACTTTCAGATAGATATATCGGGTGGCGATTAGGTTATCACATTAAATTAAACAGCGGTCATTCCAAGTTATCATTAGTCTGTTTGAGTAATAAAATAAACAGTTTTACTAAAAATAAAAAACTAAATTTTTCAAACAAAATAAATACCGCAAATATTGGCTCGAAATAAATCACCCTCAATAATATCAGTATACTGACCTGTAAAAGCGGCAACGTCGCCGCCGCCGCTGCGGCGAGTAAGTACCTACATACTTGCAAGTAGGCATAGGATAGGACGCTCGGAGCGATGATATCAACAATTCAACACAAACTTTATGGTATTCTTGCACAATAATAATAATTCAATTTAATAAACCTACACTTGTCCAAATGTTCAATTGATTAATTAAATTTTACGTTATGGCCGCCATGCAACTGAATGCATATGAGCACCGTCATAGGTAGGTACGATATACCTCTGTCGGTATGTTCGTAACACCAGCAGCGCTGTTTTGGTTGCATTCAATCAACCATGTCGGTGTACTCTGATGATAACGTATGCTCACCCACTTTCACTAACTTCACTAACTAATAAAATGTCCTATCACAAACAAAAAATGAGAAAAGCGTCCGATCTCGCAGGAACTGTCACAACACTTAACTAATCTACAACTAATAATAACGTATCCAACAAACAAAACAAGAAATTTACGAAAATGTTCTCAAAACAATAACAACAATAAAAATACGAAGGGCGCGTGTGCGAATAAGCAACACACGAACTATCCTTAAGGACCCCGGAAGCGTACTGAATCAATCGCTCCGCACGCGCCGCCGCTTCCGTTTCTTTACTTTGTAGTCGCGCGCCGCCGCCGCCGGCGCCGACAAAGGACGAATTCTGACGACACCTACCCCCGTATCGCGCATAGAGATTTATGCCTTAAACTAATATTTTTAAGAACGTTTTTTATTTATCTTTCGCTGTGGTCCCTTATCTTTTAATTTTGCGCATAGACAAGGCCTAATAGTGTTAGTTATAAGGTCATTTTTAGCTTAACTAGTTTAAGTTTCTAATAATTGTTAGTAATACGGAACGGCAACGTTTGAATTTTCTCGGGTCTTTGAACTACTAGTTTAGGTCAGGTGATTATCGTTATTCAATACATGATGTTGTTAAATACTAAAATGGAAAAAACGATCCCAGGGCTAAAATGCTTATTGTACTTATTTTTTTTAGTTGTGTATGGTCAAAATACGTTATGTAGAATATGTGGTTGCAATTAATGTGATAACCTAATCTCCACGCGGTATATAACAAGGATCAAAGCTATTGATCTGAGTAGGCAGGGTCAATTTAGCTCCAGTTGGAGTCGAGATATAGCATAGAGTGATTAAAACCATCATAATTTAAATAGTTACGTTGGAATTATTAGTAATTCTACCGCAAAAAGACAAATTTTGTTTGTCTCGACCCGAGTCCGTCATATGATTAGTATTTTTTTGACGAAGGCTCTGTAATTAACAGCAAAAAATATTGTAATTGTACGAGTTGGAAGTACATATAACGACGACTAGGACAGGCTGCGCCGACCCCAAATAAATTGCAGGTAAGTAAAGGGCAGGAAGAAGAAGAAGAGTACGAGGAAGTATTCCGGGACAGAGATTCGAATATTTTTATTGTGGGTTTTAATCACTCTATACACTTCGTCGCCATTTCAGGCAAATTGGACCTACCTACTCGGATTGATGACGTCACGACCCTTATATATCTCGGTAGATGGCATATCAACTTGAGTTTATTATTTCTAACAGATTTTAATGTAACTACAGTTATAATAATAGTAAATTGTGACTTTATTGTGATAATAGAACTACAATAGATTGTTTACCGACTTCGCAAAATAGTGTAATTAATGAAAATATATACTTAAACTTATAAATATGAAAAGAAAAAAGTTGTTAAAGGTATGAATTGGAGATAGAATAGTAACTTTTTGCAAAACTACGTAAACTCCTATTTTTTATGCCCAATAAAGTATTTTTTTAAATAATATATGGAGTAGCAACAATACTATTAATCATCTTTTATTTTTTTAATCTGGCGTCACCACTTGCCTTGTATAAGGTTGACAACACCTATGTTTAGTTTTGATAGCGAGTTTTTTTAGTTTTGCATTGGTTAGGGTGATGTCACCAGTATTCGTCTGCTATAGAATTACAACACCAATATTCATCTACTATAGGGTGCCGAAACAATTATTCGTCTACAAAATGCTAACGACATCAATATTTGTAGAGTTAAGAGTCATGAATCCCCAAGTATGTGTATCAAATGGTTGCGAAAAATATATTTGTCAACCGTAGGGTGACAACACCAGTATTCGTCTGTTGTTGGGGGACGATACCAGATTTCGTCTTACAAAAATTAAACAATTTTAGTCTACTATAGGTTTGCGACACAGACATTCATTTGATCATAGGGTGACAACACCAGTATTCGTCTACAATACGGTGACAAATGACGTCAGCTATTATAGGTAGTATGACAAACCAATATTCGTTCTAGTTCTCGTGATACAATAGGGTAACAACATCAATTTTCAAATTACTAAGGTGACAACACCGATTCTCGTCTTAACTGTATGGTGATTGGTGACGTGATAAACAGAGGCAGTTACAAAGTGCCTACTCGGCTTCGAGCCTCAAGTATTCTACCTTGGTGATCTTCTTGGGGTCGGCGGTGCCGGTCTCCAGCACCTCCACCTTCTGGTACACGTTGGGCGAGTTCAGCCAACGTGTGCGCTCACCCGTCTTGCCTTGCCCCTTCTTCCATAATCTGAAGCAAAAAATTATATTAAAAATAGCAAACTCAGGGACCCCTCCACTCTCCAGTCACTTTAACTCAGTATCTCTCAGTAGAATGTTGGGAGTATACTATAACTTTTCCAGAAACCGTTTCTCCTCTTAGGGAACTTCTAATCTTACTGTCTTACCTTCCACCCCGCTGAGGGACTCCTCACATAGATTTGTGAGCTGATCATCTCTCATTGGGCGACAATTTTTTTTTGACAGTCTATTACACATTCTAGCTGTAAGATTTGCGACATCACCCATTACTCACTACTTCAGAACTGAGTCCTTAAACTTTTGCTTTAAAATCGGTATCTTGGCAGATAGTATTCCGGCGCCATCTAGTTAAAAAAACTACTTGTAAAAGTGTCTTTAAAAGATCTCATTGGAGATTGGAGGCCCAATTTCTCCCTCAGTCCTCCTTCTTCTCATTTTCACCTTCCCCTCCCTTTTCCTAACTTGCTCGCTAACGCATCTGCAACTCCTTTGGTTTTGCAAATGTCCATGGGCGGCGATGACTACTTACCATCAGGTAGCTCGCCTGCTCGTTTGCCGAGTTGTGCCATAAAAAAAACGATTTAACAGATTTTTTTTCACTCGCCCAAGAAGACATAAGTGAGGTTCACCCCTAGAGATACATTCGCTATTCTTATCTTATAACTATTTGCACAATAACACAGTAATCCTCACCCTTGCTTGTACAATTCCTCTTCCTCGAGCAGGTATCCGAGCGAGGACACCGCCGGGGGTACCTCCACATCATTCTTGGGCCGGGGCACGTCGTTCTACAGACAAACATTAATACATTAAATGAAAATAAGCCTAAATTTAGACGTAGAATATGGAAGAAAAATTGGACATCACAGGCAGTGGTTTATAGAAAAAAAGCTTACTAGCAGTGTGGGTCACACATTACTACTATCTTGCTAACCCCTCGTACTAAGCTAAAATGCTTGTATCACGAGTGGGTTCACGTCGGTAGTGCAATGGGTGAGTTTCGAACCGGCAACCACATGATCGCAAGTCCGACGCCCAAGCCATGAGGCTACCGCCGCTTTAGAGCTTAGTTGATTAAAGCGTAAGGAACGCTGGTTCGAGCGCTGAAAATTCATATCTTTGAGACCATTTCGCATTTTTTAATACTAAAATATAATAAAAAAATCAAAAATAAATAACTTGTTAAACTATCCTTTTTATACAGGGTGGCTAATTTATAGCGGTGTAATATTTTTTTTTGGATAGAGGATATTCCAACTACCCTATTTTATACAGGGTGACTCATTTATAGTGTTACATTTTTTATTGGCTAGACGACATTCAAACTACCCTAATTTATACAGAGTGGCTCATTTATAGCAGTATAATTTTTTTTGGGTTTCAACATTTCAACTACACTATTTTATACAGGGTGACTTGGCCATTTTTATAGTAATTGATTATTTTTTTTCGATACAAGACATTTTAAGGATTCATTTAAACGCATATATGTTTCGTGGAAATCAATAAATCATAGGTATTTTATCATATATCAGGGTTGTAAGGAGCAGTTACCTTGATGAGTGGATGTCTGTATATGTATCCGGTGCGGAAGCCAGCGTTGTCCAACATCCGCATGAGCGCCTCGAACTCCTCGCCGCCCACGCGCCACTTGCTCGAGTCCGACGGCGGCTTGCGGGAAGCCTCGTAGATCTGATGGAAAGTCCATGTAATTTATTTTAATTACACCATTATCAAAGATAATACCTGTATTATCTAATCAAAGATTCTGTTTGTTGTTAGCTATTCTGTGGTACTGGAGGATTGGGACGTATTTGTCAGCTGACCTATCTCTGATCGTCATCGACTATTCAGTGGTACTGCAGGAGGATTGGGACGTGTGTGGTACTGGAGGAGGATTGGGACGTGTGTGGTACTGGAGGAGGATTGGGACGTGTGTGGTACTGGAGGAGGATTGGGACGTGTGTGGTACTGGAGGAGGATTGGGACGTGTGTGGTACTGGAGGAGGATTGGGACGTGTGTGGTACTGGAGGAGGATTGGGACGTGTGTGTCAGCGGACCTGTCTCCTGTCGTCGTCGCTGAGCAGCGCGAGGTCGTCGAGCGGCACGGCGGCGAGGCGCAGCTGGACGTCGCAGGCGGCGGCGAGGTTGCGCGCGTGGTGGAAGGCCTCCTCCAGCGTGGCGCCGCAGCACAGCGCGCCGGAGCTGCTCAGCATCAGCACCTTGGCGTGCGGGCCCAGCGCGCGCACCAGCTTGTCGCGCTCCTCGTTGTCCAGTATACCTGCGATATAACTGGACGTTACTCAATGTTGCGGGCGGCGGACGCGGCCTGGCTCCCGGGGGAGTGTAGTGTACTGTACCTTGCGGCACGCGGTGGTAGGCGACGTCCCCGAGCAGCGCGGCCTCGTGGCACAGCGGCAGCAGGCCGCGCCGGGTGGCGGACACGGCCAGCGCGGCGGGTGCGCGCACGTGCAGTACACAGCGCACGTCGGGTCGCGCCGCGTGCACGGACGCGTGCAGAGAAAATCCTGCACACCACCACAAACATTACACTCTCACACCTCTCTTCTTGTCAAGAGATACAGTACTAAAGCCTATACAAATGCGCCTCGGGACGTCGCGACGGGAGTGTACAGCTGGCGTTACAATTTAATTCATGTGTCGAGAATCTAACATGATGTGTCACCGATCAATGGCATCATAAAAGGTTGGCAGAACCGCCTTCAGGCCAAGCTTAGATTCTTCTGTGCTTTTAACCCTCTTAGGGCATGTGCGCTTTCAACCTACCTAATATCAAGTAAAAGCATCAAAATACATGTTACACAAATTTTACTAATAAATTGAATGTGACTTGGAAATTGATCTGAAGCTCGGTAGGATTTTTCTATTTTACCGAATATTCGTATTCGACCCATCACTAAGCTCGTAACATTACCTTCAACGTTGACGGGGAAGTTGGTGGTGCCCTGGTCTTGTACGGCGCCCTGCATGTCGACCTTGACGAGCGAGGAGGCGGTGACCTCGTGCGGGAGCAGTCCCCGTGGTGTGGTCAACACCGACTCCACCGCAGTATTCAGACGAGCCGTGATCTGACCGTGGTTACCGGCTATGGACAAAATTAACGGTCCTTTTTCAGACATAAATAATAATCAATTGTTAGAAATCATGACAGAGCGGGGTTTTCTTTTTTAAGATTTAATACGAGTATGGCCCTAGGCCAAAGTTACAATTTACAGAGCCAGGAGTACATCAGGGCAAACGCACAACAATAACACGTAATGATCAGACAGAGATTCGACGTCACTATCACAATTACAGGGCAACACACGTCCGTCGCCTCCGAGCTCCCGAGCAAAAGTGCGCGAGTTGACGTATCGGCTTGCCTTTTATACAAAACCGACACTTGTCACTTTAAGATTAGGCTGGTATTCTTAAAAAATCATCAAACTTTTAACACTATGAAATTATTAATTAAAAGTAATAGAACTTTTGAGAACGATTGGGTTACTAAAACTGACGGATAGGTAAGCTTGGTAAGAGAAAAAGGAGGCCTTTGCCCAGCAGTGGGTCGAAATGTGCTAGAATAATAATGATTAATTGTTAACGAGAAAAGACAGTTCTTGTGACACATAGAAAACAGGCGATGAAAGATTGTCCACATGATACGCCACGACAACTTTTTAAAGACAATTTGAAAACGAGGATCAGGAAGTTCTAGAAGATGGTTTATTGAACAAGTGGCCAACAAAGTGGTAGTGAAGTCGTATGAAGAGGTCAAACAGAAGGCAGAGTATAGAGAACAGTGTCGATTGCTCCACCGACAACAGTTAAGCTCTTAAATGGAAGAAAGCCTATTAGGGTCCGATATTTCGACGAAAGTGTGACTAGATTTTCCTTTAAAAACAAAACATAAACGATAATGTATAGGAAGAAGATAAATACTCACTCTGGGTCCACCCGAACAGGTCCACGAGGCGGTAGACCGCCGCCAGCTTGCAGCGAAGTATCTTTTCTCCTTTTTCGTAGCCAACTCCTTCAATGCCTCTGATGTCGTTGATGGGCAGGACGCAAGCAGGACCCTAATGGGAGAGAACATACGTTGCCGTCAGTTTGGACAGGACTTTTCCAAGCTGATTTGGCCATGTCTTCAAAAGACCTGTTCAGATATTGCCCTTCATTGTAAAACTGGCATATCTGATAATATTACAACTGTCTGGACTTTAAAAGAAACCATGATTCTCTAAGTTTGATTCGGCTTTTCTCTTCAGAGGTCTTCAGATAGGAAATGCCGATGCAATCTTGTAAAAAACAAAATGTAAAACATCACAATAGTGTCTTTAAAAAACCTATTCAAACATCCATACACTCACGCCTTTTTTCCACATGTATAGACAGAAACTATAGACCGCCACTGACCGACACGCTTCCTCACTTGTATATCTCTTTCGGTTCTTCCACATTCAAACATCTTTTCATACACAGGCGTCGGTTGCGAGTACTACGCACCTGACCTTATTGGCGGACCTCGTCGATAAGATCGGTGGATGTCCTTCCAGGGCGACCGCTCCCGAAGTCCCAACAACGCTGCCACTGACATTCAATCTTTCATTTATTCTCTCAACATGCCCAAACCATCTTAGCATATTCCTTCCAATTCGTGTCCCTACATAATCTTTTAGTCCGCAACGTTGCCTTATCACACAATAATATTTTATATATTTACCTATTCATTGATTTTTACATTACAATGCGTATTCTGTTGTTCTACTTAACAACTGAAGTGTCAAGATGACAACACGCGAGTGATACCACTGGTGTTGCTGTCTTTAGGCTGCGGTTGTCTCTTACCAACAGGCCAACAGAATCCACTAGTGCACTCACCCTCATGCTACCAGTGTGCAGTCTCCCTCCAACCATCTCTCGGATCCTCTGCAGCAGCGGCGCGTCGTTGCCCTCGTGCATCTGCTGGTCCAACACCCGCTCCAACTCCTCGCGGAACAGCTTCGAGGACATCAGCGCTTCCACCCGCTTGCGGCGCTCCATCTCGCGAACGTCCTATGTGGAAAATTATTTTTATTTTTTTAACCATTAATATCAGGTGGAGAGTCATTAAGGGCCACAGTAGAAAATTCCTCTGGAATCAATTCATATGCTATTCACGGGGGTCGTCCATTAATCACGTGATGTTTTTAGCATTTTTTTAACCCCTCCCTACCCAACTATTCTAATTTTGACTACGACCTTTGACGACTTTCTTTCGACACACTTTGACTATGTCTTTTGACAACTTTGATTTTGTCTTCTGTACTTATTTACCCAGCCTCTTTCGGATCCGCGAATAAGAACTATCGACTTTTACTACGACAGACTTTGACTTTAGTCTTTTAACTACTTTGACATCGACATACTTTGACTTTGTCTTTTGACAACTTTTACTTCGACAGACTTTAACATAGTCTTTTAACGACTTTAACTTCGACAGGCTTTGACTTAGTCTTTTGACGACTTTTACTAAGACAGGCTTTGAGTATGTCTTTAGACGACTTAAACTTAGACAGACTTTAACATTGCCTTTTGACGACTTTAACTTAGACAAACTTTGATTGATTTAGTATTTTGACGACTTTAACTTGGACATGGCTTAGATTTACTTTGTATTTTGACGACTTTGACTTTGTATTTGGACTCACCGCGTCGATGTCTGCGGGGCGCTGCTTCAGTCTTTCATCTTCTTCCTCATTGGAGTGCGCTCCCGTGCCGTTGGGCAGCGGCTCCGTGTCGGTGTCTGCCATTGTGGGCGGCACGGTGGTGGGCTCTGAGGAACAACACACAACTGTTAAGACACATTTTTTTAATATCTATACTAATATAATAAAGCTGAATACAGGCGTTATAGTATCTTTAGATGTGTAGACAATTATGAAGTGTCCTTTTAGACATAACACACTAGCTTTCCGCCCACGGCTTCGCCCGCGAGGTTTCTCGGATTTTCTCTACTACAAATATGCATGTACATATCTTCTTCACACAGTATAAAATTAAGTCGCTTCCGCTGTCTGTTCGCTTCGGTCTTCTCAACTACTCAACGGATTTTAATTCAGTTTACAGCAATAAAAAGAGCGATTCAAGAGGAAGGTTTTTATGTAGTAGACATGCATATTATATTAGAGAAAAGCCGGGAAACCACGCGGGCGAAGCCGTGCGTGAAATGCTAGTAACTTGAACTTTCCTCTGAATCACTCTATCTATTGCTGGAAACTGCCTTAAAATCTATTGCATTGTTTAAAAGATCTAAGCGAACAAACAGCGGGATTGACTTTGTTTTATACTATGTAAAGATGACTGCCTCGTTGGTCTAGTGGTCCCAATCGCGACTGCTACGCTAGAGGTCTTGGGTTCGATCCCCAGGTCGAGCAAAGTGTTATTGAGTTTTTCAATGAAATTCTCAGTAGCAGCTCGGAGTCTGGATTTGTGCCCGGTGAATGGCAATAGGCTCGCCCCCTATTACATGGGACCCAAACATACCGGCGAACTGTGGGTGTACATTAAGAACACCTCTGCCTAACCCTTCGGGGAATACAGGCGTGATGGTATGTTATGTTATGTTAAAGATATACATATTCCGATGCCGGCTGTACCTCAGAGAGTATCAAGCTATGATTATCGTACCTCATAATTATAGAGGCATAGAGGAGGTTGCCCTTGAACGCGGTCAAACAAAAAACTAACGCCTGCCTATGAGTATATAAAAGCAATTTAACAACTTTAGAACCGACAGTATTCATATCAGAAATTGGTGAAGGCTTAGATAAGTTTTTTTTTTATGTGATAACTCGGCAAAGGAGCAGACGAGCTACCTGATGGTAAGTAGTCAGCGCCGCCCATGGACATCTGCAAAACCAAAGGAGTTGCAGATGCGTTGCCGAGCCTATTTAGGGAAAAGAAAAGGAGAAGGATAGGGACTGAGGGAGGAATTGGGCCTCCGGCGCTCCAAACTTATCGTACGAAACGCTACAGTATTCATAGTTACTGATACTTAACGTCGATATTCTGTGAGGAGATAGTACTTCCATAGTCATGTCTACCCATTCATGCTGGCATGTAGATTTGCCATTCAGGCACAGAGAGACCAGAGGCACAATTCCTCAGTCCTCTTCCTTCTCCTTTTCTCCTTCGCCTCCCTTCTCCTTAAATAGGTACGATGACTACTTACCATCAGGCAGCGCGCCTGCTCGTTTGCCGAGTTATACCAAAAAAAATGGTGAAATTAGATTGAATTTGAGAAGAATATATATATGCCTCGTTGGTCTAGTGGTCCCAATCGCGACTGCTACGCTAGAGGTCTTGGGTTCGATCCCCAGGTCGAGCAAAGTGTTATTGAGTTTTTCTATGAAATTCTCAGTAGCAGCTCGGAGTCTGGATTTGTGCCCGGTGAATGGCAATAGGCTCGCCCCCTATTACATGGGACCCAAACATACCGGCGAACTGTGGGTGTACATTAAGTGCACCTCTGCCTAACCCTTCGGGGAATACAGGCGTGATGGTATGTTAAGAATATATATATATATATATGTATGTACATACTGGAGCTAAGTCGGGGCTCACTAGTTAATATAAGATAGATTGTCTTAAACTTTGAAGACTTCAAAACTAAATAACTCATGTTTTAATTACAAACAACTACAGTTTATGGATCGTTCGTTACAAAGTTAGTTTTAACTCAAGAACGCCATAACTTATGACATCATAACTTATAGTTTAACAGCTAAAATCGTTTTGTGTGGCAGCTCGGTTACTTTACTCGCTGTTCAGTTACTGAAGGAACCATGAAAGTTAAGCGGTTCTAATGACGTCGGTATTTTAGGAAGTAGAGAACAAACACGTTTTATATAACTTAATAATAACACGACGACTGCTACGCTAGAGGTCCTGGGTTCCCAGGTCGAGCAAAGTGTTATTAAATTTTTCTATGAAATTATCTGTAGCAGCTCGGAGTCTGGATTTGTGCCAGGTTAATGGTAATGAGTATACTAGTACACATAGTGTGGGTGTACTAGTACACCTCTGCCTAACCCTTCGGGGAATTCAGGCGTGATGGTGTTATTTATTAAAATAAAAGCATACTAGCAATGTGGGTCGCACATTACTAGTATGCTTGTGAACCCCTCGTGCTAAGCTAAATGCTTGTGTTACGAGTGGGTTCACGTCGGTAGTGCAATGGGTGGGTTTCGAACCGGCAACCACATGATAGCAAGTCCGACGCCCTAGCCATTAGGCTACCGCCGCTTTCATGTTATGATATTTGTTTCCGTAAATAGAACTTATAAAGACTTACAAAGATACAAGTCAATGTTTTACATACAATTTTTAATTTTTTCTAGACTTACTTTTAACTTTATCTTTGAGCCTTAATATTTTTTTAGCTTGAACATAACTCAGATCAAATAAAAAGTTAAGATGAAGAAACTACGCCTTATCTTGTCAGTCAAGCTATCAAGCTATCGAAAGCTCGACTGACAAGATAAGGTGTAGTTTCGGTATTGTTATATAGTGTAAAATTGTTTTTGTAAACGGCTAGGCGTAGATTTAACCAGCCTCACTTGTTTGTTCGCAAAGTTCCATCTTAACTTTTTATTTGATCTGAGGAACATAATATAGGAGCCTATTGTAGAGTAGGAGTAGGTAGTGCGTGTAACAGACGTGGGCTCGATATAAGATTACAGTAGCTATGTGGGGCGCGTACGGCTTCCCGATCGTACGCGGTCACGGTCGTACCACGCTATACCATTTACAATTCGGACAATATACCTGTGCCTCTCTGAAGTGAGATCCGAACGCCCGCGCAGGTACAGTCAAATACAAAATGCTATCGATTCGGTATCGTCGCGGGGACGTATAAAAACTTCTTATAGAACCTTAAAGCAACGTAAAGTACAGTCAGAATCAAATATATCGCGCATAGATTGTTCATAAAAGGGTTGTTAACTAATATTTTTTTAATACAGGTGTGATGGTATTAGATATAATATGCTTTTGTCTTTTCATGGTGACTGTACATTTTGTTACATTTAACGTTGGACGCTAGCGAGTATCGCGCACGTAATACTCGTGGTAGGACAGGGCTACTAGCCGGGCATCCAAAGCATACGTAAATCAATGACCGGCACACCATTGTTAGTGAAATTGAACATGGCGGCGGGGTCGTTGACCCAGTTGGACATGACACGTATACGACGGACAAACTGTACTTTGCTTTGTGTATAGATATGTAGGTTCTGGGGCCGTATTACCACGTATTAATGCCATAATTTTTAGGTTGTAAGAGAGGGATGCCGCTCTACAGGTTAAATAATGGCGTCCCTGTTTCACAACGTACAAATGATGGCATTAATACGTGGTAATACGGCACCTGTTGAAAGTAATCAGAGGGTACACACGGCTACACTGCTACACATCAAGCTATACAAATCCAGTTTAGACTGACCTCACATTGTAAAGGTTTTCCGAACAATTCAAGGCCAGCCTGTATTATGGTTTTGTATAGCTTGATGTGTAGCCGTGCGTACGATTTCTTTTGACGTAACGTATACTAAAAAGTTGAATTAAAAATATTCACCAATTCATACATACATGCACTCACGACTTTTCTCCCACAGAGGTAGGCAGAAACTATAGACCGCCACTTGCTACGATTCTTGCATATCTCTTTCGCTTCTTCCACATTCATACATCCTTTAATACACACGCGCCAGTTGCGAGTACTACGCACCTGACCTTTTTGGAGAACCTCGCCGATAAGATCGGTGTACGTCCTTCTAGGGCGACCTCTCCCGACGCTGCCACTAACATTCGCCTTATAAATTCCATTCGTTAATCGTCTTTCATTCATTCTCTCAACATGCCCAAATATTTCAATAAAAAATAAATGCATCTAAAGCGAACATCTATTTTTTTTTTATCTATTGATGAATCTGCCTGCCTCTTTAATCTAGTGATCCTAAGCGACTGCTACGCTTGATGTCCTGAGTACAATTCCCGGTTCAAGCAAAGTTTTATTGGATTTTTCTATGAATTTCTATAAAGCAACAGCTCGGAGCCTGAATTTGTGACATAAACATACGGAGACCCGACGAGAGGGGTGTACATTATTACACTTCTGCCTACCCACGTCAAAGCATAGCCGGGTGATTTCTTGTATGTTACTTGGTTCTTGACTTAGTGGTTACTAATTACTACCTAAGTATGTTGTGTAAATGAAGTAAAATTACCATTGAAATGTATTTTCGATGCAAAATTTTCTTACTTTCACAATACGTCACACATTACAAAGATTTACTCTAACTACAACAGTGTTACTCATAGTTAGTTAGATAGACTAAACCGCTAACTGCCGTTATAAACTACACGATTGGTTTAGGAATGAACTCCTTCTTCCGAGATATGAGGATTTTTAGAGTTGTTAAAAAAAAGTGAACATTTCCTTTCGGCAGTAGGTCACCGCTGGGAAATATAAATCATTGCTACTAGTTATCTTCTACCGTCTAAAAATATAACAATATCATCTTACAAACACATAAATAATAAGGTTGTTATAATATCTGTCTACCCTAAGCTCTACAAACACGCGCCGCCGCGTCGCCCTTAAAAAAAAAGTACACAAAAAGAAATTGGTGAAAATTTTAAATTTGGAACTGGCGGAAGCGCATTCCACGGGCGCCCGCCGTCTATTTCGGTCGCGTCTAGAGTAGCCCTAATAAAATTCCTCTTTAAAATTAAAATTATAAAAATAAAACCTCCTTTTAGGGATCTTTGTAGGTTTGTTGTTTTGACAGGTGGTTAATGTGTGCCGTCATTGTAATAACATGTTTTCAACGGGTAAGGACCATCGGTTTTATAGGCGCGTTAATGAGATACTGAGCGTTTCCATTATGCGATGCAGGACCGTCAAATTCCGTCCGACATAATAGTGCCTTGGTACTTTTAACACAAATATTGACTCCGCCAAATGTTAATCCATTTACGAAGCGAATTGAAATTAGTTTTAGGCAAACCACGCTTCGTAACTACACTTGACCGTTACTTAGTATAAGATAGAGGTCCAGTTATGACGAGCAGGCCAGCCACCTGATGGTAAGTAGTCATCGCCGCCCTTGGAATACCAAAGGAATTGCAGATGCGTCGCCGAGCCAAGGAAAAGGGAGGGGACTGAGGGAGTGAGGTAGGAATTGGGCCTCCGGCGCTCCAATACAGTGGACACAAACTATGGCTTATATTTCTCTTCATTGGCAAGTAAACTCATTGACAGAATAAGTAGCTGCCAGCGATTGGTAATAAAACATTCATGCCTTAAAAGGCGCTAGGACACACTAAAGTACAAATTATCAAAGCTAGTCTACGTATTTCGATGACAAACCAACATACGGGCTCCCTGATTATAAACGAAAACCTCAGCTTATAGACAGGTATACAGTTTTTCGATACAGATATATAGTCATTGAAATAAAACTACTTTTTACGGATTTTATCGCGTTATATTGATATTTTTAATTCCCGACGTTTCGGATCCTTTACAGGATCCATGGTCACGGGTGGACTGAGGTGTTGGTCGTCCTAATGTCAAAATTATCAACAGGTACCCTACATTTTGTTGATTATTATTTATGCCGGTCACGCAGAATGAACTCACCGTATCCTTAGGTCTCGCAGTAAAAAAAATATCAATATAACGCGATAAAATCCGTAAAAAGTAGTTTTATTTCAATGTCTAATATTCGCGTAAGTGTTAGAAACCAGCAGATATATAGTCTTTCGCAAATTGTACGACTTTAACACATTCAATTCAATTCTTTATTGCGTTCCATAATGTAGGTATACAGGTGGTCAACT
Organism: Subacronicta megacephala; assembly: GCA_958496365.1. Taxonomy (NCBI): domain Eukaryota; kingdom Metazoa; phylum Arthropoda; class Insecta; order Lepidoptera; family Noctuidae; genus Subacronicta; species Subacronicta megacephala. Next base: position 7,048,752 of record OY292542.1, on the reverse strand, counting down.
TATATATTGGAACAATTATGGACCCTGTCGGGCACAGCAGCTTAGGTAGGAGAGAGGAAGGAACTGATAATAATTTATAGAATTAAGAATTGTTTTATTTTAATTTTGTCATAGTATGATATCGTGTTTTCGTATTGTATTATTTTTGTTATTTATTCTAGGTTCATGACAGTAGAAATGGCGACATCAACTTATTCACAACCAAGTATTGAACATTTTGCTTAAAAATAATCTTAGTAAGTAAGTCTGGACTTTAAAAGAGACCATGATTCTCTTAATTTGTTTCGGCGTTTCTTCTCAGAGGTCGTCAGATAGGAAATGACTTGTAAAAGTGCCCTTAAAAGATCTATTAACAAGAATAAATATCATTTAAAAGAATTTTTTTTGAAATTGTGCAAATAGTTTTTGAATTGTTTAAAAGTAAGTGATCTAATTGAAATTAAATATATTACTTTGACTTAAGAAACTATTAATTGTATGTTTTTTGCGGGTATAGGTTTTAATAAAAAAAAATGTGCTTATCTGTAATCAGTCCCAAACTATAAGCAGAATAGGTTCCGTTAGTTATATCGTGTGGTAGGAGCTCCTCAGCAGGAGATCCCTTATCCATCACCATCTGTCACCAAGTTTCTGTTATCATGGCGTTTCAGTCGTTTAATGCAGCCGATATTTGCTACTGCAGTAGCTAGGTCATTTGGATGATTTTCCAGCCGTATTTTATATTTAACATAACATACCATCCCGCCTGTATTCCCCGAAGGGTTAGGCAGAGGTGTAGTGTACACCCACAGTTCGTCGGTATGTTTAGGTCCCATGTAATAGGGGGCGAGCCTATTGCCACTAACCGGGCACAAATCCAGACTCCGAGCTGCTACTGAGAATTTCATAGAAAAAACCCAATAACACTTTCCTCGACCTGGGGATCGAACCCAAGACCTCTAGCGTAGCAGTCGCGATTGGGACCACTAGACTAACGAGGCAGACCTTTATATTTATTCCCTGATAATTTCAAGTCCTCCTTAACAGTTCTTATGTTCAGAGCTTCATGGATCTCTGTGATAGTGACGAACCATAGGTTCGTAGGTAGGTATAGGTTTTATTAGAATGTAATTGTCGATTTGTACAATCGATTGTTAAGAAATCGGGAGCAAGAACCCAGGCTACCCCAGCACACCTCAACTATAATCGATCGGCAAACATTTCGATATCACACCACTGAGACGGTGAACACAGAAGTTTAATATTGCGTCCGTCTTGTCCTATTTCAAAACACAGTAAGAGACAATTTTATTTTTTAATTATTAATAGCAATAATATTGCAAATCTAGACTAGATTATTTAAAAAAATCCCAATTAAACGAATTCAAACATTTTTGACCATAGCTAGGTTTTTAACATATCATCACGCCTGTTTTCCCAAAGAGGGTTAGGCAGAGGTGTACTAATATACAACCACACTTCGCTTGTATGTTTAGGTCAACAAATCCAGACATCGAGCTGCTACTGAGAATTTCATAGAAAAACCCCAAAAACACTGCTCGACCTGGGGATCAAACTCAGGATCTCTAGCGTAGCAGTCGCGCTAAGGACTACTAGACTAATGAGGCAGTCTACTAGGAAACTGTCTCGACCAATGTGAGGATTGGCTTCCTGGTACTACTCTAACCAGGTACTGCTGAATATCAGTATCACGAAGCGACTGCAACACAGATACTAAGCGATATTAAATTTTGACTCTTTGGAACGAAACAAATAAAGTGATTGAATTCATGAATGAATGAAAGCTTGAAACTAAATTGTATGAAGTTTACTGCAGTGGTACTTCTGTGTTGTTTTGTTCAATGACTGAAGGCTGGTCGAGTTGCGCCTACGCCGAGGTCATCGGCCTGTGAGTCAGAGGCCGTTACTTGTGGTGTAGGAGGTAATGTATTTGCTTAAGAAATAGAAAGAAAGTTGTTTAGATATATATGGAATATTTACAGTAGTGTAATGTGCAAAAAAGAAACAATGAATTGGATGACTAACCCAATCCATGTAGTAGATATCAATGTGACTGTTCTAGATGAAGTCTAAGCTTAATTCCCAGGTTAGTATTATTTTTTTGTAAATTTTCCTGTTACCCGCTATCGAATACACACACATGGGCACGACCAATGGGTATAAATTAGTGTAATAATATTGCAGTACCTTAGACTTACACCGATCTTATTGTTGAGGCAAATCCTTCAAAAAGGTCTGGTGCTTAGTAACCGCAACCACCCCATGTGTATGACAAGATGTATGAACATGGAAGCATACTAGAATCGTAGCAGATGGCATTCTGTAGTTTCTGCCAACCCTTGTGGGAAAAAGGCGTGAGTGTATAATAGTATGTATAACCTTAGACTTCTTCCGTGATGTTATGTTTTGTTTCAATATTCGCTCAATTCGAATTTAGTTTTCTAGTCTGTGCTCGACGCTTAAGGTTGTCTTCCACTACAACGTATTATTCCGACATCCTCCTCACACGACAATCCATTTCCTCATCCGCACAAACGTCGTTTTGCATGTTCCTAGATACAAGCTGAGTGGAGGCTTTACAAGCAAAAATTGATTAGGTTTAAGTTCAAAAATAGTCGCATTATAACGAGATATTAACAGTTCTACTTATTGAAATATTCAAACATTGATATACAATTTACTCCTTTTTAACATCGATAATGTTTAGCTGCACCATAATCAATACAGACATACCTGCATATTGTATAGGCACTCTCCTCTCGTCACGGAGGCATAAAACCTTGCTATCGTAACCCCAACAAATAGGAGAGAGGCGAACAACCAATATGGTTTTAGTCGTAGGTCACAATCTGGGTGGAGTCCAACACGCCCCGTCGCCTCCCCCAGACGGCGGTAGACCATTCGACACTCAAAAAAGCCACACTCCTCTCAAATAGTTAACAAAGGGTAGACGTGGCCTAATAAATTAATTAAAAGGTTTTTTTACATCGTCGTGCATTACGACGTAGTGGACAGTAACCCTAACTCCAAGTGCGAATCAACTTTAGTTAGTATTGCCAACATGTCTAACTGCCTGCATGAATGGGCTATTCATAGTGACTCAGTATGGCGGGCAGCCAAATATTAACCTTATTACATCAATTAGCCCCATGAGACGACCATTGTGACGGGGTCGTGAACCTTGCGACGTAGGAAGATGAGCTGAGGAACACTCTACATACATACAAATAATCTGCCTGTGTAAAATCTGACTGCCTCATTAGTCTAGCGGTCCTTAGCGCGACTGCTACGCAAGAGGTCCTAGGTTCGATCCCCAGATCGAGCAGTGTTATTGGGTTTTTCTATGAAATTCTCAGTAGCAGCTCGGAGTCTGGATTTGTGCCCGGTTAATGGCAATAGGCTCGCCCCCTATTACACCCTAAACATACTGGTAAAATGTTGGTTTACATAAGTACACCTCTGCCTAACGCTTCGGGGAATACAGGCGTGATGGTATGTTATGTAACAAATAAGCACGGCTGATCCCATAGGGGTAGTCAGAAACTAAACAACAACTTTAAGCTGTCCATTGAAGACGTGAGTGGATACTTTTTCTATTATAAAGAGAAAAGATTTGATTTGTTGTTTGAATTAAATAGCCTCTGAAACTACAGGAACGATTTAAAAAATCATTTCACCAATAGAAAGCTACATTATTCCTGAGTGACATAGGCTATATATTATCCCATAAAATAAAATACAAGAAACGTATATTCCAAAAGGGTGAAGCCGCGGGCTGGAAGCTAGTTTATTATATTTCGGACTGAAGAATGCTAAATATCTTTAAAGAAGGGCCTTATCTTAAAAAGAGTCTCAGACAGGGGTTCAAACCTTCATCCCCCCACTTGAACTATACTAACGAGACCACGCCCAATGACATCGAATTTTTCTTCCATCTACGTCTAAAGGTGACGATGGCTTCATCTATTACTAATCTTAACCGACATGACTTACTTTACGGTTCGATGCCGAAAGATGTTTCTTGGAATAAAAGTATGTTGGTATTTGTCGAGACTGTTTACAAGTCATCTAAATAATAAAAAACCAGCCAAGTGCGAGTCGGACTCGCGCACGGAGGGTTCCGTGCCATTACGATTTATGACGTATTAAAAAAAAACTACCTACTAGATCTCTTCCAAACCAATTTTCGTTGAAAGTTTACATGGTAATGTACATCATATATTTTTTTAGTTTTATAAGTTACAGGGGTCCTGTAACTTCTAAAATAAGAGAATGGACACATTTTACCACTTTGGAAGTGTCCCTCGCGCAAACTATTAAGTTTAGAAAAAAATGATATTGATTTTGAAGACCTATCCATAGATACCTCACACGTATGGGTTTTATGAAAAAAAAAATTTTGAGTTTCAGTTTTAAGTATGGGGAGACCCCAAAATAGTTTGTTTCTTTTTCTATTTTTGTGTAAAAATCTTAATGCGGTTCACAGAATACATCTACTTACCAAGTTTCAACAGCATAGCTCTTTTAGTTTCAGATAAAAAAATCGGTGACATACGGACGGACGGACAGACAGACAGACATGACGAATCTTATAGATTCGTCATGTCCGGGTTCCGTTTTTTGCCAAAACCTACTTTGCCTGCAAAACCTTTGCTGAACCCTAAAAAGCGCCTAAAGCGGCACAATTCGCCAGTACTGAATGGCAGGCAGACAACATCAACTGATGGGCGTCGCCCATAGTCCGCTGACCTCATCAATCACTCATTGTACTGTTTGTGACAGGTTCGCCACATCTTTGAAACTAGCATCAAATCCAAATCAATATTATAAATGCAAAAGTAACTTGGCTGTTGTTTATTTATTACATTTTCCAATAGCAAATCAGTCAAAAGATTTGGTTACTAGAGATAAGATTTTATATACATATTTCAGTTTATCTTTGCCAACTTTTTGAGGAGCAAATATACTAATTCGATTAGTAACAACAAAATGTCGGTTGCGGCTTTCACAGTACGACGAGTCCGCTTGTGCGTGTTGTATTGATTTTTCGTCAGGATGGATGGCACCCAAATGGGACTACTAGATTCAAGATTTTGAGATACCGTGTATCAAACCTTATGTTTAAATCATAACATACCATCACGCCTGTATTTCTCGAAGGGTTAGGCAGAGGTGTACTTAATGTTCACCCACATTTCGGCGGTATGTTTAGGTGGCGAGCCTATTGCTTTTCACCGGGCACATATCCCTCGTGCAGTCGTAGCAGTCGCACTTGAAACCACGCAGTAAGCAAATCTACTGACCGATTTGTTATTGGTAGGGGTCGTTACTAATTATTACCATAATCGAGCCGTTGATTACTACAAAAAATAACTCCATAGTTCGTGTTTGATAGAATTACAAACGCCACGTCAATTCCCATGGGCGCAGCGTTCGCTGACCTCGCATCGATCAACGAGGGTAGTTCTAGGAAAACGTGACGCCATCACTTTTCGAGGTGCGTAACATTCTTGGTACCGTTGGGTTACCTCCAAACAAAGAAACTTTTTTTTTTTAAGAAGAAAATTTGAGTTTCTGCATCGATTTTATACGAGATTCCTTGTGACATGGGTATGTAAAAGTCTGATACAATCATACTGTTATTCTGCAATTCATTGTGCTACAATGAAATGAATAGAAATAGAAACATATACAGATACAACATTTTCTGTCCAAACTTAAACATTTGGTGCATTCAAACAAAGTTATTTTCGTTGTTAATGGCGCCCAACGTGGGACCGATAAATATAATCATAGACAACGGAGATTATAATAAAAGAAATCAGCTTAAATATAGTTACAATTGTTCTGATACACATAGAATTATCATCACGAAACAGCAAATGTAGATCTTTATCTTTGCCTACTTTTTGAAAAGACAATATACCGATTTAGTTAGTAACAAAGAAACGTCGGTTGCGGCATTCGCAGTACGACGAGCACAAGACAGTGTGCGTGTTGTATTGATTTTTCGTCAGGTGATGGCACCCAAATGGGACTACTCAATTATTACACGCAGACAATAAAATGAATACTTGGTTGATGCAATGAATGTCCGTCAATGTAATCACCGTCTTGCTTTAAGTTTATTGAGGATTATTTTAACTCACTACTGGGCAAGCCTCTACCAATGTCCTCTTCTCAGAAAGAAAGTGACCACTGACCTAAAACGGATTTAGTTAAGGTACCCTGAGTTTATTTGAAACCATCTTTCCAATGCAATTGGCAATTGAATCATCTGGAGTAATTAAATTAAGTAAAAAATAGATATGACAGACAAAGGTTCGTTTGCGGCGCGCGGTGGTGCGAGTCAACGCGTGCGTGTCGTATTGATTTCCTGGCGCGGACTAGTGGCGCCCGACGTGGGACCGGGTTTATTGTTGTTGGCGAACAAGCTCTTTTGTTTGTTGCAAATTAAGTTCTGTCGCCAGTTGTCTGAAATCCAACTGGAATACATAACTCTTCCAAAGATATACTTATTTACAAGATATTACATATCATATAACACTATTACAAAATAATAAAATACGTGATACTAAAGTACCGAAATTATGAATATGTAATTTAACCTTTTGGAAGATATAAATAAATAACTGAAAAAATATATAATGGAATTACATATTGTTGCACGCAATTACAGAGACATAGCAATTGCCTAGTTTCTTATTATTAAAAGACGAATCATGAGTAAAATGACTTATCAACCGTTTTATTTCGATGCTTTTGTTATCTACCCTCAAACGCTTCACTACATCCAATCAAAACACCCACCTACGACGATAAAAATAATACGATTTCTATTTTTATCAACATTATAGGGTAGTACAACAAAACAAAGGCTTTGTCTTATTGGTCCCATTCACCCCAACATGCAGGGGGGCGATATAGGTCAGTTTTGTACGCAGTATCATTCCCCAATGTAGGGTGGGTAACAGAAGCGAAGGCTCCATACAACACGGTTCCTACTGGCTTACCTCGGAAACAGTTGCTTTTTTTAGTTATTTATTTATTCATAACAATAAGCTTACAGTCGTTACCTCAGACGTAAATTAAAAATAACATACCATTCCGCCTATTATATTTCTCTATTTCCCGAATATTTAGGTCCCATGTAACAGGGGGCGAGCCTATTGCCATTAACCGGGCACAAATCCAGACTCCGAGCCGAAAAATGTAAATTAAAAATGTGAAGGCAAATTTCGACCTGGCGGGTGGGAGTCGCGGTAGCTTAGCGGTCACAGCGTTTGGTGTACCTAACCAGAAGACGCAGGTTCGAATCCGGCCCGCAGTCGTATTTTTCCTTCACTAAAATAAGTGAATGAGCTTACATGTTGAACCAAAACGCTTATATCGTGTCTCGGCTATGTAAGAGATCTCACATCATGATTATATACAAAAACGTCTACACTTTTTTGTTAGCTTTTAAGTTCCTCTACAATTTTGTCTAATTTTGGAGGCACATGAATAAAATTAAAATAATACCGGCGCATGCCTTGCAACCTACCTTTTGGCACATGCGATGGCGGACAGTGGCAATTTTAGATTTTTTTTATCACAGATAGGCTTACGCTTGACCACAACTTGCCTGATTTAAAGCAACGAAGTGGTCTACGATCGAGCACGCTTGCCTAGACGATACCTATTCACTCTCGTCTTGAAGACACCCAAATTGTAGGTCGCAGGGAACAAAGATTCCGGTAGCGAGTTCCACGATTTCCCTCTCATTATGAGAAGAGACCCGTGCCCAGCAGTGGAACAGTGTAATAGGTTGATGATTTGACGGCGGGAACGCACACAATTCATTAAGTTTCATGAGTATGCGAAGAACACATCATCATCATCATCTTCCTGCCCCTTTTCCCAATGTATTAGTGGTCGGTGCATCCTGTCCTTTCCTTCCATTCATCCCTGTTAGTCGTCATCTCATCATTCAATCCCTTTTCCATCATATCTGACTTTACACGATCCAACCATCTTTTCTTTGGTCTTCTTACTTCTCATCATCCATACCAAAACAAAGAACGGAAGATAACATAGATGAACGATTTTATTCTTTATATTCTTATTTTCTTCTTTTTTTATGGGATAACTCTGCAAACAAGCAGGCGAGCTACCTGATGGTAAGTAGTCATCGCCGCCCTTAAGGAGAAGAGAGGGGAACGAGAAAGGAGAAAGAAGGGGACTGAGGGTGGAATTGGGCCTTCTTATACATATATTTTCTCCTGTGCAGTTATTTTCTCAACACAATTCTCGCTTGATGTACTGACTTTTGCTACTCTGTAGGCAGTATTTTAGTATTGCATGGTGGCGTGTATACGGCAGACTTCCGGGTTGACGCCTCAACCTGGGTTTAGTGTCACGCACACACAAAATTCTATGGTAATTTTGAAGGTATTACGCTAGCGTGTCGTTCCTTGGAACTTTAATATTGAAGCTTCATTTTAAGGCTGGTAACACTGCAGTGACTGTATTCTGTGGCACTTTATAACCTATATTCTTATGACAGCGAAATAAAGACAGTTTTTGCATAAAATTATTTATTTATATATTTTTAAATCATAATTAGGCTTGCGCTTGACCACAACTTACGTGATGTTAAGCAACGATGTGGTCTACGATGGAGCGCACTTGCCTAAAAGAAACTTATTCACTCTCATCTTGACGACACATAATATTAATTAACTGGCAACATTTAAATAATAATTACGAATTATATTATGAATTTTGCGCCCAATGAGAGTGATTACATTTATTTGTAAGTCGTTAATTAAATACCTCCCTTTGTATTTTACCCGTAAAATATCAGAGTTGAATAGACGTTTACATCGAAATAACGATGGACTTATAGCGTTATTTGTCTAATGCCTAATTATGTATTGTATTTATTTGTATTTATGTAATTTGTACAACACCATCTAAATAAGCGTCATATCCGCTTTGGTCGCCGTTTTTACGACCTCCCCCCACTTCCAATTAATCTGAAATAGATTCTCATTTCTCCATCCCAATAAAATAGCCTGTATGAATCTACGGAATATAGCTAGAACAACATAAATTGACTCCACCCGACACCCTTCACGTTTCACAACTAGGGCTGTCACTATCCTTCGTGAGATTCTTTAAACAGATTTATTGAAACACTAACAGTTGCCTGTTAATTCACTAGAAGTATATCTCTATATCTATCTTTAAACTAAAGTTAATCAAACTCGGTTCAGCGATTCAGCGGTGTATAGCGTTATAATTAGACAAACAGAGTTTCTTTCGCAATTATAATTATTAGATTAGTATGGATTAAAGGCATTCAAGTTGTGTCACATGATCAACTGCTGGGCACAGGCCTCCTCTCAGGATGATATGGGTTAGGCTACAGCTATAGCACTCCGCGCCAGATTACTGTGAGTTGCAGATTTCACACTTGTTTGGGGTTTTTAAAACTATTTGTGATAGAATGAAGGAGAAGCAGAACAAATATTATTATAGTTTTTGTGACGACATTAGTCTAGCGGCCCTAAGCGCAACTGCTACGCTTGAGGTCCTGGGTTCGATCCCCAGGTCGAGCAAAGTGTTATTGGGGATTTCTATGAAATTCTCAATAACAGCTCGGAGTCTGGTTTTGGGCCCGGTTAATGGCAATAGGCTCGCCCCCTATTACATGGGACCTAAACATACCGGCGAAGTGTGGGCCTAAAACTCTTCGGGGAATACAGGCGTGATGGTATGTAGTATTTGTGATTGAAGTGAATGAGTTCGCCTTGACAACCCTATCCGCAAACGATCTCTCAGTACGCAGTGAAGCATAAAATTGAAATTACCTTTGTATATCATTGTGGGTTTACGAGCTCCTATATTATATTTGTCACATGTGCGTAGATCAAAGCTACGCTTTAGGTGAACCACACGGCTACAGGTCAACCTATACAAATCCAGTTTAAGCTGGTCTTGCATGATGTAGGCTTCTCATACAATAAGAGGCCAGCGTAAACGGTTTTATATTTTTTATGGGATAACTCTGTAAACGAGCGGGCGGGCCACCTGATGGTAGTAGCCACCGCCACCCGTGGACATCTGCAATACCAAAGGAGTTGCAGATGCATTGCCGAGCAAAGAAAAATGGAGGAGAAGGAAGGGTACTGAAGGAGGAGTTGGGCTTCTGGCGCTTCACACTCACTGACGAAACGCAACAGCATGGATAGGGTAGTAGGAACTTCCCCGGTCGTGTTGATCAAAATGAATGAAGCCGATTCTACACTAAAGGCATTAGACGGGGAGAGTTTCTCGTCTAGAAGATACGATTATCAATAGAATATTCAAAAAGTTTCTTCGTCTAAACATTCACTCATCTCGCTCTTCTACTTTGGCGACAATTGTCTCGCAATAGAATATTGATTGTGTCCGTCTAAACAGAATGTTAAAGCAATAATCGTATGTCCAGGTTTTGGAGCACTTGCAGTGCGCGAACCCTGGTTTACTTTTTTCGTTCTTGCAAATACTATCAATAGACTTCTCATATTTTTTTATTTTTACAGTAATTTTCTTGGGACCAAATGCCTAAACACCCAATTCTCTTGCAAATGTTTTGTTGCATTTCTCGCATCACGGTTTTTATTATTTTCATTCTCAGTGTTCCACAAACATTCGTACTTCCATAAAGTCCAATGAATATCAGCAGTTCCAAATTAAAACGATTCTTGAGAAAAACACCTAGTAATTATTACCAAACTTGAATGATCAATTCTCGCACACAAAACGGTTCAAACCGATTCGTACGATACTCGTATGAACTATAAAATCGTGTTTATACAAGTAGAGATTCTCGTAAGCAAGAATCTTCGTACTATAATGTCGCTATGTAAACGGACGCAGGAGATTATCGCCTAGCGATAAGTCACATTCGAATCTCGTATGCAGAAATCGTAGGCGAGAATTTAATTCTTGCCTGTATGTAAACATTTTGATACGATAATGTTATGGCGATTATTGTTTGTGATAGTAGCGTACGATTTCTCGACCGAATGGTGCGAGAAAGTATCCCCGTCTAAATGGGCCAAATATAAAGGAATGAACATATAAAATGCAATGTTACGTAACCTGAAACACATGGACTCTAACAAACAGCTATATAAAAAGGCAGCCATCTTTAAAAGCGTAAATACAATGACTAGTTTAAACAAACGAGTCATACGGCCACAGATGTGTTAATAAATGGAGTGATGACATATGCGGTATTACAGCGACGCCACGATCGTCCAATGCACTTGGTTTTATTTTCTATTTGTCGATGGATGCAATGCACGCACGTGGCCTAATGATCTGGCGCTAGGCATCGCATGACACTAAACTTACGAATGATAATTGATACATTTGAGACTGCGGCAAATGAAACTATTGAGATAATTCGCTTTGTATCTCTTTTTTAACAGTCTACGAGGGTTAATCGTTTTTATTAGGTTAAGAACTCAGATGTGCTCAAAAGAAGAAGGCAACTTCTTCTCAAGACGCTTGGAAGAAACGCTTGTGGTACAAGTGAAAAAATCTAACACTCTTAGTGGTAAGATTTAAGGATTTCGGACAAAAACAACATAAATACAAACTACGAATTTAGTCGTTCTTCAATATTCCTAATCTAATTAATGTTACTTTAAGAGTGATTGTTTTTAAGTCGATACTATCACGCCCGAATTCCCAGAATGGTTGAGTAAAAGTTTGTTGTTATGTTAAGATCCGATGTAATAATGGTCGAATCTATTTGCCATTAAATCACACCTAAGACCGGCTCCAAACAGTTTTACTGTGTTCTCTCGTGTATATCGGAGTGCAAGCGCCCGTTTAAGTATTTTTAAAGTTTTTACTCCGTTTTAGACCTTGTTGGTGAGCACTCCATTGACTCAGTACTCTGTGTACCGTCATAAGGTGTCGGGTCACGTTGCATCGCATTCATTAAACACAATCGATGCTCTAATATTATGAGACTGGAATATCTATTGGGTGTTAACTAGTATAAAATGATTTATTTAAAATGCTTCACTAAAAGTTAAGTTACTTTTGTCGCTGCCAGACTTTGGATGGCTAAAAGTGCATTACATACATACATAAAAATATGTTCTTGGACTGTCCCATTAGTCTAGTAGTAGAATTAAGCGCGACTGCTATACTAGAGGTCCTGGGTTCGATTCCCAGGTCGAGCAATGTGTTATCGGATTTTTCTAGGAAATTCTCAGCAGCAACTCAAGAGTTTGCATATGTGCCCGGTGAAAGGTAATAGGCTCGCCCTCAATTATATGGGACCTAAACGTACTGAGCATGTCACCCCACCATAGCACCACTGCCTAACCCTTCAGGAAACACGGGCGTGATGATATGTATGTATTCCGAAAGAATTTTCTGAAGTCGATATCTGTGGTAAAAAAGCAGGAGGAGATATAGTTATTTCCCTCCTTTAGTCCGCGCTTAAGTCATTTCCCGGGAAATGTTTTATGCTGTCTTGTCTTTTATGTTTTATGTCTTCTGTAATGAGCATAGACTAGAATAACCACAGCCTAACAAAAACAACACATCCAAGACGACAGAAAACCTTTCCAAAAATGAAAGTGCAAACCACAGACCACAGTATAATCACAAAAGTGGGTCAACTCACAGAATATATACATTTATAACTGAATTAGATTTAAAACAAAAGGTTTAATGATAGTATTATACAATATGTTCTCAAAGTATTGCATTGTTATTGTATGCGTGGGAAGACGAGAGAAGATGGCGACAGCGAGATCGAATAAAAAATATCATACTTTATGAACACAGCATTAAATAATGCGAAATGTTCACAGATATGAATTTTCTAACATACCATCACGCCTGTACTCCCGAAGGGTTAGGCAGAAGTGTACTAATGTACATCCGCATTTCGCCGGTATGTTTAGGTCCCATGTAATAGTGGCCGACCCTATTGGCATTCATCATCATCAACCCATTACATTGTCCCACTGCAGGGCACGGGTCTCCTCTCAGAACGAGAGAGATTAGGTTATAGTCCACCACGCTAGCCTACTGCGGGTTGGCAGACTTCACATGCCGACAAGAAAATCTCTCAGGCATGCAGGTTTCCTCACGATGTTTTCCTTCACCGTTTAAGCGCGTGATAATTAATTATTAATACGCACATGACTCGAAGGATTCGAACTCGAGACCTTTGACTTGGCAGTCCAATGGTCATATCACTAGGCTATCACTGCACCTATTGCCATTAACCGGGCACAAATCCAGACTTCGAGCTGCTTCTGAGAATTTCATAGAAATAACAATAATACTTTGCTTAACCTGGGGATCGAACCCAGGACCTCAAGCGTAGCAGTCGCGCTTAGGACCACTAGACTAGAGAGGCAGTCAGTCCATACAAGTAATGTCAGAATCCTATCTTTATTAAACAAATCTACTGACAGATTTATTGTTACTCGCCGCTATTCGGTCGGTCACCCTGTATAGGCGGAGTCCCATTGCCGTCATCTGTGGAGGAAGTCTGTCACATACAAAAAGTCTGCATGTATGAAGGGGCAGAGGTGTACTGACGTACACCAACAGCTAACCTGTATTATCCTACTAATCCTACTTCCTACTATAATAATATTATGAACTAGCTTTCCGCCCACGGCTTCGCCCGCGTGGTTTATTGGCTTTTCTATACTAAAATATGTATGTATTATACATATAAACCTGCCTCTTGAATCACTCTATCTATTAAAAAAAAACGCATCAAAATCCGTTGCGTAGTTTCAAAGATTTAAGCATACAAAGGGACATAGGGACAGAGAAAGCGACTTTGTTATATACTATGTAGTGATAGTGATGTGAAAGTTTGTGAGGATGGATGTTTGTTACTCTTTCACGCAAGAACTACTGAACGGATTTTGATGCAACCTGACAGTATTATTGTTTGTACATCAAAATAACATAGGCTTTAATTTATAACGATATTTTAGGAAATTTTCACTGGATTGGGAAAAATCTTTTCCACGCGGAAGAAGTCGCGGGCAAAAGCTAGTTTTTATAAGGGTCAAATGAAGGTTTGATAATTACGTGTTAATAAATAGTCTAAATCGACGCAGCTCATAGCTTTACTAATTTATTTCCGTTTCCAATCATAACAGACCTTGGTTGATTCGCACATATTAGTGTATGAATCACAACATTGCGAAATGTAAGCCTCGCATCACGAACTTGTGCGATAATTCTAGAACAAATTGTAAACTTTGTAAGGCTGGCTACACACGATACTGGTGTATACTTGCGCAAGTACTTCGTTTACTTTGTATTGTCGTGTCAAATCTTGAAAAAGTATTTTAATTGCTTATAATATGTTGATACTTTGTCATCAGAGAAGTCTGATCCAACGTATTGACGGTGACGTAAGTCAACCTTAAGGTGAAGCTCATGGGTCAAAACCAATAACAGGTTATCAAAGTGTCACAAATATAACATTTAAACAAAAACAATTCTAAATATAACAACGAAACAGTACTAAGATTAAATAAACATACAGTATGTTCGAAAGAACTGCGCGTCTGAAATTATCTGCAAGCGGGTTCGCAGTGGTAAATTTTAATACGTTTTTATTGTTTCGCGTTGGTGATTATTTTCCCAACTAATTTCGTTATTTATGTATAAAACACTTAATATGATTTTACCAGCACGGCAGTTCAGAACTGCTAAATAGCAGTGATTTTTAGGCTGAGTTATTTCGAAGAAACTGCAGTCTGGCCTACAACTGCTCGATGCCAAGCGCCGCAGGAAAGGAGAGAATAGATGAACGGAGACAGTAGCAACAATACGTGGCGAGTATGGATGGACGAGTTGGAAGGGGACAAATCATGAATCAAATCCTGGTTACTTTTGTATTGAAAATGTTTCTTTAGTAGGCTAAGCTAGCGCAAGTTTTGCAATTACGTGTGTTACCAGCCTTACGTTTGAAGTTGCATCGTTGAAACTGAGGCCGAGGTTGAGACCTATCACGACCTTATCCACACTTACCAATGTTATATTATAAATACGAAAGTCTGTTTTTGTGTATTTCTTTGGCTCATCTATACTATAATCTATACTAACTAATATTATACAGCTGAAGAGTTTGCTTTTTGTTTACTTGAACGCACTAATCTCAGGAACTACGGGTCCTATTTGAAAAATTCTTTGAGTGTTAGATAGCCCATTTTTCGAGGAAGGCTATAGGCTACATATCATCACGCTAAGACCAATAGGAGCGGAGCATAAATGAAAAATGTTGCAAATACGGGAAAAAATTATATACAGAAAAGCCGAGAAATTTCAATATATAAATAGTTTTGGGACAATTTTTTTACAACACCATCTAGTACCAAACTAAGCAGAGCTTGTACTGTCAGTACCAGACAATACAATTTAATACTTATATACTCTTGTAAATACATACTTATAATACATAAGAAACACCCGGACAAACAGAAACACTTATGTTAATCATCGCATAAGTATTTGTGTTCTGTAGGAATCGAACCGACGATCAGCAGACCGACACTCTAACCGCTAGAACACAGAGGTCGTCAATCAATAGGGCCGGAATTCTCGTTAGATTTTTAGCATATAGCAGTATTGAGAACAGAAAGGGAAATCTCCTTAATCTCCTAAGCCTTAAGAATCTAAGCGCCCTGTAAACGATCAAATTTGACAAATTTGTTGGTCAAACTTAACGTTTTCATCAAAAACTGATAGTAGACTGATTGACAAACGCGTCAAACAAAGCTGCACACTATCAAATAATTTGACAAACACGTAAATTAAAAAAACGCTTAAGAAAAAAAAGGAAAAAACAAAAGCTAAATATTCCTACGTCACAGATCCCTACGGAAATAGGCTCGCCCTCGATTACATGGGACCTAAACATACCGGCGAAGCGTGGATATACATTAATATAGTACGCCTCTGCCTAACCCTTCGGGTTAAACTTGTGATCACGTGGTTGCCGGTTCGAAACCCACCCATTGCACTACCGACGTGAACCCACTCGTAACACAAGCATTTAGCTTAGCACGAGGGGTTAACAAGAATACTAGTAATGTGACACAAATTGCTAGTAAGTTACATAACATAACATACCATCACGCCTGTATTCCCCGAAGGGTTAGGCAAAGGTTTACTAATTTACACCCACATTTCGCCGGTATGTTTAGGTCCAATGTAATAGGGGGCGAGCCTATTGCGACTAACCGGGCACAAATCCAGGCTCCGAGCTGCTACTGAGAATTTCATAGAAAAACCCAATAACACTTTGCTCGACCTGGGGATCGAACCCAGGACCTCTAGCCTAGCAGTCGCGCTCAGGACCACTAGACAAATGAGGCAGTCAAGTTTAAAAAAAAAATACATAAACGAACACTGATACATTAAGTACACCTCTGCCTAACCCTTCAGGGAATAGAGGCGTGATGTTATATTGTGTAGAATCGGAACGTTTGTATGAAGTGTCCGCAAGCGATATCCTTGACACTGCATTACACTTAAGTGTGATGTCATGATCAGCATGTAAATTAATGTCAATGTCTTCGTCCAATCAGATGTCTGCCTGCCCCCGCTTGTTCTGCGTAATGGGGGACTAAGAAATGATAAATGTTCGTCTGGCCATCACGCCAGTATTCCCCGAAGGGTTAGTCAGAAGTGTAGTTTACACCTACAGTGCGTCGGTATGTTTTGGTCCTATGCAATAGCGGCGAGCCATTAAGCTGGCTCAAATCCAAATTATCCGAGCTGTTTCTGAGAATTTTATAGAAAAATCCAATAACTGGAATTGTAATCAAGAGATTTTCTTTCATATTCAAAATTACATAAAAAATCATAGATTTACTTACAATAAAATTAACCCAAGTTAATACCTATAACATCAGATATGGTTCCGTTCCGTCCCACTTACTTTTGGGAAATAATATGGAAGCAACTATAAACTATGTTAAATCAGATAAAAAAGAAACATGGAGTTTAATACCGCGAAGATATCGTACCAACTTTTTTTAAAGTCGGTAAAAAACTTGAACCCTTTAAACAAAGTGCCCTACATTGTAAAACTCCCGCATATCTGATAATTTTACTAGTCTGGATTTTAAAAGAGACCGTGGTACTCTGAGTTTGTATCGGCGTTTCTTCTCAAAGGTCATCAGGAAATGCCGGCGTTATCTACATAACATACCATCACGCCTGTATTCCCCGAAGGATGAGGCAGAGGTGTACTAATATACACCCATGTAATAGAGCCCGCCTATGCTATTATCTAGCTGAAAAAAAAAACTTTGACTTGTAAAAGTGTCTTTAAAAGATCTATTTACAGAAATAATCATAATTTATCATTAAAGAAACGTCACAGATACAGATACTGCGACCTCAAACCTAAACAGTTTTTATGTCTAAAAATTACATAGTCTTAGTTATAATAAAGTGGATATGACTTTATCCGCTAGTCCACATTATGTCATACGTGATGTCATACGAGAATTAATGTCAATGTCAACTTAAACAGAGCGTGGGGCGCGGCTCCACAGTCATCGAATAGCGGATGTTAGTAACACGAGACGTGTATGTATGTAAATATTTGTAAACATTTCTGAGATGCCTATTGAGTATGGTGGTTAAGGAGATCGCCTCACCTAATGCGTGTAACCAGTGCTTCGCGTTTGATTTCTGCTTAAGGCTAGACGCAATTAGTTTTAATCCATTGATATTTGCTGTGAGTTTAGGTGTGATCACTACATGTGCCCTGTCTGTCCCTATGTATGCTTAGATCTTTAAAACTACGCAACTGATTTTGATGTGGATTTTTTTAATACATAGATAGTGATTCAAGAGGAAGGTTCATATGTATATCACTATCACATACATATTATAGTTCAGAAAAGTCGAGAAACCGCGCGGGCGAAGCCGCGGGCGGAAAGCTAGTAAATTATACCTATTTCTGGCAATTTTTATCACTTTTACTATCACTTTTAAATTACTGGATGAACTCTCAGAAAAACAATCCCTTAAAAACTCTAAGAAACATGGTCCCTTTAAAAGTTATTGTTTTATCAGTTTGCTCTCGCAACGGCACGCGTTCTATCTTCTATCACGCTATTTGTCTGATAATATTTTAGTTGGATGATTATGCGCGCTAAACTCCTTTGACTTCAAATGTGACGAATGATTTAAATTGTTGAAGTTAACGTAGCGCTTTCGGTACAGCTTCGCCGGCTCGGCGCGAATTGATGAGCGAAGTTTCATAAGATTTCGTCAAAAGAACTCTTAAATTCATTTCGTTTGGCGCATTCACCTTAAATCGGGGATGTTGATTTTGTTTTATTAAATGGCAAAGGTAGCTGGGAGTCGTTGGATGCAGGCGGTATGTGACCGGTCAAATCAGATGATTTTCAAATAAGCTTTTACAAGCGTTTATGAAACGTTATTGACTTTAGTTGCACGATTCCAAAAAGTTGATCCTATTGAGAAGAATCCGGCAAGAAGGTCGTTGTGGTTGTTGATATGATGATTATGATGATGAAATGCACTTATGAAATAACAGTAAGGGGCAAAGTTTAAAAGGAAAACTATTTCGCCTACGTCCTTAAATTGTTATGTAAGTAAACTATTTTATATTAAATTCGTTCAAGAATAATCGATGATATTTTATCATGATCAATACAATTTCGTCATCGGCGCCTACAGATAGTTCATATCTGATAGGACATAGTGGAAACTTTGTATGTAGACAACTACAATATAGTCTACAAGTATTATTGAATAAAGTAAATGTAAAGACAACAATTGATAATTTCGCGGATGACTTTTTTTATTCTTTCGTTTCTAGGTAGGTAATGTTTGTTTAAAATTGTCTGCAAGTTGTTTTGCAGTGGTCAATTTTAATATAAAAACTCTGTACAGAAAGACAGTTGACGTCGTAAATGTTTCAGATATTATTATATTATTACCTGGAAGGAATTGGGGGAAGCCTTTGCCCAGCAGTGGGACAGTAACGGCTAGGGAAAAAAAATATATTATATTGTCTTAATATCAGATGATTTTACCTGCGCGGCCGTTCGGAATGGCTAGCGTCAGACACGCGCAGTTACTTTAAGAGCCGCCTAATTTCGTCAAGTTATTGCCCGCTAACAGTGAGACCACACCTCGCCAAGTGACAATTCATTAACATATTCATGAGAGTTCCTAGTGTAGTGACAAGCGCGTAGGGCGGACGATAATTTATTTATTACTTTCTTTTATTTATGCCAAGGGGCTTGTGGTTAATATGTACACCGAATAATTTGAGAGGTTAATTCGGGCAGTGTTAACTTAAGCAAAATAGCAACAATATTTACCTAAAGACTGGTATTAGTAACATCTTTACCCTCCCACAGAATATCGAAGTAAAGTAGCAGTATGCATACGGCGAGTTTGGAGCGTCGGAGGCCCAATTCCTCCCTCAGTTCCATCTCCTTTCCCTTTACTTTTTCCTTAAATAGGCTCGGCAAAGAATCTGCATTTCCTTTGGTATTGCAGATTTACATGGGTGGCAACGACCTTACCATCAGGTAGCTGGTAGCTCGCCTGCTCGTCTGCCGAGTTATTCTATAAAAAAAACTACAAAAATCTTGGTCCGCAGGCCACAAACACTCACCCCCCCAGATGTTGCAAGTTTCCGTGGTCCACTTACAAACTTTTCTTAGAAACCTAATAAATCGAATGAGGATCAGTACAGTTATAGAAAATGCAATAAAACTAGTATCCACATTATTCTTTATGACATAAGAATGATATATCTTTTTGAATTATCCAAATCGGCCCATTACTTACGAAGATATAAAGTAATAAACATATGTCCCTCCTGCCGCAAAAAAATAATGTACGCGAGTCCGTGTGACGTCACAGTGCCGAAACCGAGCGCGGCCGGCACTTTTACTTCACGATTCGACGGAGTGGCGACGCGGTTGGTCACTATATT
This sequence comes from Subacronicta megacephala, assembly GCA_958496365.1. Taxonomy (NCBI): domain Eukaryota; kingdom Metazoa; phylum Arthropoda; class Insecta; order Lepidoptera; family Noctuidae; genus Subacronicta; species Subacronicta megacephala. The sequence goes on along the minus strand of OY292542.1, from coordinate 7,028,726 downwards.
TGACAATTTATTTCCAGAAAGTGTTGTTAAAGTGTTATTTTGTGATATTAAGTATACAATTTACATGATATGAATACTAATAAACTATTTTGTATTCAATATCTTTACTTAAATCTCTTTTTAAATCTATACTATAAAGTGGTAAAGTTTTTGAAGTTGTAGGGCGGTAATCTCTTGATCCACTGAACCGATTTTGAAACTTCTTTTACCAATAGAAAGTCACTTTATTTGTTAGTATTATAGGCTATATTTTAACCCGACAAATTAAAAGACTTTTTCGTGGTAGTCGTATAATGCTAAAGTAAGTCGGAGAGTCGGTCAAGTAAAAATGTTTACCGCCCAACGAAGTGCGCACGGTGCAGATAGTATTCCTTATCTTGCCTTTTCTTATAACCGGATATCAATTTTATTTTTTTGGGGCTTTTGACATTCAAACTTATGGGGCAAAACTCATTTTCACTCACTCACTCCCTTCTTCAGTTTAGCTTTCCTCCAACCAACTTAAACTATACTTAATTTATTTGCTTCTAGCGAAATGCGTAGCTGGACACTGCTGTTGTATAGATCACTAAAAAATATTATCATTCACTACCTATTTGCTTTTTATCCAAATACGTACACACGGCTACAGGTCAATCTATACAAAACCAGTTTAAGCCGATCTCGCATCGTATGGGCTTTCCATATGATAAGAGGCCAGCGTAAACTGGATTTATAAAGCTCGACATGTAGGTAGCCGTGCGTACGTGCCTGTGTCATTGTTTTGACCTTTGAATGTACCGTAGAAATGGGATAGGGTGAATAGGTAGGTAGGTACGTAGGTTTATCCACAAGTCTCAGAAAAAGTAAGTATGTAAGTACCTATATTTTTATTAATACAGCAGGCTTGTCTGCTGTATTAATAAACCGTGCCGTGCTAGCCGTGTATACCTTTGTACACACGGCTACAGGTCAACCTATACAAATATTTATTTAATTTAATTTAATTCATACATTACATTACATAAATACAATAAATAAAATAAGTTGCATATTAAATATAGTACAATAATTTAACACAGTTATTATTAATATCTTTAAAATAGTTGACATAAATTAGTACTTCCTCTCTCCTATATTGCTGTGCCCGACAGGGTCCACAATGTACTTATATTAATAATGTATACTTACCATCCAAAAAAACTTTGTGGAACGCAATAAATGAATGAATACTGAATACTGAACCAGTTTAAGCGGATCTCGCATTGTATATACTTTCCATACAATAAGAGGCCAGCGTAAACTGGTTTTGTATAGCTTGATGTGTAGCCGTGCGTACACTACACGTATAGTAGTTACTTACCAATTTATTTCCATATCAACTAAATATTACGTATGAGTAGTTATGTAGTGAGTGCCTCATTAGTTTGGTGGTTTAAAGCGCGACTGCTACGCTAGAGGTCCTGGGTTCAATTCCCAGATCGAGCAAAGTGGTATTGGGATTTTCTATGAAATGCGCATTAGCAGTTCGGAGTTTCGATTTGGGCCCGGTTAATGGCAATGGGTTCGCTCCCTATTACATTGGACTTAATCTACCGGCGAACTGTCGGTGTATATTGGTACACCCCTGCCTAACCCTTTGGTGAGTAGAGGCGTGATGGTATGTTATGTTAAGTAGTTATAGACCTACATGTATGTACTTCGAAATGATCTTCACAGCAATGTCTTCTAGCTTGGACAGAGGGTAGAGTTTTATCGTCTCTTTTTACAATGGAAAACCTACCATTTTTTACGAAGATTTGGGTCATTTGGCACGTTTAAAAATAGTTTTTATGGCGTTTTATTATTTATAGATATTATACACAGTTAAAAAAGCTGAATCAGACACAAATCGGACGCTTAATTTGTTTCTAAGCCCCAAATAAGCAAATAAAACACTGCGCGCCAACGGCTAACTCGCGGCGAACGACACTGTGACGTCACAGCTATATCGGCGGCCGCTCAGTAAACTTTGCTAGTAATTTGGTCATAACTTCGTCAATTTTTGTCGTAGAACAAAATTTTTTGCACTGTACGTTAAGGTTTTACTAGCTCTATAAATCTGCATTCTCAACTAAAAACGTTACTGATCCTCATTGGAAATCAGACCTCTTCGACTAATAAGGCTGATGACTTAAAAGATTACATTACGTCACAAAAAAACAAAACTCGTAACATCACATAAGAACATTACGCAACATATGAACCGCACCGTAATATTGTAAGCTGCAGGAAGTAACGTCCGCGGTAACAGGACGCGTCCGATTACCGGCGCGGGAGTGCGCGACGGAAGCGGCGCGGGGCAGCCGTGCGCACGAGTGGGCTCAAATAAACTAGGGCTTTTGGATTCTCTGCATCAGGTGTAAGTAAAGCAAGTTGGTGATTAATCAAGGCGTTTTTAGGCCAAATTCTGGTATTTAAAAAACCTTCAAAATTTTGCTTCGATCTAGTTTCAGTATCATATTTGACATAACATAGGTACCATCAGGCCTGTATTTCCTGAAGGGTTAGGCAGAGGTGTACGGATGTATGTTAAGGTCCCGTGTAATAGGGGGCGAGTCTATTGCCATTGAGGCATGAATCCAGACTCCGAGCTGCTGAGAATTTCATAGAAAAACTAAGTTTTTTTCTTGAAAATTATTATTAAACTCATTGGAAAATATATATTTTATGTAGGTATAAACCAGCGAATAGACCGCCTTCATTGAACTGGCAATTAAATTTATAAATAGAACACCATGTTCCATTTATGAATTAAATAGGTAATCGGCATTCTCAACTTTGAATTCCGAACACAATTGCGCATTCATCGATGGCCTCCCGCTCGGAGCGGACGACTTTATGTTCGCAATTAAGTTGTTGGACGCTAATGAGCAGTGTTAAGAGGATAGTATCCGCTCCGCGCTCCATACAAACGTAGTTTGGTCTTATCTTGAATATTAACAAATGAAAGTCTTTGGAATTTTGCAGTAACAATCTTATCATTAAAATACGTGTTCCTGTAGTATGCAATTTCATTTCAATATACGGTTAAAAAGTTACACGAGCTCAAAGATTGGCAATTTTCGTTGAAAAACGGCCCAACTTTATGCTAGTATTTCTCGACAATGTATCAATACAGAAACATTCTGATTCGAAAGAAACCCAGATAATATAGTGAATATATTTTTACAATATTTTTTTTTACGTATTAACAATATTATAGGAGTAATCTCCAAAATTCGGAACATAAGAAATACGCGTGAAAATGTTGCAAATGTATTGTTGTTTCTCCTCTCGGGCACGCGTTCGCATCGCGAGGGATAGAGACAGCGACAACTGTGCAACATTGTTGCGTTCACGAGGGACACTCCTCTTAACGGTTGTAATTCATTTTATGAGGGTGACGTTATTATGTGACTGGATCCGTTAATGTTAAGACTGTTATAGACTACGTCATACTTGCATTATAGGTAAACAACAGGATGGACCAATCGATGTGCCTGGTTAAGCTGTGCATTATTTCTTTAAAAGGTCATTTTAGTCATAGCGTGACATTGTGATACCCACATATTTGATTTCAAAAGAGCCAACAATATGAGTTTTTTTTAATATTTCTACTCAGGGGCCCTCAATTATTAAACGCCAGCCACAGAAGCTAAAATACATTATTTTAAACAATAGCTTACTAGTAATGTCAGTTGCACATTACTAGTATTCTTGTTTAACCCCTCGTGCTAAGCTATATTGCTTGTCACGAGTGGGTTCACGTCGGTAGTGCAATGGGTAGGTTTCGAACCGGCAATCACATGATCGCTAATCCGACACCCTAGCCATTCGGCTATCACCGCTTCAAATCATTGATCTTAATAAATATCATTATTTCATCACGGTCAAATGGGTGACCTCAGTCCACCACAGAATAACAATCAACACAGATATCCGGACCGCACTAAGCTAGTAACTATTATCTAGTCTGTGGTACGGCCTACAAAAACCTTCTTTTTATTTTATTGTAAAAACATGACTGCCTCATTTGTCTACTAGTCTTAAGAGCGACTGCTACGATAGAGGTCCTGGGTTCGATTCCCAGGTGGAGCCAAGTGTTATTGGGTTTTTCTATGAAAAATTTCTGTAGCAGCTCGGAGTATGGATTTGTGCACGGTTAATGGCAATAGGCTCGCCCCGCAATTACATGGGACTTGAGCATATCGACGAAATGTGAATATACATAAGTACTTACACCTCTGCCTAACCCTTCGAAGAAAACAGGCGTGACGGTCTGTTATGTTTTATGTTATGTTTGTTAAAAGAAAGTTCAGTCGATAACCCTAGAACGCAGACAGATTTTAAAATCACTAATTGCACCGCAGTTCACGCCGCCAACGCCACTTCTGTTTCCATTTTACTTAAAGCGAGGGTACTTAAAACCACTCCTATTTCCACTACGTACATTAATATTATTTCTGCCAGCACCCTTACTGCAGTGCTATAAAAACTCTTCAAGCCTCGTTAGGAAAAAGGGATGGAAATAGTCAAAGATTATTTAAAAAAAGATATGCCACTTATTTCTTGTTGTCAAGCTACAATAAATTGATACTCGAATACTTATCTGTTCCCAATTTGAACAATAGAAAAGCTATAAGTATTTGTCGCGTAGAGAGGCAGCACCGTTGGATTTTACTTGGTGTATTATTATATTAATAGGTGTGTAAATATTTGTGGTTTATTTGAAAATAAAAAACTTTTTTCGATTAACACATTCTAGGAACATGGCAGTATTAATTGCGACATCAACAATAGCTGATTTGATGATTTCACGGTTGAGTATTAAAACTTTTGCTTCAAAATTGCAATCGTAGGAGATTTAGATGTAAATTGACATTTTCGCCGAATCCACTATCTTACACTAAAATCTCTTACGACAGCGACAGCTTTAGCCTTAAATGTATAAATACTTGTGTTCGCATTATATTTAAGACTGATAATTTTGTATGTTTAAATAAAAGATATATTTCTATATATAGATATGTTTCCTCCTGGTGTGATACTTTGGCCGGCGTACCGCAGGGGGGCGTACTTTCTCCTCTTCTTTTTGCAATTTTTATTAATTCCATCTCCAGTCAACTTCTTTCATCCTACCACCTTTATGCAGATGACCTGCAAATATATTCTCAGGCACCTATAGATGAACTGTCGGAGGCGGTTAAAATGGTGAATTCTGACTTAAAAAGGATATCTGAATGGAGTGCAGCTTATGGATTAAAGGTTAATCCTATAAAGACGCAAGTCATTGTTGTCGGTAGCCCCGGGATGACATCTAGGATAGATATTTCAAAAGTTCCTCAGATTGTCTTTGAAGGTACTACTATTCCTTACAGTGATTCCGTCAAGAATCTGGGGATTTTTATTGACAAAAATCTCACATGGGGGCCACAGCTAAAGGAGTTAAGTCGTAAACTGTTTGCTGCAGGTGGGTCCTTGAGAAGAATACGAAATTTCCTACCAACTTCCACCAAAACTGAGCTTGCTAACTCTATTCTTCTTCCTATCCTCGACTATGCCGATGCCAGCTACCCTGACCTTACTGAAGCACAATTAGACAAGCTTGAGCGACTTCAAAACTTTTGCATAAGATTTATATTTGGTTTACGCAAATATGATCACATCTCCGAATATCGTACTAAACTCAAGTGGCTTCCAATTCGCCTTCGTCGGAATGCTCATATTCTATCATTACTATATAGTATTTTATTTAATCCCGCTACACCCCCTTACCTCAAAGAACGTTTTAAGTTCCTTCATGACACACATACAAGATACTTGAGATCATCGGAAAATTTGAAGCTTGAAATGTCAATGCATTCCACAAAATTCTATGATAAATCATTTACTGTACAGGCTGTGCGGCTGTGGAATGCATTGCCTGTGTCCATACGACGTGCCCAGACACTAGCAACATTCAAAAAATTAGTACACGACCATTTCTTGTCACTTTAACTTACTTAGTCTGTTTCTTTCATAACATTATCGTTCTTCTATATACACGGATATTGCTGCTCACGCTGTATTTCTAGCAACCTACGCTGCTATAATATTATTAAGATTTTTACCTGTATAATAATTTCATACAATTTATTTATTTATTTATAATGTTGCATATTTATTATATGAGTATATATATATATATATATATATATATATTTATATTACCTATATAGTATATAAGTATGTTTCTATAAATTTCGTATTTATTTGGTTATTTAAGTAAGTTTTTTAGTACACCACGGACTACCCCCCCTAATTTTTTCACTTTTTCTCTGTCCATCCAAAGGTTGTCTGGAAGATATCGCTTGTAGCGATAAGACCGCCATTGTACCCTTATTTTATTTAAGTCCTTGTAAATTTTTCTTATTATGGTGTACAATAAAGATTATTCTATTCTATTCTATTCTATTCTAAAAGTTTTTTCAATTTCATTTTCCCTTCGGTGAATTATAATTAAAATTAGGCGCTACAACGGACCATATCAGCCTTAAACTTAAGTAGGTATCTATTCGTCTTTATTCACAGCATACTTAGAAAAACATTACATTATTTTCCTTCCTACCGATAAAATCTTAATATCCCATTCCCAATGAATAAACTTGAACAAAGTGTCGCGTCTGCAATGTCACCCCTCCCCTAGCCTACGTCCGCAGCGCGGCGCCGGAATGTCGCCGTCAATACATACCGTTTATTACTGTATGAAGGAGGTGAAGTGGTTTGCGGATTTTTTGCAGAGACACCATCGCGTCTACATTGTACGTATCACCGTAAAATTGTAAATACCGTTTGATTATAATATATCTCGCGAGATATCTCTTGCAAGCTATCGATAGATTGTGAACTCAACTTACTGCTTACAATTTAACGCATTGTTTTTCGGTAGATTATCGAAGTGAAACCGTCGAATTGTGAAATGGCATGCGACGGAACGGTCTGCGCGCTGATTGGTTGAACGTCATGTGCCCGCCCCGCCTTTATTTGGTTGTCAGCTTGTTGATTGTCGAATGTTTTAACGTTCTCTATTTGATTTTTAAAAATTAGGTTTTATTTTGGCACTCGCCAGAAATATTGCGGCGCGAGACACATGACGTTCAACAAATCAGCGCGTCAGGTGCGTTCCCTCACATGCCATTTTACAATCAGACGGTTTCGCTTCGATAGATTATGATCTACCGAAATATAATGCGTTAAATTGTAAGCAGTAGATTGGGGTTCACAATCTATCGATAGTTTACAACCTCGCAAGATAGATTATGATCTTACGATGTTTACAATTTGACGCAAAAAACATTGTATGTAATAAGTAAATAAATAAATATTTTGTTACCTACTACGACCTGCAACTGTTGTCATACCCAGCTTATATACGAGTCAATTCAACACTTACGGTACTACGAGATTACAACGTATTATAGAAAGCAGAATCCCCCGTCGCACGGTGGGCTGAAAATCGGCTTTCATAGACATAGCGATTTCAATTTGCAAGTGCCGGATTTTTTGCCGGATATCGCTTCTATTAGTTATTACTATATTCAAAAATGACACCAGAGTTAATTCTGTACAAAAACGAAGGAATTATAATTTTTTTAAGAAAAATTTGTATGGAGCTGGTATTAAAAAGTTAATTATCTCGTAAACAGCAAGGAAAACCGTAATATCCTTATAGGTGGTTATAGTACTAATTATTTATGATTTTTTGACATATGTCATATAACGGTTATCGCTGCTATTTTTTTTTTAAAAATCGTCAAAATATTTTTATTTATTTTTACATATGAAACGGTTCCTTTTAGTGACTTAATTAAGAACATTGTTAATTATGAAGAATGTTATTTACCCAAATATTAAAAATATATAAAACAAGAAAAATATTTTTAAAAATAGCAAAAATAGAAAAAAAAATCAAATATTATACATTTTCCTTATCACTGTCGTTCTCGGACTCCAATTCTGAGTCAGAATCTAGATTGGATATATCTAAAAACTCGAACTCAAAGTGAGTTCGAGTTTTCAGTTCGACCTGAAACTGAATTTTTGCGAGAGTTTCAGCAAAAAAGCTCTGCTTTCTCTTGGTATCTCACTTAGGCCTTTGTGCACTTAGGAAAGGATCCGAAGAAACAACAAGCATATTTAAGATATCTTGATTAGAATCTTGCCTGCTTCTTTTCCGCGAATGATATTCCCGGAACCTCCTAAAATCTCTGTTTCGAGACTCTGAGGCTTCTTCCAAGAGAGTCCGAAATTGCACAATATAAGTTTTCTCGATTATATCAGCCTCGTGTATTAATAATTTATGTACGGTTGACGACATGTAGTACCAGTCATACAATTCCACATACTTTTCTGCTGTTTTGCGGGCAAAATCTTTAAATTTTATTCTCGCCTATCAATCTCGATCTTCTCGCCAAATGTTATCGCTTGCAAATATTTTAGTAAGATCTTCGTCCAACCCGGTAATAGCTGCAGTTTTATTGGGATACTCGAAAAACTTTCTGGCGGTATTCACGCCATTGGTAGTTCCCGAGCCTTGTTTCACAACATCAATCACCAGATTGAGCTGAACTTGAATTTATTTTGAATACATTTTTTATTTCATTACTTCTCGCTGCTCACCGTTTGAAGTCGAGCCTATACGCAATATGTAACAGACATTCCATACAATTTATACGTGCGTGTAGGGATGATAAGCCAAATTTGTATATGTCAGCACACACAGTCTTTGATGTTACAACATCTAAGCGGTTCATTCCTGTAGGTTTTGCTAAGCACAGGTAGCACGATGGATTTGATCTGGCATCAGAAAGGTACGTGCAGACTTTGGTGTCGATCACTGTCATAATTAGTTGATGAGTCACCATGTTATTATTATGTACTGCACTCTGTGGGGATAAAGGCCCGAATTTCAACATCCATTTGTTTTTTGAGACCGATGACAACTGCTTCGCTCTCCTTTACAAAAGTTAACTGAACTGGGCGTCAATACAAAGTTGAGCATGGTTTTCGGTTCATACAGTATTATCTCCATCTGTCACTTTTAGTGGCACCAAGGAGGTCATGAAAATGCTTGCATCATCTTGCTCACCCTCCATTTTCTGCTTGTATCGGCTTTGGTTGGAAGCACCATCAAATCCCCACTTGGATATACGCTTTAGCTGCTTATTTTGCACATCGGCATTGTCAGAAAGACTTTGAAGGATCCTCGTCACCGTGATGTCAAGTAAAGCTTAAAGTGTAATCCTAGCCGAGGAATCCGTAACTGACACTGAATGCTTTGGGGGGTAGCAATCAAGCTTAGTTTGTTGCACTTTATAGTAGGATGGATAAATATCCATAGCACCTTCCCGAATGGCAGCCTCTCGCAAAGTAATATATTGCCACTTTGACAGTTTTAGTGAAAGGAGCAATCCAGCGCTTTCTCTGCTGTAAATATGACTGTTTTTACTGATGTCTTAAGCGTTTCTTTAATTTTAATAACTGCTTCAGGCTTTTTCAACATGTATTCGATCACAGATGCCATATCCTCATGCCCTTTTAAACGCGCTGTAGCTGCATATGCCAATTCACTGGAGTCTTCGCCTGTATGATCATCAGATCTTCTCTTTTTCTGTTTACTTCCCAAATCTTCGAATGATTTTCGAGACCTTTTTGTCATTGTTCCAACGGATGATGATGGCTTTAATTGAAAGTCTGATTGTGCTCTTGGTATCTCATCAACAGTTCATTCTAGATTAACTAAAGTTTGCACACAACTTGGCCAATTAATATTTGCTTGCAGCCAATTTCCGTACAGTCTTCTGAAGTTATCAAGGAATCGGTTAGATTTCATCCCCCTCTGTAAAGCAGAAAGGCTCACTTCATGATTAAATGAAGTACTCTCACTTTTTAGAAGACAAACAAGTCTAAACTGGTGATTAAACTTTCCATTTTAAGATTTTATAGTCACAGAGCAAAAAAATTGTGTTAGCAGTTGCACAGATGTGATCAATCTAAATTATTAATTAAAATTTTAGCCCTTTTATTGCAAAACGTCGATAATTAGTTAACTACCCTCATTAGAGTTTTGAAAGATGAGCTAATAAAAAATTATAATCGTCAAAAAAAAACTTAGAACTCTTAACACAACTAATCAACAAATTAGCTTACTTATCAGAAATCATTAACAATCATTTAATCACCTTTTCAGACTTCAGACAGTTACAAACAATACCACTTACTTGGTACCAAAATACCAAATAAACATATGTTTTTACAAATTTTAAAACTCATTTTGTATTGATACATAGGTATCTAGCTCAAACATAGTTGTGTAAGTGTGGATGTACGCTAAACCTCTGACTAATCCTTCGGGAATATAAGGATGATGCTATTTTATGTTACGTGTTATTAAAAGTCTGTGTTCCTCAACTTAAACACTAAAAGGAACCGTTTCATATGTAAAAATAAATAAAAATATTTTGACGATTTTTAAAAAAAAATTAGCAGCGATAACCGTTATATGACATATGTCAAAAAATCATAAATAATTAGTACTATAACCACCTGTAAGGATATTACGGTTTTCCTTGCTGTTTACGAGATAATTAACTTTTTAATACCAGCTCCATACAAATTTTTCTTAAAAAAAATATAATTCCTTCGTTTTTGTGCAGAATTAACTCTGGTGTCATTTTTGAATATAGTAATAACTAATAGAAGCGATATCCGGCAAAAAATCCGGCACTTGCAAATTGAAATCGCTATGTCTATGAAAGCCGATTTTCAGCCCACCGTGCGTCGCGTCGGAGCGGATTTGAAAGTTTAAAAAAGGAGAAAAGTTTAAAAAATAAAATTAATATGAATTAATTGGTTAAGGCGTTCTCAGGTTGAATGAAATCAGTACAGTCGTTCCCAACTTATGGCTTGACTAAGGGAAGTAGGGATTCATTTTTATCATTGGGCCATTTTGTTTTATTTTGGAGATAGTAAGGCCACCCTAGAAAAAGTTTGGGAAACTCTGGCCTTATGGCCTATACGCACAGCTACACATCAAGCTATACTAAACCAGTTTACGCCGGCCTCTTACTGTATGGGCAGCCTATACAATGCGAGATCAGCTTAAACTGGATTTGTATAGGTTGGCTTGTAGCCGTGTGTACATGTCCTCACCCGGGCCTGCCGGTCAATCCACAACGTGGAAGTTTCCGTTTAAATACAATATGATATGATATGATATTGATAAAGGTACTCACTCAATAGGTCGTTACGATGCAACTAGCGACGCAACTCTTCTTGGAATCATGCACAACTGAAACAAGCGAACATGTTGATTTTGTTAATACAAATATTATTATTGAAACTTTCGTACGCAAATATTAGACATTAAATAGTTTTAAGTAAAAGACTAGTAGACCCCACAGACTTTGTCCGCCCCGCCCCTTAAACATTAAATTTTTTAATCGTTTGTTGTTATAAGGGTTCCGTAGCCAAATGGCAAAAAACGGAACCCTTATAAATTCGTCATGTCTGTCTGTCTGTCCGTCCGTATGTCACAGCCACTTTTTTCCGAAACTATAAGAACTCTGCTGTTGAAACTTGGTAAGAAGATGTATTCTGTTAACCGCATTAAGATTTTCACACAAAAATAGAAAAAAAAAGCAATAAACTTTGGGGGTTCCCCATTATTAGAACTGAAACTCGAATTTTTTTTTCATCAAACCCATACGCGTGGGTTATCTATGGATAGGTCTTCAAAAATGATATTGAGGTTTCTAATATAATTTTTTTCTAAACTGTATAGTTTGCGCGAGAGACACTTCCAAAGTGGTAAAATGTGTCCCCCCCCCTGTAACTACTAAACTAAGAGGATGATAAAACTAAAAAAAATATATGATGTACATTACCATGTAAACTTCCACCGAAAATTGGTTTGAAACGAGATATAGTAAGTAGTTTTTTAATACGTCAGAAATCGTAATGGGACGGTACCCTCCGTGTGCGAGTCCGACTCGCAGTTGGCCGGTTTTAAACATAGCGGAATATCGTTTTCCTAGTGGGAATATCGTTGTCCTTTTTTTCTAGCTATTATTTAACCTGTGTTGTTACTATCAGACTACGTTATATCCAATAACGGTGAAAAAAAAAACGTTTAACAACTAATGTACATTCTCATTACAGCCATTTCAAGGTCCGCCATTAAAAAAAAACTACAATGAATCATAATGACGAATTTTTTATACGAACTCATCCGTTCCGCTCTAAATGTGGGGATGGGGCGTGACGTCAGCGGGGCGTGAGGCGAACCGTGACGCGATCGGCACACTCCGGCGACAATCGACTATTGTCGGGCGGCGTCTGCGCATGTTGCAGTACCACTTTTTGTCACGACGCTTTTAAGGGTTCCGTAGCCAAATGGCAAAAAACGGAACCCTTATATATTCGACATGTCTGTCTGTCTGTCCGTCCGTATGTCACAGAATTTTGTCTCGGAAACTATAAGAGCTATGCTGTTGAAACTTGGTAAGTAGATATATTCTGTGAACCGCTTTAAAATTTTTACACAATAAATAGAAAAAACAATGAATTTTGGGGGTTCCCCATACTTAGAACTGTGCTAGCTAAGCTAGTATCTTATAGCAGTCGATTTATTACTCATATTATATCACTACATAGTATAAAACAAAGTCGCTTCCCGCTGTCTGTCTGTCCCTATGTATGCTTTGAACTTTAAAACTACGCAACGGATTTTGATGCAGTTTTTTAATAGAAAGAGTGATCCAAGGGGAAGATTTATATGTATAACACATACATTATTTTAGTACAAAAAAGTCGGGAAAACACGCGGGCGAAGCCGTGGGCGGAAAACTAGTTATATTTGTAAAATATATGCTTGTTATGCTTATTTTGTATTATTTTTTAGCATTAAATATGGTGTACTTAACCAGAGAGACGCAGGTTCAAACCCTGCCTGAGATCGAATTTTTCTTTCACTAGAAATTTTCTTTAATTAGAAAATTCAGTTCTTTGTGAAAATATGCTTGTTATTTTTAATAAAGTTAAATACTGTGTCAGGAAAACGCTGGGAGGAGGATAAGGATAGCTTCACATATGTACTGACGCGTAAAAAGCACAACACGCCCTTTCTGCGCTGTTGGTTAAAAAATACTGATAATAGACGATAATTTCCTGACTCAGTATCGACTATGTACACACGGCTACGCATAAAGCTATACAAATCTTAGTTTAGTCTGACCTCCCATTGTAAAGGTTTTCCGTACAACTCAAGGCCAACATATACTGGTTTTGTATAGCTTGATGTGTAGCCGTACTTACACCATATACGAAGCTCCGAGCGACCTTGTGATCTATTTTTATTTAATATCTAGTCCGTTGCTAAGTTGCTACGAAGTACTGTTCGTTAATAATAAGTATAGTTCGGTTAATCATTACACTGTTTTATGGTAGAAAAAAAAAGAAAAAGTACTTATTGCTTTGTGACGCAAACATAGAAATTAAACTAACTACTTTCTTTTATAACAATAACGTCAGATTTTAGTAGGTTTGTATATTATAGGTAGGTGATTATTTGTGAAGTCATTTAGGAGGTGGTTTTGAAAAAAGAATGATTAAATCCAATATTAAACCCTTTTTAGTTACGGATGTGTGCTGGTTTTTTTAATTTATTTTCCATTTCAATAAACTTCAAAACTGTTCCACTGCACACCATGTAGGTACTCGTACATATATTTTTTTAATGTATGTTCACCGAACTTCCCGTCATTTGCGAATCGATGTTAAATATTTTTTTGTTTGACAGAGCTCTCAAGGTTATTTCCATTTGAATTTGGTGAAGATCTACTAACAAATTTTCTTCTAAAAATGTAGAAAGCAACAATTACATATCCCGTTCGAAAAACGACGACATAGTCAACATAAGTAAAGCCTTGTACTTGAGTTAACGCGTCAAAAAAAATTAATGTTTTAAAAAGTTCATTAGCCTTAAAAAATAAAGCAAAAATTTACTTTTAAGGTGATATGCACACTGAACCGCATCACGCAGCGTAGCGCGGGAGTGCGTTTTCTTACGTAGTTTGCAAGTATGTGTGTTAATATAGAAAACACGCGTAGTGCAACACACAGAAAACGCATGCACGCGCATTTTGTTGTTCCACCACCATGCACCCCGCAGCGTATTGCGGGACAGTGTGTGTTCCGCCTAAAACAATTCCAGAAGTCAGTGATGAAAACAAAAGATCCTACCATATTTTAGGCACCGACTTCCGTCATTGTTTTAGACATATCATTATTTTTTGAAGGCGCTTTTAATTTTCTAGTTAAACGTTAATTTATGACATTTACGAAATGTAGGCACGGCAACACATCCAGCTATACAAAACCAGTTTACACTGGCCTCTTATTGTATGGGAAGCCTATAGAATGCGAGATCAGCTTAAACTGAATTTGTATGGTTGACCTGTAGCCGCGTGTACGGTGGCCAGCACATTAGGCTAACACAAAAATGTGAAATTTTCTCAGTGGACTTTGAAGATCAACAAATTGAGGTTTAAAATCATTTTGTATAACCTGATGTGCTGGCGACTGCACAATATGTATTCTGCTTGACTGTACCTATTGGTCAAGAGGATCCTTCCAGTAACTATTGTGTACTTATCTAAGAAATTCTCTAACATTGAACAAAAGAAAGCAAAGTTTAAACATAAATGTAACGAAAAACATTCTTACTGATACGTAATATTGATAATTTTGTAGGGTGACACACCCTGTTATCGTCCAGTCGATAAAGAGGATAGAGTCTGGTCTGCGCTCCATACAAAAGTAGTTTGGTCCTATCTTAACTTTTAACAAATGAGTCTTTTAATTTTTGCAGTAACAATCTTATCATTAAAATACGTGTTCATTGTACGTAAATTGTTGTTCATTGTACTTCATTTCAATATAGATTAAAAAGTTACACGAGCTCAAATATTGGTAATTTTTGATAAAAACGACCCGAAGTTATGCAAGTATTTCAAGATAATGTATCAATTAAGAACCATTTTGACTCATGGGGTACCCAGATAATTTAATGAACATCCTTTTACGTAATAACAAAGAGTAATCCCCAAATTTCGGAACAAGTAATACACGCGGAAATGTTGCGAATGTCTTGTTGTTTCACCTATCGAGCACGCGTTCGTATCGTGAGCGATAGAGACAGCGACAACAATGCAACATTTATCGCGTTTGCGAGGGACACTCCTCTTAATAGTGACTCAGTGACGCATGGAACGCAAACGAAAGAAAAAAACTTTTTCATAAGTCATCCGATCTACTAGTGTTGACTGAAATATTGTAATGAAATCGCAAGTAATTCGCTGCACCGTTCAGGTTTCATCGCATACTATCAGCCGGCGAGTACTCTAATTAACTAAATGAAATCGCAAGTTACTCTTGATTGTTAGTTCATATTTCATTCTAAATAATGTATCATTTTATATATTTACCGTTCATTTATTCATTCGAAATAACTGTACAATGTACATGTTTAAAGTTAGGCGTTTTGAACTGCGCCGCGCAAGTAAAATCATTTACCTACCTAATTAAATTATAAATTTTAGCAAAAGAACACTTAATTGGCTTCATACAATAAATTAGAAAGGACTGCTTCATAAGGATAGTGATAAGCGCGATTGCTTCGCTAGAGGTCCTAAGTTCGATTCCCAAGTCAAGCCTAGTATTATTTTATAACTTTGTTTTAGCAGAATAGTAAGCTATGCTGACGTTTTAAAAACTATCAACTGTCGGTTTTCAACTATCAACGGTTTTATAAAGAAAGTTAGTTTTTAAAAGTTTTGTAATTTTAGAATATTGTAGCGATAAATTTTCCTTAAATACTTCATGAAACAACGGTAGCCCATGTCCGTCTTCAAGGTCCAATCTGTCTTTGTACAAAAACTTATCACAATTGGTTAAGCGGTCTAGCCGTGAAAATGTAACAAACAGACAGAGTTACATATACATTAATAATGTTATCGTTTTCCGCCCGCGGTTTCACCCGCGTGGATAAATAATATAGCCTATGTCATCTAGGAATAATGTAGCTTCTTATTGGTGGAAGAATTTTCTAAATCAGTTCAGTAGATCCAGAGATAGCAGCCTACAAACTCACAAACTTTACCTCTTCATTATATTAGAATAGATAATTTTGGACAAGTATCCATTTAGTTAGTAACTGTTCTACATTTTTAAGTTAGAAACTGCCCGTTTTTTCTTAATAGGATTAACTTTTTTGGAAACATACTATTTAGTTCATTAACGCAAGTGTAAAAGCTTTTTAAATGAAATACTTTGAACTTTACCTTCAGGCAGACAAAAATAAATGATAATTCGTGCAGCGCCTATTAAAAGCAACGTTCCAAAACATCAAAATTCTTGTCAATATTTTACTAAAAGGTAGCATCTTTCAGATTATTTTTTGGTGAAAAAGTTAAGGAAATTGAATTAAAACCTATTCCATCTCGTATTAAAATAAAAATCTATCACAAATTGACGCTTATCTTTTATTTTGTCTGTATTTTACAATACAATACTTTTTGTGTGCAGTGAGTCATAACGAAGTGGCAAAATATTTAGCTTTTTAAATGCACAAAAAAAAAGCGGTCGTCTACTTCCCAGATAGCAAAAAGATTAATGTCGGTGCCGACAACCGGTGCAGCCGCCTCATCAATAAGTCACCCTATCTGCAACTCGTTCGGTATCTTATCAAGAGTGCTCGCTCCACTTTGGAGTTATTTTCTTAGTGTATCACTGATAAAATTGTGATTCTAAGCATTCTGCTGAACATAGCGATTACGTGTTGGTCATACGAAAAACATTCACAAAACACTTGTATATCTTAAAATACTCTATGAGCATCATGTTACAGTTCATATAATTACGACATTTTACATAGAGTACTGATGGACACCCACACTTCGCCGGTATTTGTAGGTCCCATGGGATAGGGGGCGAGCCTATTGCTAGTAACCGGGCACAGTTCACCGGTCACGCAGGCGGCAACGGCATCCGCGGGTCCACTCAACCGAATGCATATTTAGAATTGGTCAACTGGACCCTTTGACAAATTTTGTGATTTGTATATTCAATTAGAAAAAAAATTTCTTTGATATTAATATCACGAAAATTTTAATATATTTACTACCTACATCGAGATTTTTATACTACCACTGTAAAACCACTATTATGTAGTAGGTATGTAGAAAGGTAAATTAGTACATAGTAACATTTTTACTCCTAATATTTTTCTACACGCCTGTACCTACTCAAATATGAATTTCAACAACTTTTTTCTATTACCTACTTGTAACGGCGGGTCCAATCGACAAAAGTAAAAATAATGAATTAGTTAACTCATCCCGCGAGTACAGTTGACTAAAGAGTCACTATCGCATCACCTCTACATAGCTGTTTTTTTTTTGTTAGACATTGTTTTTTATTTTGTTAGACATCGCCTTTTCATTTCAATCAAGCCTGTCAAGTAGTGATTGTGTACAATTTGTCAATAAACACTGACAAGGCAAGCTGTCACAAGTCATTATCTCTGAGCGACCCGAGGGCGACACTCCTCAATCACCATTGATTACAAATGAGTCAATTGATACGATCTGACGTCACTATAGAGTGGTATCTCGCCCCCTATTACATGGGAACTAAACATACCGGCGAATTGTCGTTGTACATTAGTACTCCTCTGCCGAACCCTTCGGGAAATACAGGCGTGATGGTATGTTCTATGGGAGCAGTGGTGGCCCAATGGTAACGCCGCGACTTACAAATTGTAGGTCGTACGTTCGAACCCAGACAGGCGCTGTACTTTGTGTTAATTATTTCATCACCACTGCTCCAAAAAACGGTGAAGGAAAACATCGTGAGGAAACCGGCATGTCCTAGAACCAAAAATTGTTAGACATGTGACATCTACCAACCCGCACTGGGCCCGCGTGGTGGATTACGGCCCACTCTCTCTCACCGAGAGGAGGCCTGTGTCCCAGCAGTGGCCAATTATGCTATGCCTATGCTATAGAGTGGTCTAGTGGTGATGAAGTATCTCATTAGTCTAGTGGTCTTAAGAGGATAGTATCCGCTTCGCGCTCCATACAAACGTAGTTTGGCCCTTGCTTGAATTTTAAACAATGAAAGTCATTGAAATTTTGCAGTAACAATCTTATCATTAAAATACGTGTTCCTGTAGTATACAATTTCATTTCAATAAACGGTTAAAAAGTTACACGAGCTCAAAGATTGGCAATTTTCGTTGAAAAACGGCCCAACTTTATGCTAGTATTTCTCGACAATGTATCAATACAGAAACATTCTGATTCGAAAGAAACCCAGATAATATAGTGAATATATTTTTACAAGATTTTTTTTTTACGTATTAACAATATTATAGGAGTAATCTCCAAATTCGGAACATAAGAAATACGCGTGAAAATGTTGCAAATGTATTGTTGTTTCTCCTCTCGGGCACGCGTTCGCATCGCGAGGGATAGAGACAGCGACAACTGTGCAACATTGTTGCGTTTGCGAGGGACACTCCTCTTAAGCGTGGCTGCTCAGTAGACATCCTGAATTCAATTTCCAGTTTCTGATCTGTGAAATTTTCATCATCATCATCATCAACAGCCCGTATTCGTCCACTGCTGGACTTAGGCCTCTTTAAGTGATCGCCACAGAGCCCGATTTTCAGCTCTTTTCATCCAGTTTCCGCCAGCTGCCTTCCGCAAGTCGTCACTCCACCTGGCCAGCGGGCGTCCTAGACTACGTTTGCCTAGCCGCGGTCTCCACTCGAGAACTCGTTTGCTCCAACGGTGTTGGTTCTCCGAGAGACGTGACCGGCCCATTGCCACTTTAGAGTGCTAATCCTTTGAGCTATGTCGGTGACTTTGGTTCTCTGACGGATGACTTCGAAATTTTCAGCAGCAGCTCGAAATTTGGTTGTGTGCTCAGATACATTGTAGGATAAGGTATTATTACAAGATATAAGGTAGGTCTGCAAATGACCTAGTCCCCCAAAATAAGCAGCTAACTTGTAACCTAGACGGAATGACGGCATTATGTCCGAATGAGACGACTAATAATTATGACCTTCGTTACAATTGAACGCGATCATAACGAATGACTTGTTGTGTGGGTTTCAGACGAACAACGACCACATAACTTCTCTCGTTTTTAGGGTTCCGTACCCAAAGGATAAAACGGAACCCTATTACTACAGGAAGTCATCAAATCGGATGTTTATTTTTATTTTATTTTTTCGAATTTCATATTGACAAAACATCTTTTTTTTTGTTCGAAAGGGATTTATTTCGAAATGGTCCCGGCGGTTTTACTTTTTTGTAATAGTTATTTTCCATAATATTCTCAGTACAAGCTAGAAGTTTGGATTTGTATTCGGTCAATGGCAATAGGATTATTATGATATGAGACCTAAACATACTGGCGAACTAAGGGTAAACATTAAGCACAACTCTGCCTAACCCTTCGGGGAATACAGGCGTGATGGTATATGGTTTGATTGTTTAAAAAAATCGGTCGACTTGTCATGAGGCACGATCGTCAGTGTTATCATGAATCATAAATAGATTTTCGCATTTGAAAAACGGAGGAGTAAGGAGTTACAGATGCGTTGCCGAGCCAAGGAAAAGGAAGGGGAAGGATAAGGGAGAAGGAAGGGGACTGAGGGAGGAATTGGGCCTCCGGCGCTCCACACTCACCGTACGAAACGCAACAGTATACATACTGGTACTTGACGTAGATATTCTGTGGGAGGGTAGTACTTCCCCGGTCGTGACGACACATTCATGCTGGCATGTAGACAATCATGTCAGCAGGCACTAACTGCTACAAAATTTACATTACTTGAACTGTTAAAGAAACCACGACATTCATTAACCCGTGAAAGCGTGCCCATTAACTTCCTGAGGGATCCCTATACATTAAAATCTATTTATAACCCTCCGCTGCGATGTAGGTAACCGACTTCGGTGCGGAGCTTAACCGAATTATGTACACAAGGAATTTCATTACGCAACCCGACAATAACCGATTGTAGAGAGAGATAAATAATAATTGACATAGTTTATTTTACATACATACACTCACACCTTTTTCACACAGTGGTAGGCAGAAACTATATACTGCCACTTGCACTCTTGCAAATCTCATAGTTTATTTTAGACGAGGAAAAATAGGCTGCAAGCAGGATTCGAACTTGCGTGTTCTAGTTAGGTACAGTCAGCAATGAAAGTTGCTGAACACGATGAAATCTTCAAAACGCTTAAACATATTTATTACCCAAAACTACCTGACCCGAGATGTAGTAAATAGAACGTGTTTCTACATACTGGACCATCATTTTATTCCTAAGTGAATCTATTGAAAAGTATTGGTGCTGTGTTGTTTTCTAAACTTGGCGGTGTTCAGCAACTTTCGTTGTTGACTGTACACCAGACGCTATGACCGCTAAGCCACCGCGAGTCCCACCCGCCAGGTCGAAATTTGCCTTCACATTTTTTTTTAATTTACGTCCTCGAGGTGACGTCAGTGACATCTGTTGAAATGCAAGTTTTAAATTTTGCTTCTCATCCGACATGACATGCTTTACAGCAAGTACGATGTCGTACAATGCCACCTTACCTTTTAACTATCTCTTTGTATTTTTGCAAAGATTATTAATTTTAGTGAAGGAAAAATTCGACTGACATACAGTTTGTGTGAAATAGCGGATCTTGTCTGAAGTTAGTCGTACCGAACTGTCTCACAGATAAAATTGATACAGATCATTAAGTGTTTTTTCACATAAAAATCTAAATTAATAACATAAAATATGTAATCACAAATGCGAAAGATTATTTTATTATCACTTAATAATTATACAAACTTGACAACTTCATTTCTTAGCAGCAGCTCGGAGTTTGGATTTTTGGATTTGTGTCCGGTTAATGGCAATAGGCTCGCCCCCTATTACATAGGACCTAAACATACCGGCGAGATGAGTACATTAATACACCTCTGCCTAACCCTTCGGGGAATACTTCTGTAAATAAATATCATTCAATCATTTGATATCACAGGCAGTCAGTCTCGGCAGCTTAGTGGATACAGTGGCCAGTGTACTTAACTAGAGGGACACAGGATCGAATCCTGCCTAAAATAGTATTTTTTTTTCTAATCTTGAGTTTTACCTCACCCGAAGTTAAGCAACTGTCTGACTGCCTCGTTTATCTAGTGGTCCTAAGCGCGACTGCTACGATAGAGGTCCTGGGTTCGATCCCCAGGTCGATCAAAGAATTATTTTCTATGAAATTTTCAGTAGCAGCTCAGAATCTGAAGAAGCTCGCCCCACATTACATGGGACCTACATACCGGCGAGATGAGTGTATATTAGCACACCTCTGCCTAACCCTTCGAAGAAACAGGCGTGATGGTATATTATTATACGAAGTTAAGCAATAAACTCCTAATCTAGCAAAACGATTAAAAAAACTAGTTTTATAACTTCCAACTTCGTTAATAACTCTCAACTTGGTAATAAGGTTTGGTAGTATCGTCCGTTATTTCTTTTTAAGAGCCAAACCGGTCACTCCGATCCTGGCCGGAGCGAGACATGTAAATTCGGCCTAAGAGCGAAAGAGACAAAAGATTTGGCCGTTGATGCATTGTGACTTGAAGATTTGAGATAGCATCGTTTTCAAACCGACTTGAAAAAAAGAAGTTATTTCAATACGACTGGATTTTATTTGTGTGTATGTCACGTGATGTTTTCGCCCGTAGTTTTGTTTTTTTTTATCTGATAGTATATAATAAACTACCAATATAGGTCTATATAAATCCTAGCAGTTCTACAGGCTACACATCAAGCTATACAAAACCAGTATAAGCAAGCCTTGAAATTGTAGGGAAAATCTTAACAATGGGCGGGCTGTCTAAATTGGTTTTGTGTAGCTTGATCTGAGGCCGTGTGTACACTAAAGAGGTCGATATCCTTTTCCTTGAAAGGTAAGGCAGAGGTGTACTAATGTAAGCACATCAAGTTACCACAAAATGGCATATTTTCTCAGTTGATTTTGAACTTAATTATCAACTATTTAAGGTTTAAAATCATTTGGAGAAATTTAACAGTTTTGTATAACTTGACGTGCTGGCGACTCGACTGTACAATTTGTTCGAAATAACTAAGCTTGTTTGGAGCGGTTCCTCCAGGGCCTCACTGGCATGTCTACATGCTAGCAGGAATGGGTCGGCATGACCCGGGAAGTACTACCCTCCCACAGAATAATATCGATGCCAAGTAGCAGTATGCATACTGTTGCGTTTCGTACGGTGATTGTGGAGCGCCGGAGGCCCAATTCCTCCCTTTCTTTCTTTCTAGGTTTCCCATAAAAAATCTTATAATCGTGGGACTCGCGGTTTATTTAAGAAAGACGCAGAAGACGCAGGCTCTAATATTGCCCGCAGTCGAAATTTTCCTTCACTAAAATATTTTTTTTCTAACCTTTTACTTAACAAAACTCTTAAACTTAACTTGTAGATATTTTTTGCAACAGCAGAACTTTACCGGCTGTTGTGCAACTCACTAAAGTTCAAACATACCCAGATATAAAACCGGTTGCATTAAAGTATGTCTTCCACCGCTAGACATCAATTAGCCATGCGGTAAGATATATCAGAGATATGTTTTAAGAGGCTGAAGTAGATATAAAACTTGTATTTAACGGTATGTGCGCCATAAGTAGCTATAAATATTCAATTCAATTCAATTCTTTATTGCATTCCATAATGTACATACAAATTAAAAGAGATGGTAAGCTTAAAACTAAGGATCAATTATGGACCCTGATGGGCACAGCACAGTACAGTACGAGAGAGGGAGATGTACCTATATAATTATACATACATATATTGATAATTTAATTAATTTAATAAAATAATATATGCTTGGTTGTGTATGTTTTTATGTGATAACTCGGCAAACGAGCAGGCGAGCTACCTGATGTTAAGTAGTCATCGCCGCCCATGGACATCTGCAATACCAAAGGAGTTGCAGATGTCCATGCCGAGCCAATGAAAAGGGACGGTGAAGGGGAAAAGAAGAAGGAAGGGGACTGAGGCTAGTAATTGGGCCTCTGGCGCTCCACACTCACCGTCAGAAACGCAACAGTATGCAGTATGCACTGCTAGCTGCTACTTGACGTCGATATTCTGTGGGAGGGTAGTACTTCCCCGGCCGTGACGACACATTCATGCTGCCATATAGACTTCTACTACAACTACTACTTTTTAATAAAAAATCTATTTTTTTTAAATTGACTTTAAAAGCGCCTTTAATATCTATTTACAGGTCCGGAAGGAGATGGAGGACGTTTATTGAAATGATTGACAGCAGAAAGCTCTAAACCGCGATGAGTAGAACGAACGAAAAGTAGTGGGGTCGTCCACCAGTCGTCCCACTGTAATGCCTCTATAATGGGAGGATAGTGGCTAACTAAATATAGGGGGCTAAAAAGAGGAAATCTCTAAAGTTTGGAAGAAGGATAGGGAGGCCTTCATTTATTCATGTCACTTGCCCTCATGTCGCAGATTTGAAGAAGGTGGTTGGCAGCGGATGGATGCGAGCTGCCCAAGACCTTGATGGTTGGAGCTCTTTGGGGGAGGCCTACGTTCAGCAGTGGCAATAAGCTGATATGATGACTAAAGCGGACTTGCGATCATGTGGTTGCCGGTTCAAAACCCACCCATTGCACTAACGACGTGAGCCCACTCGTAATATTACACATTTAGCTTTGTTACAAACGAGGAGGGAAACGTAACTTTGTACGAGGGGTTAACAAGATTACTAGTAATGTGTGACCCTCCCATTGTGGGATCGTTAATGGCTGTAAAATTAAAACAAAAATCTCCAATCGTATCTTCGTATATTACAGCTTGTACATAGCTCAATCTTAACAAAACCGGCGCGGCGACGGCTCGCCGTCATAACTGAGCTTTAAAAAGCGTTGTATAACGGTAATACTTATTACTGGTTAAGTAACAATAAAATTTGCCATGTCTGCAACAGGAATAGACCCCGTGACCTTACGTAACGGAGCTACTGAGACGTATCTAACTATTAAGAGACATTCGAGAAAAGTCTTTACGAATAGTAATATTTAATTTAGTAGTTATGAAGTGTTTTTTTATGGGATAACTCTGCAAACGAGCAGGCGAGCTACCTGATGGTAAGTAGTCATCGCCGCCCATGGACATCTGCAATAACAAAGGAGTTGCAGATGCATTGCCGAGCCCATTTAAGGACAAGGGAAGGGAAGGAGAAAGGAGACGGAAGAGGACTGAGGGAGGAATTGGGCCTCCGGTGCTCCACACTCACCATACGAAACGCAACAGTATACATACTACTACTAGACGTCGATATTCTGTGGGAGGGTAGCACTTCCCCAGTCGTACCCATTCACGCTGGCATGAAGACATGCCAGCAGGCATTACTCCTACTAAATAAATAGTAAGTGAATTCTTTTGAGACGTATGTTAGTAAAACGGCATAAGGAGCCTATGCGAGATAAGGTTTTTTTTTAAAAGAAATTTTGTGGTAGATAAGCAGACTTCGCAGAATAACTACAATCGCATATCCTGCTACCAATTAGTATTTTTTTTATATTACAATTACTGAGAAATATAAGACTTCATGTAAAGAAAAAAAAAATTAAGAATTGATTACTTGCTATCAGTTAGCTTTTTTATAGTACTTCAATTCCTTTGACCAATATAAGAGCCAAAACCCAAATATACAGGGTAGAAAGAACATCGACGCACAACCCCTTAAATATTTTTTTTTAAAACAGCTTTCTTGCAATGTGGTTCAAACATTACTAGTAATCTTGTTAACCCCTCGTACTAAGCTAAATGCTTGTATTACGAGTGAATTCACGTCGGTTGTGCAATGGGTGAGTTTCTAACCAGCAACCACATGATCACAAGTCCGACGCAATAGCCATTAGGCTACCGTCGCTTCACTATGAATTCAGTACTATGCGATCCAAATAAGAATAGGAATGTCAATAACCTCTATCTGTCAAATGTCACTTGAAAAGTATGGTTTGCAAAAAACTTATTTGCATATCAATAATAATAGTCTTACATCAAATTTAAATAAAAAGGTTAAATTAGTAGTAAATTGTCTCAATATAATATTTAATTAGTTAAAGTCATAATTCGGTTTCTTGAACCATACCATAACCTTTTTTATTTTTATTTTTGGCTTTTTTCACTCAACCTTTGCAAATAAATTTTATTTAAAAAATAACTTGTTTTGCCTACCCTACCTAAGTTGTTAGAATTGACAACTTTGACGTCACAATATGGCGCAAAGTCGATCCTATTCTCATTTGAATCACACTGTACATGATTCTGGAAAGGGTCGTGGAAATTTTTCGTCGTTTATTTTTTTTAAATCAGCTGTTCCATTAATTTTTGACCATGTAAGTATTTCACTTTTGTAGGGAAAAGATGTGTTTTTTAAATAACTGACGAAAATAACTACGCAAGGGGCTCCAGAATCATGTACTGAATTCGTTCGATGTCCCTTCCACCCTGTTTAATCTAGATATTTAATACGTGAAAAAAAACTGAGTCCCTTTTTCAAGAGGTCCCCGCTCCACGCTTCATACAAAATTTGTTTGATCCTCTCTGAATTTTAACCGATGAACATTAAAAGTTTGCAGTATTTAAGTAAAAACCTAATACAGTTAGTGTCACAAAACCTTTGACTAATTTGTTGTGTAAAGTATGAAGGTTTGTATGCAGTAAATCATGCGAGACCTTGTCCACAACTATTGTTCAAACATGTCCTAACGATGAGGGCATGCCTATCTCATTTAACGCTGATTTTAAATCAATACTTCAGTACATCATCAACACAACACAACATTACATTGTCCCACTGCTGGGCACGGCTCACAGAGCGAGAGGGATTAGGCTATAGTCCACCACGCTAGCCTACTGCTTGGCAGACTTCACACGCCGTCAAGAAAATCTTTCCGGCATGCAGGTTTCCTCACGATGTTTCCCTTCACCGTTTAAGCACGTTGTAGAGAGGCGTAGCGCTAGATAGTCGCTACAACGTGATAATTAATTATTAATACGCACATGACTGCGAAAAGTCAGAGCGCACATGACTACGTGCCTTGGAACTCGAGACCTTTGACTTGGCAGTCCGATGTTCATATCACTAGGCTATCACTGCACAAGCAAAAATTTTAACCCTCAATCGTGAATAAGTTATTGTTGATGTCACAATTTCTACTGCCATGTACCGAGAATGTGTTATAGCTGAATAATTTGCGAAAAACCAAGAAAATTTTTAAACTTCGCGCCCAATGTGACGCTTTAACCTTAATACCTATATCGCGATAAAATCCGTAACGTAAGTGTTTTTAATTAAATAAATAAATAAACTTTGAACTACTAAACATAATAAAATAACTAGGTACTTAAGCACGTTTCCCCTTCTCGCCTACTAATTGCTTCTATTTATTTTAACCTAACATCTGATTTTAACATTATGGACTGCAATAAATTATTGAGTACTTTAAAAATCTTTTTAAAAATGGTCACCGACTCCAAGGCAGGCGAATGCCGCCCATGCCAAACGTACAAACCATACTGGCTACTTCAACTATTAGTCACACATTGCCAGAAAAAAAAAATCAAAACAAAACACTCAATATTGCCAGTCCGGCCCATTTTCGAGAACGCAACACATAAACAGACATGATGACTAGAGCGAGCCGTTTCCGCGGCGCACTGGCAGCGTGCCAGTGACGTCATCGTATTCAAACCTATTCGGAGATTTCAATAGTTGTAAGTAGTAGCTACTTGAACAAATGGTGGAAGCAAAATGTCCGTATTTATGCAAAATGGAACCACACGTCAAATTTAGTTTTTTACTTTTTTTGAAGAATACTTATTTAAAAGTGGTCTAAATTCTTATATATAAAAAAGAACCTCGTGATATTTCCTTGGAAACAAGGTTTACTTAAAGCAAAACGGAACCAAAAGCCACAACATTGATTTGAAGCGTATTTGCCGAGTTGTGCCTTTTTGCATAAACAGACAATTGGGTGGCGTTAAAGTTTGATGTCATCAACGCATTTATTGCAACACTGCCGAGTCTCCTATCAAAGTGAGGGGTTATCACCACCACAGTAGCACGCTGAGGGGTAAAACCAAAAGAAACAATATAAGCATGCAGGTTTCGCAGTGGTGGTAACAAACTAGGGATCCATATCTTTTTGTATTTTTAGGCAATTTCCATGACAAGATTATTAAGTTATTTTAGTGGAGAAAAAATTCGACTGCGGGCAGGATTCGAGCCCGCGTGTTCTGGTCCGACGTCTCCTCAAAGACGTAAATAAAAAAATGTGAAGGCAAATTTCGACCCGGCGGGTGGGACTCGCGGTAGCTCAGCGGTCATAGCGTCTGGTGTACTTAACCAGAAACCTTGACTGCCTCATTAAGTCTAGTGGTTCTAAGCGCGACTTCTACGCTAGTCGTCCTGAATTTATCCCGAGGTCGAGCAAAGTGTTATTGGGTTCTTCTATGAAATTCTCAGTAGCAGCTCGGAGTCTGGATTTGTGTCCGATTAATGGCAATAGGCTCGCCCTCTTTTACATGGGACCTAAACATACCGGCAAAATGAGTACACCCACATTTGGCATTAGTGCATGGTATTCTTTTTAAATAAATTTAAGGAATTGTCATATTTTATTTGCCTTGTCTAGACATTTGCAGTGTTCCTGGCTTAGTTCCAAGCCGAAATGAAGCCATATACGACGATAGGCGCGCCTTTTATTGTTTGCAGACGTGGGTTTTGAATTATGTATGAAAAATCTACATTTTGGTGCGTGCACGGCCACATTTAACTAACTTTTAACCGATTAATTTTAAATTTTTTTTAAGTGTTTAAATTAAAAAGAATTGTGCGAGTGTCACTGCTTCAATTTCGTGTTTTTTTTACAAGTTAAGTCAGGCAAGTGCTCGTCATTTGCATCCTAGTTTTTTTGACACGACAGGAGAAGAAAAACTGTAAAGGATTTTTTTTATAGTACAAAAAATCCTCACGGTTCGTCCACCGCCTGAGGAAGTAGCAGGGTCTATCGGACTCGTATCGACTTAAAATCGCAATCGCCATTTTCTGCGTCTTTCTTTCTTTATAGTCTCGACCGATTCGTGAAATTTCCCACAACTATTGCAGACTGTTTGTAAAGAAACCTGCATGCATAATCGGCCTATAATGTTCCCACTGCTGGGAAACAGGCCTCCTCTCGGTGAGAGGGAGTGGGCCGTAATCCATCACGGCCCAGTGCGGGTTGGTAGATGTCACATGTCTTCGAACCTTTGGTTGTAGGACATGCCGGTTTCCTCACGATGTTTTCCTTCACCGTTTTGGGAGCAGTGGTGATGAAGACCATGACCAATATTTCGAGCGTGGACTGTTCAGGCTGGAGGAAGATCGTACGGATGAGCAGAATAGATGGAAATCCAAATAGACGGTGAAAAACTAATTTATTTTATAGAGAGAGAAACATAGACACAACAAGCGCGGTTTCGTGACAGAGAATTTAAGTATAATATAATTTATACAAAGTAAAGCGCCTGTCTGAGTTAGTAATTGGTATGACTATGTATGTATTAAATGTGTAATACATAACATGTGACCAATAATATTATCAGTTATGCCATTTACCGCAAACTGCACCTATGTATGTCATCGGCATTATAATACCATCATCAAGCCTCTACCCCCCAAGGGTTAGCAGAGGTGTACTAAAGGTGAGGTTTAATATACACAAATACACCTCGGCCTTACAATTTAGGGATAGGCCGGAATTCGGATACAGAACAAAAATTCATATTTGGACCACCCCATAGCCAAAGTCCAAATACTCTGCCTCTACCACTAAGCTATAGTAGAAAAAGATTGATGTCGGAAATACAAATTTGAAAATAGCTACACAATTTTTAACCAACCTAAAAAAATATTGAATGTCATTCTCAAAGAATCGGATGTCAATGACCTTTGTAAAAAAATATAAGTCATTTCATTCTAATGACATGTACGAAACAGAGTTTTTTTTTGCAATATCGGCTGAGCACTAATAACAATGGATAGAAAAAAAAATAGCATAAAGAAGTGTGCGTAACTGATCCTTTAAGCTGATAATAACTTGAAAGCCTAAGTGTTTGTGCTTGTGAAATATTAGATGTAGACACCTGTTTTTATAATGCTCCGATATACCTCCTAAAACAGAGGTAGTTAGAGGAGATGGCGAGTGATGTTGGACTTGTACACACGGCTACAGGTCAACCTATACAAAACCAGTTTAAGCTGATCTAGCATTGTACAGCTTCCCCATACAGTAAGAGACCAGTGTCAACTGGTTTTGAATAGCTTGAAGTGTAGCCGTCCGTACCAACCACACTTGTTATTTTCTATAGCACGGGTCGGGAACCTTTCGAGTCAGAAGAGTCAAAAATTACAATTTACGAAATTTCAAAGTTCTTAAAGAGCCTCAAATTTTTTTTGTTGCCAACAATAAATAGTACGGTCACCAGCACATCACATTTTTGTTGTTGATTTTGAACTTAATCGTCAAAATGTTAAGGTTTAAATCATTTGGAGAAATTTGACAGTTTTGTATAACCTGATGTGCTGTCGACTGTACTTGCATAAATAAAAGGTTTTTAAAATAATATTTGCGTATGGAACTAAAGACAGCTTCACATCCAAAGAGCCGCAGGTTTCTGACCCCTGGGGTCTAGGATTGATAATCCTGAAGTTGGGAGGAATCAATATCAATATATCTATACTAATATTATAAAGCTGAAGAGATTGTTTGTTTACTTGAACGCGCGAATCTCAGGAACAACGGGTCCGATTAGAAAAATTATTTCAGTGTTAGATAGCCCATTTATCGAGGAAGGCTATAGGCAATAGGAGCGGCATAAATGAAAAATGTTGCAAAAATGGGAAGAAATTAAATGCAGAAAAGCCGAGAAACCACGCGGGCGAAGCCGTGGGCGGAAAACTAGTAGGTATATAAAAATCAATGCCACTTTTCGTTTTAATTTTATAACTCAAGAACGGGCTCAATCCAAACCAAATGTTTAGGCTTGGTTCGGACTATTTAGTAGATGGTTTATGTGAAGTTTGCACAAAATCGGTCGAGCGGTTCTTCATAGTACAGAAAAGCCAAGAAACCACGCGGGCGAAGCGGTGGGCGGAAAGCTCAGGTCATAAGTGCACAATGCTAACGTTCTTCACATTTTTAGTAGTGTCTCGCTGGCATGTCTACGTATCAGCATGAATGGATCGTCACGACCGGGGAAGTACTACCCTCCCACAGAATATCGACGTCAAGTACCAGTATACATACTGTTTCGTACGATGTTATCACCTTCCTCTCACATTTCATTAAATAGGCTCAGCAAGGCATCTGCACCTCTTTTGGTATTGCAGCTATGTCCATGGGCGGCGATGACTACTTACCATCAGGTAGCTCGCCTGCTCGTTTGCAGACTAGTTATCGCATTAACCTTTTGAACGCCATTGTCACATATATGTGACAAACGAAATCTTACCCTGAACGCCAACGTCACAAATATATGACAAAATATACGTCGCCCATATTATGAAATAAACAATTTAATCATTACTTTTGTGTATTTTCACTACCTTGTGTAATTTGACAGAAAAAGTGGCCTGCCGTCAGGGGTACGGCGATACGTTTATACTCTGGCGTTCAAAAGGTTAAAAAAAAAACACTCCGTTTTTTTCTTTTCTTTCATATAAAGGACTGCCTCATTAGTCTAGTGGTCCCAAGCGCGACTGCTACGTTAGAGGTCCTAGGTTCGATTTCCAGGACGAGCAGTGTTATTTAATTTTTCTATAGAATTCTCAGTAGCAGCTTTGAGTCTGGATTTATGCCCGGTTAATTGCAATAGGCTGGCCCCTTTTACATGGGACCTAAACATACCAGCAAAATGTGGTACAACCCTGTCTAACCCTTCGGGGAATACAATCGTGATGGTATGATTTGTTTGGGCTACAATGACTCCTAGCTAATTAGTGTCAGGTCATCAACCTCTACATACATAATTATAGGTATAACATTATTATTACTTACCTACTTTCCATCGCAAGTGTGATCATTTATCTTTTAGTGGCAAAACAAGTATTTGGCATTTGTAGAACATAAATTTACAGACAACTTGCAACTACTTAGATTATCTAAACTAATATTATAATGAGGAAAGATTTGATTGTTTGTTTGCAATGAATAGGCTCTGAAAATACTGGACTGATTTGAAAAATTCTTTCACCAATTACTCCTGAGTGACGTAGGCTATATATTATCCCGTAAAATGATACTCCACGCGGGCAAAGCCGCGAGCAGAAAGCTAGTTATTTATAATTGGAATTTGTTTGGTATGCATGCCTATGTGTCAGCTATGCATTTTCAGTATATGCTGACTTTAAATTGTAAATAAACCATTTACCGACACAAACAGACATAATTATCAGTTTTATTTATTTATAGAAAAGTATAGAATAGAATGAAGATCTTACTACATACCATTATTTTAGTCTCCTAGCAATTACAGCTGAAATGCTACCTTAAAAAATCCTTATGTATGAAGCATGTTAAAAAAAAATATTTCTTGAAACATAATAATGATAGTTCATAGATATCTAAATAATAATCTGTGTCAATTAATGCATTGTCTATATGTAGGTCATTTTATTGTGAAACAGACAGATTAAATATAGATTGTGTATTTATAAACTATGTACATATCAATATGATTCATGTTTTACTGTCATAATGTATCCATTTATAACATACGATCACACCTGTATTTCCTGAAGGGTTAGGCAGCGGTGTACTAATGTATGTTTAGGTCCAATGTAATAGCGGGGCAAGCCTATTGCCATTAACTGGAAACAAATCCAGACTCAGAGTTGCTGCTGAAAACCCCAATAACACTTTGCTTGACTTGGGGATTGAACCCAGGACCTCTATCATAACAGTTGTGCTTAAGACCACTGGACTAATAGGGCAGTCCGTTCCGGCAACCATGTGATAGCAAGTACGACGCCCTAGCCATTTGGTTACCGCCGATTTTGAATATTGGAAGCAGATGGCAGGACAAGCTAGACCTTTTTTGGGAGGAGTGGCCACAAAAAGCTCTCTGAACAGAGAAGAGTGGAAGGATGGTAGAGAGGCTTTTGAACTGCAGTGGGATGATCATGGCTCAATAAAAAAACTGTAATATTATCGGAATATAAAGCTTATTCCATGAGGAAAATGCGATAAAATGTCAATGATTTTATTTATAATAAAAATGGTTATCATTTCTGTAAATAGATCTCTTAGAGGTAAACTCTATACTTTTTTTTTCAGTACTACGTAGTACTGGAATTTCCTACAGAACAACTTCTGAAAATAAATGCCGTATCAATCTCAGAGAATCATGGTCCCTTTTGAAGTCCATACAGTAGTAGTGTTATCAGATATATGTGAGTTTATCACCTATAGTTTGCCCCATGCTTAAGTGCATGCTACAGAATACTTCAAGATTTTTTTTTATTATATCTTACACACCTTCAAAGTAATCTCTGTACATATTTATAAGTATTATAAACAAAATAATCACACCACTGCTCTGCCTCATTAGTCTAGTGGTCCTAAGCATGAATGCTATGCTAGAGGTCCTGGATTTGATTTCATATAAAAACTCAGTAATACTGCCCGACCTGTTTGATTGAGTTTTTCTATGAACTTCTCATGTAGCAGCTCAGTTTAGATTTGTGCCCATTTAATGGCAATAGGCTCACCCCTATTACATGGGACCTCAAACATACCAGTGAAGTATGGATGTATATTAGTACACCTCTACCTAACCCTCCAGAGAATACAGATGTGATGGTATGTTATAATCACACCTTTTTTTTCAAATGTCTTTTTACTTCAAACTTTTGTGTGCCTTTACTGAGTCAACATTTTATAGGCGAGGCAAAGTTGAATGCCTTGTTCATCATTGGTCCAGTGTTCATGGATGCCGAGTGTAATGTCCTGGGTTCGATTTCTAGGTCGAGCCAAGGAAAATAACAGTAGAAGCTTGGTTTTAAGCCAAGGCAATAGGTGCTTCTGTTACATGGAACCGGTGAAACATGGTACGTAAGTACCCTGCCTAACCGCTCGGGAAATGCAGGCGTCATGGTATTTAAATAAGAAGCCAAGGTATTACACTATTCAGCATCCTTCACGCCCACTAATTAGGGTAAAGCAACCAATTTAGTGTTACGAAACGAAAAAGCCGATCACAATGAATGAATCAAAGGTGAATAAAGATTGAAACGATCAAATCACTACAGAAATCAACTACCTACCAATAGAGTAATTTGGCCGACTATATAAGTGTGTAACCCGGCTAAATTAAAAATACTCCACAAGCGTATGAAAGGGTTATAAGTACGGTGTATACAAATTGGTCGGATTATAGAGTACCAATCTTACGCGGTGACATCAGCTTACATTATTGAAGAGATAATAATGTAATTGATTAGTGTCACGCCCAAAAAGAACGGATAAAAATTACTTTAAAACTATACAAATAAATTATAATACTATATTCTTGTGATGATTATTGCTAAAATCATTTTTCTAGATCATCGTAATTTTACTGGAAATACCTGTTGGGAGAATCCAGGATTTAGCTATAATGAGTCAGATTTATCATAGCACACGGTAATACGCCAAAATCATTGATAACGATACATAGAAAGATAGTAAGAACTAAAAAAAGGCCGACCCAGTTCCTATAAGCTTCAAGCTTCAGACACACCCTATAACGCGGGTGACGAAAAAAACGCATTCCTACATAAAACTAACACGTTCCTGCGCTTAATGTAAACACATATGCACATAAGAAAGCTGAACACACGCAATACTCACCGGCAGAACTCCAAGATGCGTTTTATACTCGATTTTGAGTCACTTCACACACTTATTGGATAGCGATTGTAACTTACACTAAGCACATAAACGAGGTAACATTATATAAAATAACATACACAGAACGTTATTCGTTATTTTTCAAAGCACCAGCACCACCGACATTACGCGTAAAGCATTTATTTCAATAATTCGTTCGTAAAAAAAGAATTTCCGTAACACGCCACCGGAGTAGATCGATGTCGGCGCGAGTTTCGTTTTTCCGCCGTAGCGTCGCTACCGTCGCCTGATATCGGAAGCCACGCTTCAGATGGCGCTGTCGTTAACGATGTTGTAAATTAGGAAAATAAAATTACCCCGAATGTTATATCTTAAATCCGTTTTTCAACATTTTCCATGACACGACCCCATATCATAAAAAAATATTTCGCAACCCCAGACCCTTTACTTTTTTTTCATGTATTTTACTGTTACTGTTTATTCAATCCATATAACATTTTTCATTTCTTCACGACCTCTCTATAAAGGATTCGCGACCAACACGTTGAAAAACACTGCACAAGGCTAATAGAATGTGATATAGCCGAATAATTTGTGAAAAACCAAGAAAAAAATCAATTTTCCGCCCACACACTTTTTCCCGCTAACACACTTTTTATGTTTGTAACTTCAAAGACTGCCTTTTGAAGTATTAAAAAAATCCACAATATACAAAATTCCATCCGTGATGTAATACCCATTCCGAACTACATGATTTGTGATAGGTGATAAAAATATGATAAAGCTAATAAAAACAGTCAAACTTTTTGTAAAGTATTGTGGGGCATTTTATTAGATAAAAAGTACAATGTAATTCATAAAATATAATATTATAAATAATAGTAGGACAGACAAATCGTATCTCAATCAATATAATTCTTTATTGAAATAAAAAAATATTCACAACAGTAGTGAGGCCCTCACTCCTCCGCTAGGTTACAAACCTGGGTGACAGTAGCCAGTGCAAAGAGTATAATAATAATAAGGGAGAGCCAGTGTCTTCTCCCAGCACTTTTTTTCACACAGATATTTTTAGGAATAAACATCGATATTTCAAGGATTTTTCTTTAATTGACAACACAAATGTTGGTTTTGTCGTTACACGCATAAAACGTATAAAGTTATA
The DNA here is from genome assembly GCA_958496365.1 of Subacronicta megacephala. Taxonomy (NCBI): domain Eukaryota; kingdom Metazoa; phylum Arthropoda; class Insecta; order Lepidoptera; family Noctuidae; genus Subacronicta; species Subacronicta megacephala. Next base: position 6,993,467 of record OY292542.1, on the reverse strand, counting down.
ATATTAATTAATTATATAGTATAGATTTTTTAACTAATTTTCTATAAAAACAAATAACGAATTCTAAAAATCTTAATTATATTCTCAGGATCATACTGCAATACATTGAATGAAATATCTATATTTATTAAAATTTGTAGACGTAGTAGTAGTATATTGTATACGTAGAATGAAATGACAGTAGCGTTTTATTATTGCATGTATTCAGAAAAAGTATGACTCAAAACAATAGCAAGAAATGCCTGTATTGAAAGAAAAGGTTTTAAAGTTTAAATAAATAATTATTTTGCTTTATCAAGCATTTCCTGATGATAAACTATGGAATGAATTAAGTAAATAATAGATTTGCTCAAGCCATGCGTAGCATAACGAAACGCAAAATATCGTTACGAAAATCATTCATTCTTTCTGTTTCAAATCATTCATGTATTCAATGATTTATTTTATTTCATTCAAATTCATTCACTTCCAAAATGGCGTTGGACTAAGTTGTGCGTTATTGTTACATTTTGTTTTTGTAAAAATTTAAAACTGTTGACTTGAAACCGAGGTAAATACTTATCTATTATCTTTATAAATCTTCAATCTATAGTTTTTCCCAGGAATTAATGTTACAAAAAATGCATTTTACAGGTTAAAATGGGTCGTTCGCCCAGCCCGCGGCGGCGCGAAGACAGGCGTCGCGATCGTGATAGAGATCGAGATAGGGACCGTGATAGGCGGAGACCCCGCACCCGGTCCCGTTCGCGGTCTCTGGACCGGCGGAGGCGCTCCCCAGATCGCCGCCGCAGCCCCTCGCCGCGCCGCCGCCGCTCCCGCTCGACATCTCCTGGCCCCTCAACGTCCTTCGTGAAGCCGAAGAAAACTTTCGGCGAACGGCCGATAGTCACCCCAGCGGATTTAGAAGGTAAATCTCCCGAGGAGCAAGAAATGTTGAAAGTAATGGGGTTTTGTGGCTTCGACACGACAAAAGGCAAAAAAGTCGACGATAATGTGGAGGGTGATGTCCATGTGGTGTTAAAACGTAAGTACAGGCAATATATGAACAGGAAGGGCGGGTTCAACAGGCCTCTTGACTTTGTAGCATGACACCTCGGTCAACGCACAACTATTTTACACCGTATTTGTCCATATGTGATATTTTTGATGGCTTGGTTTTATCTGCATATTATTTACAACGGAGACTGCTTAGATATAGGATTTTGCCTTGAAACTTTCAGGCAATTTAACAGGCATCTGTAGGCAATGTCTGATCATATTATCATGAGTTATTTTGTGATATATGGTCTGAAACAAGCTTATATATCTGAAGATGGGCCTACTCAGCCCTATGCCAATAACTGCAGTCTATTTACTAATAAGCAAGACAAGAGTTCTCCATCTTACTTGCACATTATATTTGTAATTGTTTACAGTTATTATCTTCTTGCTTGTATTGGGGAATCAGGGTAGTAATAGCAATCATAATTTAACTAAAAATCCATGGCTCTGAGCTGAGCTACCTTGAAACAAAAACAAAATGCTAAACTAAAACTAGTACTGTGAAGATGCATTTGAATAGGTAGTTTCAATTGGAAATTCAATAGTTAATTTATAAACAATATAGGCACAAAGCCCCATTCATCATCTTAAAGGGAATTACAAATCTTTAAAACAATTAATATCATATCATTATCTAAAATTTACCATAAATAATAAAATCAATCTTTAAATATAAAAAAAATATATATTTGCATTGCCATATAAGCTCAACTGGTACATACACATACCATTAAATTGTTAAAAAATCCATGGGAACCATAAGATTTGAAAGAGAGTTTATGAACAGGGTATTAAAATGTTACTTCCTGAGGGGTCTTTTGCTAAGTTAAAATCTCCCATGATTCATATTGGCATTGAATTCTGTGCAAAACCAGTTATAACAACATTCACTCCCTTGCAAAAAGGGTAGGGAAATTATATTATTCAAGGCAGTTTTGAGCCATATAACAATACTTAAACAAGTTTTATATAATTTCTTGTGTCAAAATTCAAGTCAATAAAATATAAATAGTATACCTTTTTCTTAAATGTGGTTCAAATACTTATATGATAAGTATGGTGAATTTTATAGGTACACAACACACTCTTTTAAACAATTTAATATGAATGCTATGACTTAAGAATGTTCACATAAAACCAAGCTATTAAGTCAACTTTTTTACTTAGAATATTAAGTGTTAAACATTGTTCCAATCTCCAAAATGGCGTTGGTTTTAAGAGGTATGGCTGTGCAAATAAAAAATCATTTATAAGCATAGGCTCTCCACACTTTATGCTTAGATATGTCTGAAAAATAGTCCATCTGCATTTTGATAATCAACATCTTCAATCCCGCTATGTGGGAATAAGACATGGCAAACCTTCATTTGAAAAAAAAAGAAATGTATATTTTTAGCAGCATTCATTTATAGTATAATTTTTTCCTAGGATCTACCTAAAATAAACATTAAGTTTTCGTTCATACATGTCTAAAATAATCCATTTATTTCATACTATTGCAGCCATAACTCTTAAAATTTCCAATGCTTTTGATGCTAAACTTCAGAAATACGTTCTAAAAACTGTCCTTTGTTTTAAACAAACATCAAACAATATGAATATCAAATCGACTTGCCAATAGCACTCATAAAAGTTTACAAAACTCAATTTCTGCGAATAATTCAACACATTGATACAAAAATTTTGTTCCAATGTGTCAGGGAAATTGTTTCCTTAGAGGATAAATAGCGCCATCTCCCTCTCTCTCCCTCAAAGGGACTGAGAGCACATTTACACGCATTTCTGAAATTTTGCATCAAAGTTTCTAGTATTTAAGTTAGTTATAAGTCCGTTATACAGTACCCGCGCGCAGCCACCGCCCGCGCGGGCCCAGCCAGCGCTCCGGCGCAACCAAGAAACCGCTTGAAATGAGTATGGGCGTGACGACATCATTTTTCTGGTCTGTCGACGTTGAGTTACGGAAATTGGTCAAATCAGTTATTTTTCTTGCAAGTTAGAGAGAGTTATTTTTTCTTGATCATCATCCATAGAAATTGATAGAAGTATTTGTTAAATTCAAATATCTTGAAGCTTGGAACGTAGTAAAAAGTACTAGTATTGCCTTTACGCATTCCTAGCATTAAGGTATTTATTTTTGAAAATTTTCTATAGTGAGTCGTATAAACAAGGAAATTATCCGCACGATTTTATACACTCAAACTTTTAGACTGATCTTTATACAACTCACTATACCCCCAAAATTACTGAACCATTTCCGACATAGCTCTCAAGAACGACAGACTAAACTATAAGACTGAAGATACTCGCACAAGTTGTAAGTTGACCGCACGGCGCAACTCTAGTTAGTAGATGATATATTTATACACAACATATACACCCCCTCCCCCCAGACTCACCCCTTATCCTCCACAATGTACAATAGTTTAAGGTCGTTACGTCAGAATGTAGTGTTTTTTGTAAAAGGAAATATAGTTACATGGATTTTTAACAGAGATGTGATCATAAATAGTCAGACTGGCTTCTACCATTTTTGATTAAAAATGTATTTACTGACAACATTGGCCATATGTGTTGCCAAGTTCGATATATTAAATTTTCAAATAATTTACAGGCTCTCAAAATCCATGTTTTCTTAATTTTACGAAAAAACAATGCATTCTGCCGTGTCGGTCTCCGATATACAATAATATACAATGGTTAAATATATTTTTTATGTATATTATTCAAGCACGCGCCGTGTGGGTGCGAGTAGCTACTCTATCGTCCCCGTACACATTTCAGGTAGTTTGTCAATACATCTGCCCTTTAGAATGAATCTCAAAAATCTCATAAAATTCCTCTGCACCATTTTGCACAATAAAATAAAAAAAACTGTATAATCACTGAAATAAATGATTATAAACCCCCATTATCATTTTTATAACATTTGTTTCAGTGACAATTAAATAAAATTGAAAAACGTACCGAAAAATGTAACTGTTATGGTACTTTTTGGCGCCAATTTTGATAAGTGGACGCTATATTTGTTCAAACCACAGATAATTTTGTATAATTTCAAATACAGATCAATATTTCATTTACAGGCTAAAAATGTAAATTGTTTAAGGAAATTCAATTATTTAAGCTTCAATCAACTTGAAAAAAGTTTTCTAATAGTTTGTAAGAACTCGATTATGCATTGAATAATTTAATTTAAAAATCTTGTTATTTGAACCGTTTGGTAAAAATAGGATTTTGTAAACATCTTACTTACCTTATGAAAATTCTTTAGTTCAATTAAAGCCAGAATTTAACATCTCTATTTCTGCTGCTGAACATTTTTCAGCAATGAAAACATATAGGATTCATTCCCAATGTACATACCACGAATAATTTATAATTATTTAAAATAAAAAGTAAGATAAAATATGTGTATTAAAAATTTTCAATCATTTTGTAAATCAGCATTGGAAGTAATCAAACCTTTTTTTTAACATACATGCTATTGATTGGAGTCTCTTCAAAACATTTTATTTTCTGGCAACCTAGTTTTAATAAAAAATGCATAAATTTTTATAGACTATAAAAATAAGCTAGTCAAACCAATATTCAATGCTGATTTACCATTTTGAGGGTATTTGTAAAATTTCCGGCGTTACATAATATTTCTTTATGGATAGGTTAGGAATGTGAAAATTCAAATCCTTGGTATTTTTCGTTAGTTGATAATCGATATCCAAATATACATTATGTAATCATTTATGTATTATAATATCTTCTTTTACGTTGCTCTTTACTAAATTCTAATAGGTATAGTGAAAAAAAGCGTTTGAAAAAATATATAAATTACACAACACAATAATTTTGTCTTTCTGAAATAATATTCTTTAAAATAATAATATGATATATGTATTTGTATTAGTGCCATTTATTTTTCAGTTGTCTTTGGAAATTCCTCATCCAGGAAGCTAGCATTACTTTATATAATGTACAAGATACATTATTTTTGCTCACAATATTTAAATAATGAGAAATTATATGTATAATATGATGTCGACAATTAAGTTTAATTTAGGAGAGTATTTTATTTTGGTTCATAAAATAGACATTGTATAGTTTTTTTAGTTATCTGTACATTTTGTGTATAAAAACAATTGTGTTAACCAAGGATGCCAAATGAATAAATCATTTTGGAATTAAATTTTTGTTTTATTGAAGTTTTTAGATCACAAATATTTTATCTTTAATAACATTATCCTCATCTTTCAAGTTTCCCATTAATTTTGGGATATTGGCAGAAATCGTTGAAAGACTGCAATTTCCATAAAAAAATTGTTTAGTCTGGATAGACTTATTACTGTTATTCAGCCGTATTTGGCAAAAATATCAGTATTTTGTACAGTGGCTTGGCTTTTCACGGGAATTCGGTTCGACGCAAGTAAACCCCCCAACCTTTTGTATAACAATATGTTTGACCTGTAGCATTTTTTAAATCACTTCAAAATTGTGGCATTTTCTGAAACACTAAAATTTTTGGAATCACTTCAAAGTTGTGGTATTTTCTGCCACCCCCTTTCGCCGCCATGCCCCCCTGCCTACCCCACGCTACGCAACTGATTTTACACGAAGCAACTGTCATCAGGCAAAACCCCAATTTCTGGGCAATTCCGATAGACTGGGTGTCATTAACGATTATCATTGTGTTCGTTTGCTCTCGAGAGCACGGAGATGGAGAGCACTCGAGAGGCACGGAGATGTCTATTGGTCAAGAATGGCCACCCATCCGCACACTGACCGGGGTAGGCGAGTCAACCTTGCTCATCGGTTGATCAGTTTAGCCCCGCACCTCTACTGGTAACACTGAAAAATAACACTATCACGCCTGTATTCCCTGAGGGTTAGGCAGAGGTGTACTAATGTACACCCACACTATGCCGGTATAATTTAGATCATTTAATAGGCGAGCCTATAGCAACACTGCAAAATCTGAAAATTAAATGAAACAAGATGGTCATAATTTTACATTTATTTCAGCTTAACATTATTACATTTACAACAAAGTTTTTACATAAGGAATGTGGGTCTTGCAACTATAGGAATGAAAGGTCAAAATTATGTCAAATCTTTACAATTAAAGTTTGTAAAAGAATATCAGCTTCTAAAGTTTTTTTAAATAAATTATTATTAATTTTAAACTGAGATAATTTAAATAAATTATTATTATAATAGCTGCACCTTGCATATAATTAGTTATATTATAAATCACACTATATTCTTAAGTATCTCTTTCTGAGAAACAATAACAAAATAACAGATGATATTAAAACTCAAATTATGCCAGTATCATGACACCATCACGCCTGTATTCCCCGAAGGCTTAGGCAGCGGTGTACTAACTGCACACCTACAGTTCACCGGTATGTGTAGGTCCTATGTAATAGGGGCGAGCCTAATGCCATTAAATTATTTACGGCACAAAATACTTAGATATTTAGCGAAAGAAAAGTTCAATGTCGGACAGGATTCGAACCTAGTCGACCTCACTTGGCTACCTAAGTAGCATAGTGATTAGGTACCTAGCTTAGTTAGCTAAAGCGTATTTTGATCTAGAAGGACGCAGGTTCAATCTTTATATAGAACGCAAACTCTTCATGGATTGTCACCTTGTAGCAAGTTCGAACCCTTTATTTTGCTAAAGTTTATTTCATACAACAAAAATCACTGGTACAAAGTGTTTGGTATTAATGAGTGCGCGTCTAGTGATATAAGTTTAACTATAGGTATATTTTTATAAGTATAACAAAAAAAAATGAGATTCACTTAATCACTATAAATAATACAATCATTAACATAATCAATACCATTAAAATACTTATAAAAATTAAATAAATTTTAGGAACTTTGAAGCGACTACGGTTTTGAAAGTTATTGTAAAATAAATAATATTTTCTATAACCTTTAAACTAGCCTTTAACAAGACAATATTTTACCACAAGATGGCGCTGGCTCTTATAGCTGACAAACGCTGAAACAAACATGTAGACATCAAGGATATTCATTGTAATAATTATGAGTGTCGCAATGTAATTGAAACTATAAAACTTCTATTTTTTTCGGTAGTTAAAAAATAATAGTAGATTTTTTTTGGGTGTAAGACTGTAAGCATTAGATATGTATAATTATGTTACACAACATTTAAATCACATTTAACATACAAACTTTATTATATACAATTATTTATTAATTTATTATCGTATTTTTCATACTTTGAGTTTTGTTGTTACATACGTATACAAAAAAAAAAATATTTATAAATTTCCAAATCTATTGGTACTGCTATAAATAATAACCCTCTGTCTGTCTGTATGTTTGTAGACGCTTCACGCAAAAACTACTGCACGTAATTGGATGAGGTTTTCACAGTTGTATTGCTACTAAATTAAAAATCTAGTGCATGTTACATATTGATACCCCGCTTAGAAGCAGATTTATGGAGTAAATCCTTTTGGGACATGAGTGAACGAAGCCAACGGCTAGTAAATATTTATGGAAAACTAATAAAATTTAGGCTAAAGCGTCAGCTTGGGCGCGAAATTTAACTTTTTGTTGGTTTTTCGCAAATTATTCGGCTACAACACTAGGTACGGTGGCCAGCACATCAAGTGATCACAAAATGTCAAATTTTCTCAGTTGATTTTGAACTTTATCTTCCACAATTTAAGGTTTAAAATCATTTGGAGAAATTTGACAGTTTTGTATAACCCGATGTGCTGGCGACTGTACATGGTAGTAGAAATTGTGACATCAACAATAACTTATTCACGATTGAGTATTAAAACTTTCGCTTAAAAATCGTTAACGCTGAAGATTTTGGTGTAAAAATTTGGATTCGGTCAAAAAACGACAATTTAAACCGAAATCTCCTACATACAGCGATGATAAAAAAATCTTATAATATTGTAATAACATCACAAAATTTAACCGAATATCGCAGAATGTTTACGATATTGAGATTACATTGTTATTATATTTTGAAATATTATTTATATAATAGAATTATCCTTCTTAAATCAGTGATTACAAAACTCAAAGTCTGACAGTTATTTATTATTAAAATAAAATCTGACATATCGTCACTGACAGGAACAAAATTAAAACCATAAACGGAGGTCATACGCCTGTATTCCCCAAAAAGTTAGGTAGAGTTTTACGGATGCCCAAACTGGAGGACGAAGGTTCGAATTTCTATTTAAATTTATAAAAAAAAAATACAATAATATTTTTGCTGTGCACTGTTGACTTTCAACACGAGTGATAAGTATATAATTTGATAAGTATACCGCTTCAACATCAACAAACCTTATCTATGAGCATACCGGTTGACTAACGTACCGGTATCACAATATCACTAATACATTTACCTCTTACCTATCATATTTGTCATAAATCTGATTTTTGGTGAGCATACCGCTAGATAATACACCTGTTAAGTATAGTATGACCACGTTTTAAGTCACACTTCTCAAACTGACATGACTGTTCAGTGAAAAGAAAATAGGTCTCCAAATGATAAAAGATATATAATTATCGATTACAAAGTCAACACAAAATGGTAAATCTTATCAGTTGGAGACAAACCAGGTTACTTAAAGATTTTTTTTTATAAGATTTACAGGTACAATCGGCTAAACGGTCGACCAAACACACACTTGGCAGAATACGCTGTAAAGAAATACTGTAACAACTGCATGACATCGTATTCTTGAAAATAAATTATATTCTATTCAAATTTTTACCTTATGCTCATATGAATACGACATTTATTATTCGCGGTAAATTCAGATCGCATTGTAGGTGTTTTTTAATATATTTTCCATCTTAATAATGATATTGTTCTTAATAAAAAGCTAACAATATAGGCAGATAAAGGATATAATTTATAATGAGCTGCCCGTATCATGACGTCTCTTTCGCACGATACACAGTCCAGTTTACCATTGAAACGGTATGAAGAAATACAGTCAGTATTGTGCAAGGGAGATAGCACGCTTTTCCATCAGTTATTTATAAATCGATTCCATATTGTGATTGATTAAACCTTTATACAGTAATATCAATTAAAATTAAAATTATTTATAAAGAGGGGTAGATCTATACAATTCGAATTGTAATTTTACGAGAATCACATAATAACTTTAAACAGGAGATGATCAAATTACACGTAAATTAATTTTTAATTAACGTTAAGAGCTACCCATGTGACTTACCTCGTGGTAATACTATAATTATACCTCAGATCAAATAAAAAGTTAAGATGGAACTTTGCGAACAAAGAAGTGAGGCCGGCTAAAACTACGCCATACCGTGTACAAACACAATTACACGCTCACACGCATACCGAAACTACGCCTTATCTTGTCAATCGAGCAGAGTCAAGGTATCGGTACACGTCTTTCAAAACGTCATTAACGTATCACGTGCGTGTGTGCGTGTAATTGTGTTTGTACACGGCAAGGCGTAGTTTTAACCGGCCTCACTTCTTTGTTCGCAAAGTTCCATCTTAACTTTTTATTTGATCTGAGAATTATACTATTGCAGTACAGGTATTGGTGAGCATACCTCTTGGTAACAATACCGCTTGGTTATCATACCGCTACTTAGAACGGTGCGGTCTCGTCGAGCGTGTGGAGCCAGTTGAATATCATCATGTTTCGCTCGTATTTCGACAGAGGGCGTCCTCGCTCGCGCTCTAAATCTGCCGCGGTTAGCGCCAAGTGCGCTGCTTCTGCAAATATTTTTTTTATTATGTAAATGTTAACGCTTTTTAATCGACCTCAATAATAAAAGAGAAGAGATTGAGGAGATTAATGAATGTAGATGAAGCGAAAGTAGTGTGTCAGGATCGTAGCAAGTGGAAATCTATAATCTCTGCCTACCCCCATGGGAGACAGGCGTGACAATATGTATGTATGTAATAAAAAAAGGAGGTTGTCAATTCGACTTGTATTTATTTCAAATTTCATACGCGTATGCATGTAAGTATGTCCACTTATTTTTCAGAAATCGAATTCAAATAGTTATTCTTGTATTGGATTAAGTAGAAAATAGTGCAAGATTTATCAAAATCGGTTCAGTGGTTTTTAAGATATGGATTGTTCGCGACACCTGGTGAGCGCGACGCAAACAAAATTAAAAGTGGGCAAAATGCTTTAAGCTTGTATATAGTGAATATTATAGATATAATAAATACCAAAAAACAAAACAGGAAAAAAAATTGTAAAACGGTTTCAGAAGTCGGTAATAAAAACAATATTTCCAACCAAGTCGAAAGCACAGACTTCCGAAACTGTTTTGTACAGTCGACAGCAGGTCAAGGTATACAAAACTGTCAAATTTCTCCAAATTATTTTAACCCTTAAATTGTTGGAGATAAAGTTCAAAATCAACTGAGAAAATTGTCATTTTGTGGTAATTTGATGTGCTGGCCACCGTACAGTTAATTATAGCTGTTACCTGACCCACCCTAGGTGGGCCGGCGGCGTCTGAGTGGGTCAGGTAACAGCTATAACCCACTGTACATAATATTATTTCACATGTTTTTTTACAGAACGGAGATTAACTTGAAGTTGAACAGGTTCTAGAATGCTTGAAACAGAAGTGGGTTAAGGTTCATGCGTCAGGGTTGGGCGCGATATTCAAATTTTTCTTGTTTTTTCGCAAATTTTTCGGCTATAACACATTCTAGGTGAATGGCAGTAGAAATTGCGACATCAACAATAACTTATTCACGATTGAGTATTAAAACTTTTACTTAAAAATCGCTATCGTAGGAGATTAAGGTGTAAATTCTATTATACACCAAAATCTTCGAATATAACGATTTTTGATCAAAAGTTGTAATACTAAATTATGAATAAAATATTGTTGATGTCGCAATGTCTACTGCCATTCACCTAGAATGTGTTATAGCCGAAAAATTTGCGAAAAAACAAGAAAAAATAATTTCGCGCCCAGATTTGACGCTTTAGCGATAAGCTAAGCATTTTTAATTTTGGTAGGGCCACGCTGTTCGTGGCATGAATCATTCATCCCACGAACAGCGTCGTGCCTCGGTCAAGCCGGCACATTCATGATGAATGTGCCGGCTTGACCCAGGAAGTACTACACTCCGAGTAGTAGCGTTTCGCTACTGCGCTTCGTTCGGTGAGCGAGAGGGCCGGAGGCCCAATTCCTCGCTTAATCCCCTCCCTTTCCCTAAAAAGGCTCGGCAATGCATCTGCAACTCCTTTGGTTTTGTAGATGTCCATGGGCGGCGATGACTACTTACCATCAGGTGGCTCGCCTGCTCGTTTGCCGAGATATCTCTTAAAAAAAAAGCTAAGCTGGAGTGATACATACCGGGGTGAACGTATCGTGAGTGGTGCGGGAGGGCCGGCGCGGGGGGCGCGGTCGGGAGGGTCGGGAGGGTCGGGACGGCCAGCGTGCGGGGACCAACGACCGGGCCCGCGCCCGACACAGCTGATACTGCCGCTGCCTGATCGTACAAATACTCATTATCCTTTATTGTACTCAGAAAACATAACATCAAAATAATTACAAAATAAACAATGTACAGTGGGTTATAGCTGTAACATGACCCACTTAGGCGCCACCGGCCCACCTAGGGTGGGTCAGATAACAGCTAATACTCACTGTACAAAGGCGAGCTTAACTCAAATTTGAGTTTTCTACCAGCAAACCTTTGAGTGGTCTTTGTTGAATCTATATAGATTTTTTAGGAGTATATACTCGTAAAAAAACCGGCCAAGTGCGAGTCGGAGTGCGCGCACGGAGGGTTCCGTACCATTACGATTTATGACGTATTAAAAAAAACTACTTACTAGATCTCTTTCAAACCAATTTTCGGTGAAAGTTTACATGGTAATGTACATCATACATTTATATTTAGTTTTATCATTCTCTTATTTTAGAAGTTACAGGGGGGGGGGACACATTTTACCACTTTGAAAGTTTATATCGCACAAAATTTTCAGTTTAAAAAAAAATGTTATTAGAAACCACAAGACCATTTTTGAAGACCTATCCATAGATACCCCACAATACGTGTGGGGTATCTATGGATAGGTATTCCTGGGTTTTAATGAAAAAAAAAATGTTGAGTTTCAGTTCCAATTATGGGGAACCCCCAAAATTTTTTGTTTTTTTTTTCTATTTTTGTGTAAAAATCTTAATGCAGTTCACAGAATACATCTACTTACAAGTTTCAACAGCATAGTTCTTATAGTTTCGGAAAAAAAGTGGCTGTGACAGACAGACATGACGAATCTATAAGGGTTCCTTTTTTTGCCATTTGGCTACGGAACCCTAATAACAGTGCTTGGGCAAAATTCATTTATTACGTAAGATGTTTTAGGAGGGCGGGAGGATATCCATGGGAGAGCGACCATGTCTTATTATGAATTATATGCTTTCTTTGAAAACATATTATTGATTATAAGACCGCCATTTACCGCAAACTACACCTATGTATTTCATCAGCATTATAATACCATCATCAAGCTCCCCGAAGGGTTAGGCAGAGGTGTACTAAAGGCAAGGTATACGCTAGTACACCTCGGCCTTAAAATTCATACATAGCCGTCCAAATACTCTGCCTCTACCACTAAGCTATAGTAGAAAAAGTATGGTATCATTTTTACGTTTCATCATCATCATCACAACAAAACTAAAAAGTTTAGTGTATCTCAAGGTGCTTCAATAATGGGAATTTACCAGGGTTGAACCCAATCTAAGGCCTGTTCAGATTTTGCCCTACATTGTAAAACTCGCATATCTATGATATAACTATTGTCTGGACTTTAAGAAAAACCATGATTCTCTGAGTCGTTGTATCGACATTTCTTCTCAGAGGTCGTCAGATAGGAAATGTCGGCACCATCTAGTTTAAAATTAAAAAAAAAAAAAACGCTTGTAAAAGTGTCTTCAAAAGATCTATTTACAGAAATAAATATCATTTATCAATGCGGAACGAAGTTTGTCGGGCCAACTAGTATTTTATAGATAAGTTAATAAGTGTTACCTCTAGTCGATCCAGGTTGAAATCAGACTGCGACATCCGCTCCAGAGCCCGGTACGTGGTCAGCAGTCGTCGCTTTATGTAGCTCTGTCTCACCTGCAAGTTGTTACCAAATATTAGGGTTGCCATCTCTAAAATTAGGTAACCAGGAAAAGAAGCACTAAAACCCCGGATTTTGGCGCTTAGAACCCGGACATGTGGACAGTGTTTTCTTAAAGTTATTCAATAAAATATTTTTCATAGTTATATCGCCCGGCAGCGACCGATGACTTGACAGCTTTTAAACCCGGACCACAAATGAAACCCCGCCCGGACGCTCCCCGGACGCCCTCCATACTAGGACAAATCCGGGGAAACCCGGACGGATGGCAACCCTACCAAATATCATATTTAAGGATAATATCTATACTTAATATTATAAAGCTGAAGAGTTTGTTTACTTGAACGCGCTAATCTCAGGAACTACGGGTCCGATTTGAAAAATTCTTTCAGTGTTAGATAGCCTATTTAACGAGGAAGGCTATAGGCTATATATCATCACGCTAAGACCAATAGGAGCGGAGCATACATAAAATGTTGCAAAAACGGAAACAAATATTCCTTTTAAATGCAGAAAAGCCGAGAAAACACGCGGGCGATGCCGTGGGTGGAAAGCTAGTTAAAAAATAATAAGTAGGTAGTTAAGATATACCTTCTTGTTGTCGGTGGGCGGGGCGCGCGGTGGGGCGGGCGGGGCCGGGAGCAGGCGCTGCGGGGACGGCAGCTGGGACCCACCCACTGGACATCATACAAACAAATACTACATACATACATATCATCACGCCTGTCTCCCATGGGGGTAGGCAGAGACTATATGATCGACTAGACATCGTGGCACAATACTTTCGCTTCATTTACAAATAACCAAATTGTAGACGTTCAAAAAGGCCAGGTTCCGAGCACCCTAATCCGACGGTCATACATACATACATACATTCACGCCTTTTTCCCACAAGAGTATGCAGAAACTATAGCCCGCCAATTGCTACGACTCTTGCATATCTCTTTCGCTTCTTCCACATTCATACATCTTCTCATACACACGCGCCGGTTGCAAGTACTACGCACCTTTTTGGAGAACCTCACCGATAAGATCGGTATATGTAGGGCGACCTCTCCCGACGCTGTCGCTAACATTCGCCTTATAAAATTATACGGTCATGCGTCATCATCATAACATAACATACCATCACGCCTGTACTCCCCAAAGGGTTAGGCAGAGGTGTACTTATGTACACCCACACTTCGTCGGTATACTTAGGTCCCACGTAATAGGGGGCAAACCTATTGCCATTAACCCAATAACACTTTGCTCGACCTAGGGATCGAACCCAGGACCTCCACCGTAGCAGTCGTATTTAGGACCACTAGACTAATGAGGCAGTCATGCATCATCATCATATCAGCCATATGAAGTCCACTGTTGACCGAAGGCCTCCCCCATAGACTTCCACAACGACCGGTTATATGCCGCCTGCATCCAACGACTCCCAGCGACCTTTACCAGGTCGTCCGTCCATCTTGTTGGAGGTCGTCCCACACTGCGTTTTCCGGTCATGCATGAAGAGATAAATGAATGTAGATGAATGAGTAGGTAGTCCATCTTCCTGCCCTTTTTCCAATTTATTTGTGGTCGGTGCATCCTGTCCTTTCATCCCTGTTAGTCGTCATCTCATCATGCAGTCCCTTTTCAATCATATATCTGACTTCACACGATCCATCCATCTTTTCTTTGGTCTCCCTCTACCCCTACACAGATGAATAAGTAGTACAGTGGGTTATAGCTGTTACCTGACCCACCCTAGGTGGGCCGGCGGCATCTAAGTGGGTCAGGTAACAGCTATAACCCACTATAAATACATACACATTATTCTCAAGCGAGAGAAACTCAACGCTATGCCCAAAGGTGGGACAGTGGGCTGTATATACATACCTGCCACCCAAGTGCTGCAGGACCGCGAGGCAGTGCTAAGAGTCAAAGCTTCTAATGCAGCAGATAGACCCACTTCTGACGTCGCGCTAAAATCAAAAAAACAGTCCCACATTTTAAATTAAAAAAAACTTTTGACATAAAAGAAAAACCGCCTTCAAAAAATAATACAAATATTATTGTCTAAAACAGTTTCGGAAGTCGGTGGCACAAAACAAAAGATCCACTCAAATAAAAGCCATCATATCACCCTATTGCCGTCCACTACTGAACGTAGGCCTCCCCCAAAGAGCGCCAACCATCCCGGTCTTGGGCAGCTCGCATCCATCCGCTGCCGGCCACCTTCTTCAAATCGTCGGTCCATCGCATCGCCGGGCGTCCCACACTACGCTTGCCCAAACGCGGTCTCCACTCCAACATTTGTCTGCTCCAACGATCGTCTGTCCGTCTGCTGTCATGGCCGGCCCACTTCCACTTCAACGTGCTTATTCTTCGTGCAAATTAAAGCCATATTTGTATTAATGTTTGATGGCGGTTTTATTTTTAAGTTATTTTATTTCATCATTTTTAGTGATCACATTTTCACCAAATGTGATAGCAGCAATGGCAGTTGATTTGCTGTTATTTTTTCAAGTGTTCCGTTGTCTGTCTCCGAAACTCACCATCAGATCTACATGAAATTTAGTGTACAGTTTGTTCGAAATAAGTAAGTTGATCGGAAGTTAGTGTTTTAATACATAAATATTGAAATTAGTAAACAAAATAATTAGAAATGTGAAACATATACGACTCTAATTATTTTTACACCGACTCTTTCTATTGAAATTTACCACTTCTAAACCACTTGCAGACAACTTCCGATCGTCTTACTTATTTCGAACAAACTGGAATCAGTGCCAGATAGCGCTTCTGACCCAATAGTCGCCGACTGCAAAGGAGGCCGGATAGACGACTTAACCTTTGTCGGAACATTTCTAGTAATTATTTCAAGGCCAAGGTCGAGTCACGGTACTGTATAGACACTGATACTGTTGTGTAGTGTTGTGTAGGCTGGGCTACCTGCGCAGTGCCTGGTGCGCGTGGTCCTGGCAGTGCGCGACGTCGGCGGCGCTGAAGGAGCGGCGCAGGCCCAGCGCCGCGCACAGCGCCGCGCACCCCGCCAGCACCTCGCGGCACGCGTCAGCTGACTGCAGCGGCAGCGACGACGACGGTCGCCTACCGAACCATATACACGATGGTTTAGTGAAGGAAACATTGTTTTTTATGGTATAACTCGGCAAACAAACAGGCGAGCCATCTGATGGTAAGTAGTGATCGCCACCCGTGGACATCAGCAAAACCAAAGGAGTTGCAGATGCGTTGCCGAGCCAGGGAAAAGGGAGGGAAGGCGAAAAATAGAAGAAAGGGGACTGAGGGAGGAATTGCGATTCCAGCGCTCCATACTCAGCGTACGAAACGCAACAGTATGCATACTGGTACTTGAAGTCGATATTCTGGGGGAGGGTAGTACTGCCCCGGTCTTGACGACACATTCATACTGGCATGTAGACATGCCAGTATGAATGGCCAGCGAGACACTACTACTACAAAACTCAAACCTGCCTCTTCTGGTGAAATACACCAGACTCTATGACCAACTGAACATAGCGCCTGGTATATTTCACCAAACACGCAGGTGCCTTCATTAAAATATCTTTTATAATCTTAGCATGAAATGCATTAGCATGTTGCTGATTTAGTCACCTGCACCCTAAGATAATGAATGCATAGACGTAGCCAGGAATATATTTCGGCCAAAATTTATTAAATCCAATGCTAGACCAGGGGGCCTAGACAATGTTACATTTCCATATCGAAAACGAAGTTACATTAATCTGAAAGTATGGGATTGTCATAATCTTTCGATATGTCAAATCCATACATTTTTAACATCGAACGTCGTCATCGCTGACGAAGATGTGACATTGTCAAACCGTAAAAAATTATAGTAGGATCATACCCATTGTAAAAGGAAGAGAATATAACAAAAATTAAAGGAAAAATAAATTACAGGTGATCTGAGTGGAGACCGCGTTTGTGCAAACGTAGTGTAGGACGCCCTGCGACACGATGGAGCGACCATTTAAAGAAGGTGGCTGGCGGCGGATGGATGCGAGCTGCCCAAGACCGGGATGGTTGGCGCTCTTTGGGGGAGGCCTATGTTCAGCAGTGGATGACAATAGGCTGACATGATGATGATGATGATCTGAGTTCGGGAAGTGGGAGGGAGTTTTGCCGGAAATCGAGTCGCCTCCCTCCCAATTCCCGAACTCAGATCGCCCGTAATTTAGTTTCCTTCTATTTTTGTTATAATCTCTTCCTTTTCCAATGGGTTTCATTCTACTATATTTTTTTGTAATTTTCACAATTTTCTAAGGTTTCCGCACTGGTCTAAGAGATAAAAAGTAAGTAACCAATTAACACTTTCAATTCTCATTTCTGAATTTCGAATCTGTTATTACATCCAAGAATAGCTAAATTGGTGTATTAGTTCAGGCATTTCAGGGGAGGTTTTAACCCCCAAACCTAAGTTATTGCTGAACCAATTTTGATAAATTTTGGTATAGCTATGGATTGGACCTTGGAGAACGCTACCTTTTGTAGCAAATTCTTTTGGAATGTGGAAGAAGCCGCAGGAAAAGCTGTATAAGTATAATGTGCGGATATCAATCTGTCTACTGTTAGAAATAGCGTTTAAAGAAAAACTGTAACTATTAAATTTAAAATTAATAAATGCCCCCGACAATTACATTATATCTCCACCGATTTTCATCAAACATAGCTACGACGAGCAGAAGAACACTCCCGACTAATTCACCTTTCAAACTAAAAAAAAACAAAATCAGTTTATCCGTTCAGGAGCTACGATGCCAGATAGACACACACACAGACACGTCAAACTTATCACACCCCGTCGTTTTTGCGTCAGAGGTTAAAAATCCATATGGACCTACAAGATAAGAAGATGTATATGAGGCACTTACTTCAAAGCCTTGCTGTCTGGGTTTGGGCTGGCGCCGCGCAGCGACGGGTCCGGCCCCTGTCCTGCCTGCAACAATATCATCATCATCAACTTTCTTTCTTTTTTTATGGGATAACTCGGCAAACGAGCAGGCGAGCTACCTGATGATAAGTAGTTATCGCCGCCCATGGACATCTGTAAAACCAAAGGAGTTGCAGATGCGTTTGCCGAGCCTATTCAACGAAAAGGGAAGGGAAAGAGAAGGAAGGGGACTGCGGGAGTAATTGGTTCTCCGGCGCTCCACGCTCACCGTACGAAACGCAACAGTATGCATACTGCTATTTGACGTCGATATTCTGTGGGAGGGTAGTACTGCCCCGGTCGTGCGGACCCACCCACAAAAACTTAGCTGTGTTTTCCCAAAGTTTTAGTGAGTGACCATGCAGATGTTCATGTTCATTAGGCCATATATATCACGCATGAGTACCGTTCTTGTGAAGCTCACTCTAATACAAGAAGAAAGCAGGAGGTTACCTTACAAGCGAGCAGCCGCAGCACCCTGGCATCTGAGGCGGCCGAGGAGACGCTGAAGAGGGACAGGTCCGTGGTGACGGACTCGTGCGAGGGCGAGCGAGCCACCCCGCCGCGCCACGCCTCGGGCGTGCACATGTCCACTGGGGACAGATAACATAACATCAAAATCACTTTATTTGCAAAAATATGGTACAATAGATGTTACAGGCGCATTTGTTTCACATATTCTGCCATAGAACATGGCGTGCAAATATATTTACAATGCCAATAGAATTAAATAAATTATTAAACTATTAGAAATAAATTATAATGTTATTATTTTGTCCTTTAAATAATCCTTAATATCATAATATTTTTTTGTCAGAAGTAAATTAAATAGTGTCCTCTTAAACATGGTCATAGGTAATGTTTTTAAATTATCTGGCAATTTATTGAAAATTAAAATTGACATACAGTAAGCATTTCTCTTAAATAGCTCTAAGCTCAGATCAAATAAAAAGTAAAGATGGAACTTTGCGAACAAAGAAGTGCCTTACTTGTCAGTCGAGCTATCGAAAGCTCGACTGACAAGATAAGGCGTAGTTTCGGTATACGTGTGTGCATGTAATTGTGTGTTGTACACGGCAAGGCGTAGTTTTAGCCGGCCTCACTCCTTTGTTCGCAAAGTTCCATCTTAACTTTTTATTTGATCTGAGGCTCTAATTTTTGGTAGATGCAGTCTGTCCTTATGTCGGGTGCGACTATTTATATTATCCCCTAACTTCTCAAAAAGACTAGGGTACTTCTTTACAAAAACACACATCTCAAAAATATACAGACATGGTACTGTTAGAATCTTAGTTTTTTTAAACAGTTGTTTACAGCTAACATCATCATCATCATCATCCGTAGGCAAAATTGGGCGCTTGTCGGCCTTTCTCGGGGAGTTGGGGCGGTTTGAATGAACCCAACATGTTATCATCATCAAATCATGGTCAATTTTGACCAATATTATATACAGGTACTTACTTATGAAATATTATAAGTAATTGCAGTTCCAAATAGTGGGTCTTATCAAGTAAAGCTGGCAAGAAACTCCGTAGATACTATTTTGAAAGAAACTGCTAACAATGAAGCGGCGGTAGCCTAATGGCTAGGGCGTCGGACTTTCAATCATGTGGTTGCCGGTTCAAATCCTACCTAATGCACTATCGACATGAACCCACTCGTAACACAAGCATTTAGCTTAGAACGAGGGGTTAACACGTTCGCTGCCATAAAGAAATCCAAATATATTTTCATCAGTTGTTTAAACTCACTTCTTTGTTCGCAAAGTTCCATCTTTACTTTTTATTTGATCTGAGCTAAGAATAGATCAGGATCAAAATATGTCACCCTTTTCCTTCCAAATAGATAAGTAAGAGCAGATATGTCGCTACAGACAGCTCCTGTTTAAAAAAATGGTGTGTGTCAGTATTGCTACACTCTAAAATGTTGTAGATGATATTTATACCTGGAAGGGATCATCAAGGCCAAAGTTTTTTTTATTACAAAACTACTTGGTACATGTATTTCGAAGAAATTGTATGGTCAGATTCCCAAATTCTATCAGACAATTTCATTAAAAAATGCATCAGGTAAGTGTTAAATTATTATAATGTTGTTGGCGCTCTTTGGGGGAGGCCTATATTCAGCAGTGGACGGCGATAGGCTGATATGATGATGATGAAGTGTTAAATTATAAAAGAAGTGTTACAATTTTTATGACAGCGTTTTTTGATAATGTGCAGCATAGATTATTTATATAGTCTTTCATATAGCTAGGTACTTATAATATTTGCAGACAGAAAATCAGAAGTTGCTTTATAATTTATTCTTAACAAATAAATTAACTTTTATATGTACATTAGGCTGTACTCTTTATTTATTTGAGTTTACAAATTAATAAAGTAGTGTTTTTGCGAATAATCAAATTGACAAATCTGATGAGTGATGTAATGTGAATCTAAAATAGAAATAAGCTAGAAATAAGCCCCTAAAATGGAAATGTACGGCTTTCAGAATATACATCGAAAATATCTGCTATTTTCCAGACTAAATTATATGCTATACGGGTCTTTAATATTTAATTACAATATTTTTTTACAAAAATATTATTTTTTTCTCGCCGAACACAAGATTCGATAAAAAATACATTTAACCCGTTTCCGCAATGTAAATTATATAAAATAAATATTTCTCATAACCTATAAATATTTATTGGAATACCTAATATGATACAGAAATAGAAATAAGATAAAATATGCGAGTTCTCCGAAAATACGGATCACAACAATAACAAATCATAAAACTTACCGCTTATGTGAGGATCCACGGCGGCGGCTGGAAAAATCCAAATAAAGACACACAACTATTAAATATTTATTATCACAAGTACTGTTGGATATAAACAAACAATAATATTGTAATTATGTATTTTTGCACTTTTTTTCTGTTGTCGATAATGGCCGGATGAGTTTGACAATTTGGAAGATTAGGGTGCGTTCTGAACGAACACTAACAGTTAAGAGTCTAATAAAATTATCCTCCTTTTTATTATTATTATCATGATAGCTAACCAATAAAATTATCTTGTTTCGTAACTTAAACAAATTATTTCTTCTAGTACGTTAAACTGTACTATTCATTATCATTATTGTTTTATATTTATAGTCGTTTGATTTATACATTTATAGTACGTAAAATTATTTTAGAACGCGCCCGGATCTGGTCATACGGTGGCGGGATGTTTGAAATTAATGCTTTTTATTTGTTTTAGGGTTCCGTTCGTTCTTTCTCTATCATGTCGGGTAAGAAAAATAACCATTTAACAGTGAATTAAGCAGATTAATGGAGAAACTGACTACCTAAATTATAAAACTAACTAATTTCCATCGGCACCACAGGGAGCTAGGCAGGTGACAAGCAGAATAATTGGTTGCTTACTTTCTACAACTTTTATTTAGATTATGAATATAATATTTAATCTGTGGCATTGAATAGCCTACTATATTCTCTGTCTACGGATAATATCAAACTTTTTTTAGAACACAGCTCCCATATTATTATTATACTCTTTGGAACACAGCGTTGCTATTTAAGTACGTCACCAACATAAGTTTTATAAAAATTAGAACTTCTTCTTGAGTTTCATACGATATTGTCGAGCAATGGTCTACTCAAAGCATCTGTGGCTCTTTCTTTTAAGGCCATTTCAGACATTACCCTACTTTTTGACACACATATATGTATTTTGATACCATTATGTCTGGACCTCAGATCAAATAAAAAGTTTAGATGGAACTTTGCGATCAAAGAAGTGAGGCCGGCTAAAACTACGCCATGCCGTGTACAACACACAATTACACGTGTGTTGTAGACGGCATGGCGTAGTTTTAGCCGGCCTCACTTTGTTCGCGAAGTTCCATCTTTTCTTTTTATTTGATCTGAGGTCTGGACTTTAAAAGAGACGATGATTCTCTGAGTTTGTTTCGGCTCTCAAAGGTCGTCAGGAAGGAAATGCTGGCACCAAATTTTAATAACGAGATCGTTATTAAAATTTAAAACATTGTTTTATAAAAATGTCTTATTTACAGAAATAAATATCATATCATTTTTAAATTAAGTAACTAAAAGAGTGCGCGTGTATTATACATGAATGATGAACCCATTTTTATACAGTCAATCACTTGAGAAGACACGTGTATATAACAGTGTATGTTATGTATACATATACGTGTCTATTGATTTGGAGAATATTCCAGGAAGCGAACCATCAATTGTTGACAAATTTAGATAAGGGCCGGTTATATTTAGGCACTGTTTACATGTTGATAAAAGAAAAAAAAAAACTACTTGTAGCCTCAGACATCCAGAACAATGACCAAAGAGTAGAGTAATAATTTTACTAGGAATAGCATACCAACAGTTTGTTAAAAATAGCTCGGCTCGTCCGAAGTTGTCTGCAAGTGGGTTTGCAGTGGTAAATTTTAATATAATTATGTACTTAATTATAAAGACTCAATATAAAGACAATCTGGGTTGTAAATGTTTCAAGTTCGTAAATATTTTCCTTACTAATGTTGTTATTTACCTGCCAAACACTTAAGGCTAAACGTTCAGCCTTGGCCGGAAAAACCATAAAAAAAGATAGAATAGCCAACAAATCCAAACTACGAGCTGTTTCTGAGAATTTCGTAAAAATACTTTGTTCAACAGGAAATTGAACCGAGGACCTCTAGCAGCGTAGTCTTATTACTAGACCAATGAGGCATTTATTTAATACATTAAGTATAAATTAATTAAAATACTTACCTATTAAGTAAATATTTTTGGACCATGTAAGCTAAGCTTATACATAATACCGACATACATGTATAAATATCCAGTGAATACTTTATCAGCAAATGTATGTTATGTTTGCTGATGTCGCTGACAGTTCATTCGGACTTTTTGGCAAATGACTAGAGCAATTTTTAACCAATATACGTCACAAAGAAGACGAGGCGTCTTCGTCTGGGAAAATACGGGACGTTCAAGAAAATTAATAAATTTTTTTTTCTACACAACATGTGACAAATGTGGACAAAAGTACTTTGACTAAACTTGCTATAAATAGTCGCACTTTATATTTATTAAAAAAAACTATGATACATATTAACTGAAGAGCTGACATAACGCTATATGTAATCATGCTACGGCTCGTAATAGATTTAAATAATATAAATTTGTACGCACGGATACACATCAAGCTATATATAACCAGTTTACACTGGCCTCTTATTGTATGGGAAGTCTATACAATGCGAGATCCGCTTAAACTGGTTTTGTTTAGGTTGACCTGTAACCTGTGTGTACTAGTCTTTCTCACTGCAAAAAAAGCAGTGTATTTGTGTTACCTCACGTAAATGTAACTTCAGAGCTGCAATGCCATTATTTTTTTATCGTTTTAAAGCTTTTTAGCAATGTGGGTCACACATCACTAGTAATCTTGTTAACCCCTTGTGCTAAGCTAAAATGCTTGAGTTACGAGTGGGTTCACGTCGGTAGTGTAATGGGTGGGTTTCGAACCGGCAACCACATGGTCGCAAGCCCGACGCCCTAGCCATTAGGCTGCAGCCGCATAAAGGCGTTAGGCTGCAGCCACAGAAAAACCGAATTAAGTACACATCATGACAACCTGGCAATCAAAACCAAGACCTCTAGCGTAGCAGTCGCACTGAGGACCACTAGACTTATTGGTACAATTTGTTCGAAATAAGTATTTAATTTAATTTAATAAGTGGTTAATTTTAATAGAAAGAGTCGGTGTAAAGATAATTATAGTCGTATATGTTTCACATTTCTAATTATTTTGTTTACTAATTTCGATATTTATGTACTAAAACACATTTCTAATTATTTTGTTTACTAATTTCGATATTTATGTACTAAAACACTTAATTAAACGATATTAGAATTATTTATTTTTCAAATAAGAGATAATAATTTAGGAATATATAACTACTTAAAAGAGAACTAAACTATACACAATATATAAAAACAAATTGTCACGCCCAGGCGTCGAAGTATTCCTCCGCATCACTGTCGTCTGGTAACGTGCCCAGAAGACTGGCAGCATTGCCACGTTGAATGGCAATACTGATTCTTTGTCCCAAGAATAACCCAGCCCTCTGGTCACGTGAAGAGTCGACAAGTCTCTTGGAGATTTCCTTAAAAAGGAGGCGCGCACTTGGACCCCATGGCCCGAGCGTTTCGACTCCAAACGGCTCAAAAATATAGCTCCCATTGAGGTTACTATATTTTCGCCGCTTTAGAGTCTCTGCGCCCGCAGCAGCAGCGCCAGCACAGCCTGCCGAGCTTGGAAGATGAGATGGCGCAAGGGTATCGACGCAGGTTGCGTCCCACACCAGAGGCCTACCCAACTTCCACGGCAAAAGTGACATACCGTCTGGTCTCTTCCCATCGTTACGTGCCAGGCCATGAGGCTCTAATACAGCTGGCACGCCGGCGGTAGCAAGAGCACGACGAATAATGTCATTTATATTGGCATGTCGCGCTATACGCCCAGCACTTCTACAGCACGACAAGCCATGGTGTCCAAGGCTGTCGACAGGTTCACCGCAGTGGCACCGATGCGGAGTGACACAAGGAGCGCCTAGACGTAAGCAGGTAGCACACCGAAACGTAGTGTCATCCAACAAGCTACCTATATTAAGTGAAGGAAGTGCCTGAAGCCAAAGTCCCGACTCCCATTCACCCACGGCCAGTAGACGGGCACGCTCGGCAGTATTGAGTGACGTATTTAACAGAAATTTCCGTGTCAAACTGCAGAGCGGCCAGTCCCACTGTTTTTGGGATGATGGAATGACCGGCAGGTTCGTATTTGGACAAGCCATTTTCCATGCGTTTACAGCATCAGTCAAACACGGCACCTCAAAATAAACCAGGCATGTTGCTAAAATTTTCCTGGTTAATGTGTTGGTGCTGTGGACCGAGGACAGAAACGCCGGTAAACTAAGACTAGAAATTTTGCGGACGCCGAGACCACCCCAACACCCAAGATTATATCATCGTGGTAGTTCGGAACGGCTAACTTCCGATCGGCTTACTTATTTCGAACAAACTGTAATACGTATTTTCCAAAAATACGTATTTATTTATTTGTGAAAATGTACTAGAGTAAGTATATTCTTTAGTATAAAAAATCCATTGAAGCCCTCTAGCCCTCCAACTGCGCATGTTTCGGGCACAACCGAACTTGTAATGACTTAAAATCACGAGAAGGCAAGTAAAATAGACAAAAATCTCCAGCCATTTCCCAAAACGTCTAAGTCACAGAACTCGCTGCAACGCGACGATATACATAATACATAATTACAAATACATACATACAACGTAGCTCGGATTCACGCACACACAAGTCACATCGCTAATAAAAACTTTATTGAACTTTCTGTCTGTTTGTAAAAACTTTAAATTGATCAATTTTTAACCACAATGACTGCCTCACCCACATTATAACATTAAGCAGAATAAGCGCCATGCTGCCTTATTAGTCAAATAGTCCTAAGCGCGACTGCTACGCTAGAGGTCCTGGATTCGATCCCCAGATCGAGTAAAGTGTTGGGTTTTTCTATGAAATTTCCAGTAGCAGCTCGGAGTCTGGATTTGTGCCCGGTTAATGGCAATGGGCTCGCCCCCTATTACATGGGACCTAAACATACCGACGAAATGTGGGTGTTCTTTCGTATACCACTGCCTAACCCTTCGGGGAATACAGGCGTGGTGGTATGTTTTTTTAACCCTAAATCGCCGCGGGAGACTGGCTAAATGATCTCAATCGCTTTTTACCATCATGGTATAAAGAAGTCCAGGACAGATAATCCTGGACGAAGTTTAAGGCATTTGCCCAGCAGTGGGACACAAAAGGTGCTACATAAAAAATCTATAGATCATAGTAAAAAGCTTATTTGAAATAAAAACATTTGATTTGATTTGATTTGATTTGATTTTAATTCCAAAATGCTTGGGTAAAAATTATGTTTTTTAGAAATATTATCCATCTGTATGTCCACTTGTATATCGAGAACTTCTAGACATAATTATTTCTATGAAATTGGGTGTCAAAAAGTGCTCTTCTATAACCAAAGATTAATTCTCTTTGTCTATAACTCTAGAATGTGTTACGGACGTACATACAATTTGCGAAAAATAAAAAAGAAATTAACTTGGCGCCCAAGTAGACACAAGATCCGCCTCAAAAGGCTTTCCATAAAAAAAACAAAATACACTAAGTACCTACTTATCTTTTTGTATTTTTTAGACATTTTCCATGCCATGCCATGTATCTACATACTTATTAAAATACACAATTTTAATAAGTAGATACTACATAATGCATTTCAGCAGTGAATTTAAATATTATTTGGATTAACGCTAAAGGGAAACATATTTTGTGAAACAATAAGATATTATTATTACCAGTAGGTAGGTATGTGAACAAATACTACCCATAAATACCATAGAATACGTTATCTTACTAGAATACTATATCTAATAGGATTACTCATGCATGACATGTATTAAAACACAAACAAGAATTTAATACTTAAGGTATAAAAAAAACTGAAAAAAAATGACCACTTGGCACTATCCATTTTTTTTATAAATACATAATAGAAACATACCATCACGTCTGTACATATATTAATTCTGTTTATTTGTAAACTAATTTAATTCTTTAATTATACTACTTACATTATGCATAACATGGATTTGTCATATCATTATACGAGTTAAATTAAATTCGGATTTGAATACGCGGTCTCTCGACCGGCAGCCAGCAAATTAACCAAGATACCGTTTATCCACTCATCCACTAAAAAAATAAAACCAATGATGTCTCTATTTATTTTTATAACAACATGGCTTCTTAGCGTTGGGTACGATTTTAAAATTAAAAACTTTATCATGTTTGTGTGTGCAATATATTTGTTTGTGTGCGTAACGTTTACATAATATATAAGCTGTCAGTTTATGTTTTTGTATGTGTGTGTGCGTTGAATAATACTGTGTGAGTTCAGAAATCATAGTATGGATATGATTGCGACAAGTATTTTTTTGTAATAGATGATATAAGTAGTTTTTCTTTTTTTTTTCAACTCTTATCTTATTACTTAATAGGGTGAAGTAATTCATTCATTTATAATGAAGAGGTTATGGAAAGCTAATGATTATTATCAGACTATTAGAAAATAATTAATGAAATTATTTTTTTACGTCGCATAATGTTTTAACTTGTTTTAAAAATATCGTAGACTTAGTTTGTGTAGTTCACATAAATAATTTAATGATATTATTTTCTCTCTTTTTTTGAGGTATAAAATTCTCTCTGGTGCTTTTAAAATGATACCTAACTCCTTAAATAGCAGAAAACTAAAATTAAGTTTTACAACTTCTAGTTAGTAGGAAACAAAAATAAAATCTTTGCTAGTTTTAAAATTAACTAGGTTTTATTCACCTTTTAGACGGCGTTACGGCTTTTATTTAATAACTTTGTCGATAGTGTTTTCTTTGAATTTTCTTAAAATATAATAAATACATTTTCAAGTTTTAATTATTGTATTTATGGACATATCCACACTTCGCTCGCGAGTGCTCGGGTATTGTACTTGATTGTAGCGCGAGTGTCGGCGAGCGGAATGCAAACTAAACTGCTCAGGGTTGTCACCGCACGTTATTATTATTATTACTTTGAAATTTGCAGCTTTTATTTTTGCGCTATAAGAGAGTGCAATATTATAATATGCTGATTTGTTCATGCAAAGATTATTAAATAATATTATTACTTACAATAATAATAAAAAACAGTCGTATCACTATGTTTATATTTTGATTGTAAGTATAATTATAAAAACAGTGATATGATTATTTATGCCTCAATAAATGAGTATTTTAAATAATTTTGTAGGTAATCTGAAACTGATGGTAATAATATAAATGTTTAGGTAGATATGTAGCCATTTGTAATTGTGTAAGTATCAA
This sequence comes from Subacronicta megacephala, assembly GCA_958496365.1. Classification (NCBI taxonomy): domain Eukaryota; kingdom Metazoa; phylum Arthropoda; class Insecta; order Lepidoptera; family Noctuidae; genus Subacronicta; species Subacronicta megacephala. The sequence goes on along the minus strand of OY292542.1, from coordinate 6,965,303 downwards.
TTATAATAACATTTTTTACTATGTTTTGCCTAATACTTGAAGGATGTAACGATACATTTTAATATAATAAATTTCCTAAGCAATTAGTCATTATACAAAATAAATAAAGTATACCCAGTAAACCGGTACATTTTATAAATGAAAATGATATTTATTTCTGTAAATAGATCCTGTAAAGTGTTCACAAGTCCATGTTTTAGATTATTTTTAAATTAGAATAGATGGCAACGGTATTTAGCAATTATAAGTATTGATAACCCCACAAAGTTCAAATAGTAAACCTTAATGCATTTATAATTTTAAATTCAAGAATAACAAATAATAGACTGCGCGGCGCAACCCTGGCGTCATATTAATACACACACATGCAAGTTGTGTCCGGACTTACGCACACACGTGTAACACACGAATTAGGGTCGTTGTGTTACCGCCAAATAGGAAAAGGCATTAAGTTCTAAATATTATATCAGATTTTTTATGTTTGTCATTTGATATGTTGTTGCTATCATATTGTGAATAATTTGACATTTTATAAATGTAAATACGTTAATACGTACTTAGACCAAAGGTAAGTAGTTCCATTCAGATTTCTGTATCATTTAATACTTTTTTTGGAAATTTATTTCGTTTCTAAATTAAGTATTATTTAATAAAAATTATACCGTTGAAATCAGTTAATGACGAAAACAAAGATATTTTTAGAAACTTCTATCATTTGGAACTAGGTACATATATTTCTTTTTATTAAAGAAAACTAACATACCTATAGCATAAATAACTGCATGACCCACGTCAAAACTTTTTTCTAATGTGTCTGCTAATGACCCTTGATGTATATAGGTATTCATAATTACATATAGGTTCAAACTACTTAAGAATACTGAATAAATATTTAAAACGACATAAAATATGTTATATAAAACTTTTGCTTCTCTCCCTTTCTTTGTTTGAAAATAACTTAAACTTAAAAAAGGAAAACCCCAATTAGTTTTATTTCTGACTTATTTAACTTTCCCGGTTAGCCGTAGCCCGTTTTTTATTATGCTCGCTAGATGTCCTTACATATACTACATTGTTTAGATTATTATATTTTTTGTATGAATTTACGAAAAAAAAGTTCTTTGCATTGCAAAAACCGTTTACCTCAAGATGTGTACCTATATAATATGTGTATGTTGAAAAATAGGAAAGTCACAGTTTATGGGAAGAATATTTATATGAGTAACTACGTTGGAACTTATACTTAAATATTATTGTGTGCCCTTCCATTCTTAAAATGGGTTGATGATGAGTATTATCGTTTTGTCGTACATTCAAAATTGTTGAAGCTAGTTAAATGACAAGTAACTAAGTCAAAAAAAAACTGTATCCACTTCGATAAAGCATTTGTCACAATTCGAATTATTTAAATTACAATCTAAAGAAAATGTGTACATGGAGTTTCTTATCGGCTCATCTCCATATATAAAACCCACTATTTGGAACCGTACAATTAGTTTTGACGTTCCAAAAGTACCTACAACTTGTAATAATTATTGTCAAGGTCTAAAAAGGTTAAATAAAACATTTGATTTGATTTGAATATTAATAGGTGTAGGTACCTATTAATATTCAAGTAGGATAAGTAAGTTTCTTTTTATTATTTTTTATACATTTGTAAAATATTTCAAAAAAAAAAAACAAAAGTAAATAATGTGGGAGTACATTAGTACACCTCTGCCTAGCCCTTTTGGGAATACAAACATGATGGTAGGTTATTATTTTAAATCAATAAATACTACCTAAACCGTTATGTATGAAATCTTAACTGTAAATACCTTTTTCTTTCAACTTTGAAGTGCTTCGTTATTTTATACTTAAAATAATTATTTTAATTTATTATACTTACCTCCTTATTCCAAGCGGATTACCTGTCTCTATTTTTGTAGTTCCGTCTCACTCGGTGACTCTTTTGACATCAATGACAAAGAGAGGTATCTATATACCTACATGATACAACGTTAGTGTCATTATTTTAAATAGTGCTACTATTTAAAATTATACTGCACATTTTGGAATAGATAAGGGCCCAATTGGACCCAATTTTATTTAACAATAGATTCGAAATAAATATGTATAACAATAACATACCTAAGTACCGGGGAACACAAAAATAATGAATTGTAATATTACTTATGTTTTTATTTTAAAATAAGCTATGAAACGTTATTTAGTCCACAACGTGCTAAAAAGGTTAATCTTTTGGAGAGTTCAGCAAGAACCTCCATGGACTTATATTCACATAAATTTAGTAGTAGTAGTGCCTGCTAGCATGTCTACATGCCAGCATGAATGGGTCGCACGACCGGGGAAGTACTACCCTCCCACAGAATATCGACGTCAAGTACCAGTATGCATACTGTTGCGTTTCGTACGGTGAGTGTGGAGCGCCGGAGGCCCAATTTCTCCCTCAGTCCCCTTCCTTCTCCTTTTCTCCTTCCCCTCCCTTTTCCTTAAATAGGCTCGGTAACGCATCTGCAACTCCTTTGGATTTGCAAATGTCCATGGGCGGCGATGACTATTTCCCATCAGGTAGCTCGCCTGCTCGTTTGCCGAGTTATGCCATAAAAAAAAATATTGGTGATTGAGTTTTTCTAAGTATGAAATTCTCAGTAGCTGCTCGCAGCCTGTACTTGTGCCCGGTAAGTGGCAACGTGCTCGCCCCCTATTACACGGGACCTAAACATACCGGCGAACTATGGGTGTGCATAAGTTCACCTCTGCCTAGCCCTTCGAGGAATACAAGCGTGATGGTATGTTTGTTATGCTTTGATCTCGGTTTTCACAATTTCTGTATGTCATTAGAAAGCTGCCAAATTTCATGATCCTAAAATAGACCTTGTAGTGGTTTGAACTGTGGCTGCTTTATGTAAATTCGAACCCTTAACTTTACGGTAGCGTGGCTGCTCCCCCCTAGCGCTGAGCTATCGCGAGTGCAAGCACGGTATATTGAAAATTTGTTACTAAACCATAAAAATTATCGCCTTAATCATCTATGTGTGTGTAAGTACACTTGTGTTTGTGTATCGCTACGCGACGCCCACACACACAAAAGTAATTTGTTGGGTCTTAAAATTCAGGGTTGTCGGTGATGTTGAAATACCCATAATTTTTGGAAAAATACGAGTATTATTGTTTATTTATTTATAGGTTTGTTTTAAGCAAGTCATTACTTAAAACAAATTCAAAAACACATTGAACAGCAGAAACGTACCATCACGTCTGCATCCCCGAAGGGTTAGACGAGGTACTATTATTAGCCGGGTATACCATTGAACATTTTTCAATAGATGACCTGGGACATTGTAATAAAGACCTCACAGTCACCAGCCGCTGTTGCGACCACTAAGTAGACCAAATCGGATGTTTGTAGATTAAAATAACCGTAGAGCAGCGTCAACTTATGGCTTTTTCTGAACTACTAAAGAAACATGAAAGAACAAGGCTCAATTATTGTAAAAATCAAATCTCTAACATAAACTTTAAACAAAGTTGAGGCATTAGCGAAAAAAAACTGAGCCCGTACCATCACGCATTATTGCGACATTTTTTAGGTTGTAAGAAAGGGATAGCGCTATTTAATATGTAGAGTGGCATCCCTCTCTCTCACTCGCAAAACAATTAAATTAACATGTGGCCGCAGCTCAGTCACTTGAGGGGTGTTCTTGAAATGTGATAACGTTTCAATTGTGCCGCTACAAGGTAAACTTAAAAAAAAAACAAATGTACACTAAGACAAGAATGACAAAATCAGATTTCAAATAAATTATATTTAACCCAAACAAACATCTTATGTACACCGCATAAAGGCTATTAACATTAATTATTATAATCCGCAGCCCTGGCGCACACATGCTTACACGCGTGTACATACATACTCACACACGTACGACAGACATATGAAACCGAATGCTTGTCAAACTAAATGGATACGGTAAGTAGGGATGTACTGCGGAAGTTAAATATCGATATGATTTTTTTTATTTATTTAAGTGTTTGATAGAAAATAATAATTACGTATCACTTCGTGGACTGGGTCAAATCATGCTTGATTATTCAGTATACATTGTATTCCTTTTTTCCCATATTTTTAAAACCCTAGTTTCTTACATTTCCAGTCATATAATACATAATGCTATTAAATTATATAAAAATCGACAGCCCTTATATACTTATATTTAAATTAAAAATAACAACATCACGTTACTGTTAAAATAGTTAAATAAGTATATCATGTAATGTGATAAATACCAGGTGATTAATAAAAAAAAATGCACCTCAATAATTTCATTATACTAATGTTATTGATTTGCAATTTAATATAAGTAAAATACTTTGCAACGTATTGCAATGCCATTACTTGCAAATCCGGCTGCTAATAAATAAAAGCTAAGTACTGCTAAAAGTAATGAATTCAATACCAGCACAAAATACATACATATTATTTAATTTAACGAAATGCGAAAAGAAAAATATTCTAAGTACTTTAAAAAAAAAGTTTTTTAATTCTACACACACTGACGCATAGAATAAACAAGAAAAGAACACAAGCAATAGCAGTATTAAAATAAATGTTAAAATAAAACTACTTTTTCTCGGATTATATCTGAATAATATTAAATATATTGTTTCAAATTGTAAAATAAAATTTATCGACAAATTCCCAACGCGGTCACTTCACTTAAGAGCTTGCGCTAGTATTATTATTAGCTGTGATAAGGTGCGCGCACACTGGCCGACTATTTGAAGATTATAATATACCTATTACGTTAGTGATAGTAAAATCACTGTATTTTTGAGTAATATGGTCATATTTGTGGAACACTACATTGTAATATTGTCTATTCTTCTATTCTTTAAAATACGTAACATTACAATATAATTAACTGTCTTATTTGAAAAGAAGACCATCATATCAAATTTTAATTAGTCAAATGCCGATAAACTCCCCAGTAAGGTTAAGCAGGAGAATATAATGTGTAATATCTAAAATTAACCTCATTTCGACGAAATGTTTTGACTTTTGATTCTTTGATTGAGAGTTTTTTTATAAAAATCGTAATAACAAAAAAACAGTGTTAATGTTATATTAAATTATCATGCGCTTAAACGATGAAGGAAAACATCGTGAGGAAACCTACATGCCTTTGAGATTTTCTCAATGGCGTGTGAAGTCTGCCAACCCGCAGCAGGCTAGCTTGGTGGACTACAGCCGAATCCCTCTCTTTCTGAGACGACCCGTGCCCAGCAGTGGGACAATATTTGAGTTGATGATGAGGTAAGTATTAGGTAGGTACTAGTATACACGGCTACACAACCTACACAAATCCAGTTTAAGCAGAACTCGCATTGTATAGGCTTCCAATACAATAAGAGGCCAACTTAAACGTGGTTTTGTATAGCTTGATGTGTAGCCGTGCTAACATGTCAACCAATTTAATAAGATATATATAATTCAATTTAAACAAAGTCACTGTTACAGTATGTCAAAGGTTGAGATTAGAATAATTTTAAATAATACAGGAGTTAATCATTAATAATGACCATAAGTGAATTCAATGTGGAGACAAAAAGAAAAAAATAATTTAACGGGACTGTCCCTCGCGAACGTGACAATCATTGTTGTCGCCGTCTCTATCACTCACGATGCGAACGCGTGCCCGAGAGGTGAAACAAATATATATTTGCAACATTTCCGTGCATATTTCTTGTTCCGAAATTTGGAGATTACTCTTTTAATATAGTTATTACGTAGATTAGTTCTCTGTAAAAGGATATTCATTATATTATCTGGGGACCCCATGAGTCGCAATACTTTTGATACATCATCTTGAAATACAAGCATAAAGTTGGATCGTTTTTAACGAACATTTTTGGGCTCGTGTAACTTTTTAACCGTATATGGAAATGAAGTTTTACGTACAAGGACCACGTATCCTAATGAAAAGATTGTTACTGCAAAATTTCAATGACTTTCGTTGGATAAAATTCAAGATAGGACCAAACTACGTTTGTATGGAGCGCGGAGCGGAGACCATGCTCTTAAAAACATAGATACTTAAGGGTGTTTTATGGAAATTATGTCCATGTAATACACTGTATTGAAATATACACGATGTAGGTATATTCCCGCCATGTTGACCACACCCCCAGTGTATGTCAATGCGTTGTGGTTAAACGCTCGTACCGAGGTCTTATGATTTAGTCCAGCTGTGGGCAAACTGGAGTACGCATTATTGTTTGGTTATCAATTTACTAAACCTATACACGACTAGGCGATATAAAGCATAATTTTAAGGCTAAATGTTAAATTGGGCGTCGTCCTTGGGCGCAAAATTCATTTTTTTTTTGTATTCCGCAAATTATTCGTCTAATAAATCTTCTACGATAACAATTTTTAAACAAAAGTTTTAATATCAAATTGTGAATAAGTTGTTGTTAATGTCACAATTTCTACCGTCACCTAGAATGTGATAGGTAGGTATAGACGAACATTTTGCAAAAATACATTTTTTTAATTGAAAATCGCTCCGAAGGCTGAACGGATCACGTAAAGTTAAATTAAATAGCCTAATGATATGATTATTCAACTGCTAAGCCAAAGATCTTGATTTAATCGAAAACCGCTGACTTTTCAAAATTATTTTCGTATAATAATTAATTTTCAGGCCCCTGGTGTAGGAAAACATCGTGAACCATCATGGTGGACTGAACTGCATCATGTCCTCTCCATTCTTAGAGGAGACCCGTGCCAAGCAGTGGGACTGCTACGCTAAAGGTTTTAGGATGGATTCCCATGCAGGTCCAAGTGTTATTGGGTTTTTCTATGGAAATTCTCAGAAGCAACTCAGAGTTTGCATTTGTGCCTGGCCAATGGCAATAGGCTCGCCTCCTATTACATAGGACCTACATTTACCGGCGAAATGTGGGTGTACTTTAGAACAGCTCTGCCTAACCCTTCGGGGAATTCAGGCGTGATGGCAGGAGTAGGCATCTTTTTTGAAAACTAGTATTTTAAACTATGGACGAATTATTTCAGCAGTAACGCTAGTCCAAGGTCACTTAAACTCAAGGTTAATTCAATAATAATAAAAGTAAACTTAATTAAAATCCTAATATCTTTATTCACGCGGTAAGTTTTACATTCGATATCAAGAAGTTAGTTGCTGGCATCAAATTATCACATTTTCAACATTGAAAATACCATCGCAAAAGTAGGTACTATGAACAGACTTACAAAGGTATAGATATTCCAAAATCAGTTATTTAACATAACATACCATCACGCCTGTATTCCCCGAAGGGTTAGGCAGAGGTGCACTTAATGTACACCCACAGTTCGCCGGTATGTTTGGGTCCCATGTAATAGGGGGCGAGCCTATTGCCATTCACCGGGCACAAATCCAGACTCCGAGCTGCTACTGAGAATTTCATAGAAAAACTCAATAACACTTTGCTCGACCTGGGGATCGAACCCAAGACCTCTAGCGTAGCAGTCGCGATTGGGACCACTAGACCAACGAGGCAGTCCTCAGTTATTTAAATGAGACTAATTGTGCTCAGCTGTTTCAATCGCTTCGGCCCGCTCCTAAGGGTCGTAGTGTTATATTAAATAGCATAATATACATATACATGAAATACAAAAAAAATGTTTACTAAAATGCTTAGGTACTAGTAATGTGGGTCACAGCTAAAGGTCTAAGCTAAATTCTTATATTACGAGTGGGCTCACGTCGATAGTGCAATGGGTGGGTTTCGAACCGGCAACTACATTTTGTTAGCAAAACGGTAAAGGAAAACATCGTAAGAAAAGCGGCATGTGTTAAAACCAAAAATTTACAGTTATGTGTCATCTACATCTACCAACCCGCATTGGGTCCGAGTGGTGGATGACAGCCCACTCCCACTCAAGAAGGCCTCGAACCCAGGAGCTTACAGTCAGCAGCAGCGGTGTCGATCACTAGACCAATGAGCGTACTTTATATCAACTTATCAAGAGCAAAGGAGCATCTCAAAAATGTAGCAATGTTCACTTCTGTAGTATTTGTAATTCTACTCTCAATGCCATGAGTCACGCACACATTGATAATAGTTGCGTATGTGTGTGTGTCTGTCAACATGCGATGTATCGTAGGTAAAAATATGGATGGTACCTACTTATATTACGTCTTTTAAACATTAAACAAAAATAACTAGGGAAAATAATAATATAATGCTTTTCATAATATTTGCAATATGTAGCTAGTCCAACAACTTAGAAAAAATTTTTTTTTATGTGTATTAATGAAATCCCAATAATAATTCTATCCGAAGTTTTATTAAGACATAACTACTTTAACGTCATATTGAGGGAAGGGGTTTAGTTTAGACATTATTGTAGAACTGTCTGTACCCATATTTATTGCAAATAAAGTTATTATCTTATCTTATCTAGACATTCAAATACGAAAACGAAACGAAATATTATGTATTATAACAAGACAAAATTAACTTTTTATTACAATCTAATTAGCTTTATAAGTTAACGTGGTGGACTCATAGAATAAATTTTAAATAGAAGCCGCGTTTAACCATTGTTTTGTGTCGATTATTGTGTCTATAAAATTTGCTTCTTTCTCTTGAAATTTTATCCAATCCTGTTTATTTTAAAGCCCAAAAACATATTTACAGGTAGGGACGGCAGAAGAGGGCATTATTAAATTAGATTTGACAATTATTAAACATGTTATCATTAAGTACTGGTCTCTAACACTTACGCGAATGTTAGACATTGAAATAAAACTACTTTTTACGGATTTTATCGCGTTATATTGATATTTTTAAAATCCCGACGTTTCGGATCAGTCCACCCGTGACCATGGATGCTGTAAAGGATCCGAAACGTCGGGAATTTAAAAATATCAATATAACGCGATAAAATCCGTAAAAAGTAGTTTTATTTCAATGTTATCATTACGTTCACAGAGTTACTAATCGCTACAATTTGAAATTACTCTTTTTATGAGTTGTTCTTGTGGTTTCACTTTTATTGCAGTATAGTGTATTTGTGGCTTTAAGGTTATACCTATTCTAAGGGTGGAATATAACATTAGGCCACCCTTAGAATACGTACCTACGGATTAGAGGAGTCTCATTCTGAGAGGGGACCCTTACCCAGGCGTGGGATAATAAGTAGATTGATAATGATGATAGAAGTCGATTAGAAATTTCGAGTATTTAATTGCATTTCAAGAAGTAAATAAAAATTACACAAATCCATATTATTCTAACAAAATAGAAGACATTCCGGTTACTCACACACACACACATACAGAAATGTTTACGTAAATTGAATGTGTTGTACGAATGACTATACCATTTTGCTGTAAGCAAAATTAAGTTAAAACAATTTTCAACCTTATGACATTACAGTAAAGGATTTAAATGAGTTTTGGAGCGTCAAAAATAAGTTTGTGCGCACATATCTCGCGTATTAAAGACAGTTTTAACAATAAAGCATTTAAAACAAAGGTTAAACAATTTGAAAATTTACTTCCAGTTGTGATAACAAAAAAACTGTACAAAACATCATTATAGTTAGGTAGTTAACTATATTTAGCAGATTTTGTATCATTACATTTTATATTGTTTAATTACTTAGTTAAATATCATAAAATGTTAATTAAAGTATGTAGGTAGGTACTGCCTTATCTAGGATAATAATTATAATTTATTTGAAGACTGAATATATTCTTATCTATTACTATTTAGGTACGATAATGACGTGTATACCTACATTTATTTAACTTAGGAAATTAATTTAAAAAAAGTAGTGTGCCAGGATCGTAGCAAGTGGAAATCTATAGTCTCTGCCTACCCCCATGGGAGACAGGCGTGACAATATGTATGTATGTAGGAAATTTTAAAATAGGTAATTTGTTACCTGCTGTATTCTTAACGACCTTTTTCGTAAGTACTCTACCTACCTACTTGTTAAAATTAAAATCAAATGAGCAAAAAGCCTAACGTAGTTTTTTAATTAATAAGAAAAAAAAGGATTATATTAATTAGTATAAATAACCTTCACATTTATCTCATGAAGTTCGATATATTTTAGAATACCTACCCAGTGTATGCTATAACATATACAATTTAAATAATAGTCACATCTTCCTGTAACCTTGTCATAATATATTATTCACGTAGTCACCGAAATCCTAAAGACTGCATTTAAACATTTTAAACTTGTGTATTTATCTTTATGTGCCTATTTCAATACCGTAGCAAAAAAATATTAGAAGAAAAAAGGCAAACCCACATAAAAAAACTAGTCTATGATATGTTTTTGTATGCAAAATGAACGAAGAGGACGGATTGTACGCGCAAGAGCGAGACAGTGCTAGTCAGACAAAGGTGAGCGAGAGAGATAGAAATATAATTAAAAGTTTTGTCGCAGCGGCTTTCCGAGGGTACGCTCGAGGTGGACGGAGACCGGTGTGGAGTAGATCTTATTTTTTAGATAACAATATATTGATAAAATTTTAATCCTTATCCTATAAGATAAAGGTTAGGCACCTACTTGTTATCAGGCACGCAAATTCAATTTTTCTTAAACTTTGAAATACGTTTTTTTAGCCAAGCATAAAAATTGTCATCTAAGGTATTACTTATACAATTACACAATACATTGGCACAATTTAACTTATGTTATTTAAGCAATTTGAATACTTATCATTTCTGATGAATTCAAAATAGTCATTTTGAATTCATCAGAAATGATAAGTATTCAAATGGTACATTTAACTACTTCTGTCTGGAATTGTTTTCAGGCTTGGAACCTATATAAGTATCATGCTAATATCATAGCTATAGTATAACCAAATACAAAATTGTCATAAAGAAATCTCTTTATTCTTTTGTAAATATCTTAAGAATATATTAAATATGCAACGTATAAGCAGCATTAAATATTTCAAAACAATTTTTTATATCTCAACCATCAAATAATGCAAATAAAAAATATACAACGACTCCACTCCATAGTTTTCTCAAATCCGTTTTTACGGAATATATTCCGATGAGTTCCGTTTATACCCTCCTTAACCGACTGCAAACTGAGGTGTTGTGTTTGTTAGTTATTTCCTGTTATTTTATCTACCTGGCAATTTTATGTACGTAATATATTTAAGGATAATTCAGGGATGTGGTGGATTGTATAAACCCAAAGAGGTATACCTACCTACATATAAACCACTGCTAGGCAAACTAAAAATGATATTGTTAGCGAAACATCACCTAACCCACCACAAAATTTGATTTATGAGTGATGATGAGAATCGAAAATACTTATAGCTTAGCCTAAATCTTAAAATATCCTCGTCTAAGGCCGCTTTAGTATTACATCAAGCGGAATTTTATTATTTTAGAGAGGCAAGCAATAAATTTTATTGTTATTAATTAATTTTTTTACTTTTTTTAGAAATGTAATATTTTAAGCTGTTTTGTATGTAATTGGTATGATAATAAATTGTTATAATAAGTACTAATATAACATAACATAACATACCATCACGCCTGTATTCCCCGAAGGGTTAGGCAGAGGTGTACTTAATGTACACCCACAGTTCGCCGGTATGTTTGGGTCCCATGTAATAGGGGGCGAGCCTATTGCCATTCACCGGGCACAAATCCAGACTCCGTAGAAAAACTCAATAACACTTTGCTCGACCTGGGGATCGAACCCAAGACCTCTAGCGAAGCAGTCGCGATTGGGACCACTAGACCAACGAGGCAGTCTACAGAGGCAGCATACTAATATAATCAATAGGAAAAAAATGATTTTTTATTTGGTTGTAATCGAAATATCTATCTTGTATAGAAAAATCTCTGAAATCTACATTATTCCTGATTAACAGGATATTTTTTATAATCAAAATTAAATTAAGTATGCTATTTTTGTCCCGCGGAATAACTGGAATTCTATGCGGGCCAAGCCAAAAATAAAATATTTTATATGGTATTACATTGTATGAGAAACTCAAATTAATATCTAGGTAAAGGATTCTATATTTTAATAGTTATCGCCAAAAACAAACTCAATGTTGAGTTAAGCTCGCCTTTGTACATTGTTTGTTTATAATTAATGTGTTACTATGTTTTTCTGTGTACAATAAAGAATAAGAATAAGAACAATGTCAACTTGAAGGTAGCGCTCGGTAGCCCCCTTTACCCTCAGAGCAAGACTCCATATTCCTCTAGATAGCGAAGGTAGGTAGCACCTTGGAGAAACGTGCTGATAAATGCTTTTCCAACCTTACTATGATCTTCTCCTTTTTTTCCTATACACCATGGGTTGAACAGATGGGAGCTTTTCTTTCTGTCCTGAACTGCAAGAATTGATTGTTACTTGTTTTGTACACACGGCCACACATCAACCTATACAAATCCAGTGTAGACTGGCCTCGCGTTGTACGGAAAGCGTTTAAAATGCAATGTCAATCGATACTGGATTTGTATAGCTTGATGTGTAGCCGTGCGTACATTTACATATTAAATCAAATTAATACTACTTACTAAGGCATTATTGTTTTCGTCGATACGACACGTAAGTCAATATCTCTTTCGAAATCACAGCGATAATGTCACGTCTTTCTGTGAATTTGGTATTATATTTACAGCTGTTGTTCGTATCGGACAACCATTAGGGCGCGGCACATACACGGCTTATGAAAAGCTGGCTAAAACCTCACGATGGGTAAATTTTTTGTAATGAAATCTTAATAGAATGACTAAATTATTAATTGTGCCAAATTGTTTATTAAAGTATTACTTGATGATTGATTTGTTCTATATAATTCGAAAAGAACAAATTATCTTTCGCCCACTAAAAGTACCTTAATTTAAAAAAAAAGCAAAATAATAATAATAATATAGGTAACGTGCAATGTACGAGGACTAAACAGCAATTTCAACCAAATGGATACGACACGCGGTGTCGACACACTACGCGAAATATTATCGATGATAACGTTATTATTATTATTACTTAATAAAACTTGTTGTTTAGGCGAGAGCATTGTGTTTTAATTATTTTTTGTTAAACCACCGAAGTTCGAGGTTGTGTAAATAAGTAAGTTGTGCTTATTTTTCGTATGTAAAATGGGCAGAATTTATTGATTTGTTTTTGTTTTAAAGTGGAGTACATCCGCAGGTATATTCGATATTGAATGGTATTAGAATGCCAAATAGAGTCACCGAGGAAGATCCGCTGACACAGCCGTTAGCGACAGTGTAAAAGCACGTAGGATAGTAGACAGGTAAGAAGAGCAGACGCCTAGATAATGGGAAAAGGCTAAGCGAAAAAGAATATCCGCAATCAAATTCTTTAACACAAAGTAAATAGCATGTTTTCGTACTAAACCATATATTTTTACTTATTTATAATTCGATAAATTAAACATCTGACACAAATAGTTAAATCCAGTAAACATTTGAATTTAAATAAAACATTAAGTCTTCAAAACCACATATTGTCGAAAAATTTAGCGTATAAATACAATAAACAAGGTAAAATTTTCACCCCGTGTGTAAACACTGACCCGTACGCCGCTTGCTTCAGCAAATGAATGTGTACAGACATCGTACACACTGCGATCACTTTAATAATTTCACTACTTATTTTTAAATACATTAATTAATGTCGTTTATTTATGTAAATAAAGATTCCTACACAAAAATATTTGTAGATAAGTGTATTAATTCTGAGTTACTAGGGATGTATTTTGTACTAAAATTATGCATTGTATCCGCCCTGTTGTAAAACTATGAATGGCAAACACTATTTTATTAAATTAATGACAAACTTTTTGAATTTAGAATAATTATAATTATTATTTACTGTACCTACGCGACACAGTCGAGCACGGGTCTTCTGTTAAATTAAAGAAAACGTTTTTTTTTTAAATTGAAGTTTTCAGTAGGTACTAAGCTTAAAAAGATAAAGATTTTAAGTTAGATCCTGCTGATACGCGTTAAATCTTAGTGTGATTATATTACTGAATAATGAGCAGGTTTATAAATCAATACATACCTACATTGAGGATTTCCTGATGTTTTCCTTGCATTAACAAGGAAAATAAGCTATGACATTAATTTAAATGAAAAACAATTAGAGATTAGTAACATAGAAGCTAATTCATTAAAAACTGTTAATTTAAATAATTAAAAAATGTCAGCCTGCCTGCCAAATTTTTGAATTAATTAAAATGGAAATTCTGAAGAAAAAGCGCGCTTATCAACCTGCTAGATTAGAATATGTTTAAAATCTAGAAGCTAAAAAATACGCATAACAGTGAAATCACAAAATCGACTAAAAAAATCCGTTTTTTTTTGCGATTGGTTGATAACGTATTTAAAATAGTCAAATCTAATATAATACTGCCATCTAATGCCATTTCTTCCTGTTGTTCTTGCTGTTGAGGTTAAAACAGGATGGGATACAATTTTATGTGTAAGGAGATCATTTTTAGGACGAATACAAAAATGGCTAAACGCAACTTCTAGATATTAGTTATTCTGACTGCTAGCTAATTATACTACCCCTTGTTTTCTTGTGACCTAATACTTATTACTATTACTTTATAAAAATGACAGTGGCAGCTCAAACACTGTATAAATTTTAACTTGAATCGAGTCCATAATATGTTATTGTGATATGGAGAACAAGAAGTCTACTAAAACCTTCAAATTCGCGCTATTTGAGTTTTGACAGCTGTCAACGAATTTTTTTCGCTTCATTGTTTCACAACGAGTTCATAACATTTAGCCAACTGCCAACGTTTACGTTAACGCAACGTTGCCAACCTCATATTTTTGGTAGGTATATGATAATGTGTATTTTTTTCTTACTGAATGCAGAGGTCGACATATTATAATATTAATAGCGACATCTGAATAAACATGTACATCGTACGTCATTGTAAATGAGTTTGACTTTATAATAAAAATATATCATTAATTTAACGATTACTTAGCTGATAAAGTCTTCTGTTGGCATAGGTGTGAACACGTTTAACTATTAAACCTTAAAATGTAAAATATAATATCAGAGTCTGGATTTGTGCCCGGTTGATGGCAATAGGCTCGCCCTCTATTACATGGGAACTAAAGATACTGGCGACGTGTCGATTTACATTAGTACACCTCTGCCTAACCCTTCGGGGAATACAGGCGTGTTATAATCAAGTTCCAGTGATAAAAATAATTAGGTAGAAACAGATAGTACCTAAACAACACTACAAACGGGGCTGTGGGTACGTGGGTGTATGGATACCAAAATAACTTATTCGTAACAACACCCAAAAAAATACTGTGTGACCTCATTTCAGTTAAATATGTCATGAAAAGGACCTAGTGCCACATCTGGACCTTCGTTGCTAGCCCCCATACAAGTACAGTCATCGCTTAAGTATTATAAATCACGATTGTTTACAATTTTACATAAACAAACGAACGGGCAGACATTTTGATTTTTATAACTCGTAATACAATCATCAGTTGACTCATACTGCGATGAAAGTTAAGCATTTGACTTTGCTTGCAATTAGCATAGTTTTATGTCAACCAATTATTGACAAGAGCCGTTTGTCAATTTATTTTGCTGGCAGCACTACCAACATCTGCCAAAAAATACTTGGCATACTGTATTTCCTTAGCTAGGGATAGGATATGAATGTATAGGAACTGCACCTATTTTATTCTACGGTTTAAATAAGCTCAAATAAATACTCTAATATTAGGTGTAACATTCACCTACAGGTAATTAGGTAGGTACTTTAATTAAATATATTTACGGATTTACCGAATATTACCACAGAGTATCTTTAAATATTACTCTACAATTATTATAACAGGACAAAGTGATATCAAATTGTGTGTATGAGAATATACCGAACCCTCATATTTGATTTCGAATTTCGAATTCGAAGGAATCCATTTTCGAATTCAAAAAACTCAATATCGTTATCGTTATTTATCTGAAACAATCGATTAGAAATCGTAACTAGTGTGCATTTCAATAGCATTTTGCGGAAATCCATAGGCTAAGCTAAAAATAAATTAACTAAAATACCGGACAGTCTATAATATGAGAATGTAGTATATGGGCAGCTTGTAGATAAATTTCCTTAAAAAAATCAAGAACAAAGGAATCGTTTCATAATGATAGGTAGGTAAGTAGGTATTCATTTTTATACTTTTATTTTAATTTATTACCTCCGATAGAGTATTTCCTGAAGTTGAAAAAACTATTGGTAATGATCACACACAAAGAAAAAGCGGAATCATGCCTAAATTTCATGAATAAACACCTATAAGTACTTACATTGTATATAGCTAGATTAAGGACCAAATAAATAGCGTCCCTAATTATAATTGTTTACTAACCGACTTCAAAAAAAGGGAAGTTCTCACTTTAATAAAAAAAAAGTGCATTCATTGTAATTTCATCCGCTTCTTATTCCTATTGTAAGACTATTGAACTTATAATTATTATCCCCATTGCCCATAATACTTTAACGATATTTTATTTTTACGGTCGGTATATTAAGCAAATAGTGTGGAAAATGATAACCATACCGAGGCAATTGTTTTAGTGAAGGAAAAATTGTCTGCTTGCAGGATTCGAACCTGCTTCTTCACCACACAGCACCACCAGACGCTATGACCGCTAAGCCACCGCGAGTCCCACCAGGAACATCGAAATTTGCCTTCACATTATTTTATTTAAATCTTTGAGGTGACGTCGCTAAAATAACTTTATAAATTTTGCATTGCAAATACCTAAAAAATACAAAAACATTAATGAGACAATTCAAATATAATGGATATACATTACTACAACATAAATAATTATATGACCAATAGTACATACCTTATATTGTTACAAAACTCCGAAATCAAAGCGAATTATATCACTTTACAAATTTCACATAGAAATGTACAGGGTGGAGGTGGACTATAAATTTGGTGATCATCATCACCGAATTTTATAATATTTTCATATTAGTAGACTTAGGTAGTAGGACCTAAGTATAGTAGTCTTGTAGATTGCTTGCGATTCATCATAATAGCATAAGCATAGCCTAATCGGCCTATAATGTTCACACTGCTCCCACTTCTGTCTTCTGAGATACAGGCTGCTACCTAGTTCAGGGGACAGGGTCAATACTTTGTGCAACCCTTTCCAAGCCACCACAGTCATTGCAAATGTATACATACTTAGATATAGTTTGGCTACTTCTATTGTATACTAACTTAAGCTTGTAAAAATCCTTGTGGTGAGAAATAAACTAATAATAATATAAGTGCAAAAAATTAAATAGAATAAAATTGATATAGATATCTATTTTCTATCGAAAGAAAAATACGTCAAGCAGGTAAGACTCGAACCTGTGTCCCTCCGGTTAAGGACCGGACCACCGAACGTTATAGCAACTAGCAGCAGTAAATAAATAAATAAAATAAACTATTCAAAAAAAAATAGGGCCCACTTGGTTTTTAACATCGAAAATTAAAACTGATAGAAAAATGAGGGTAAGAATTAAAAAAATGTTGTTTAAAAGAATGACAAGAACTCATAAACTTCTAAGTGTTACGGTAAAACACTTGAACTTGCCCATAAATAAGTTTGAAGTAACATGCCAACACTTTTTGTGAATAAATCGTGGTGGGCCTTATTTTGTTTTGAGTCGTTTATTTTATTTATTTATTTACTGCTGGGACACAACCCTCCTCTAGATGTCAGTGCGGGTTGATATAATTATGTCACATGTTTTCCAATTTTTGTTTCCAGGACATACCGGTTTCCTCAATATGTTCACCTTCACAGTTTTGAGAGCAGTGGTGATGAAGTAAAGTAATCATAATATTGACAGTTGTCTCGGTAGCTTAGTTGCTATAACGTTCGGTGGTCCGGTCCTTAACCGGAGGGACACAGGTTCGAGTCTTACCTGCTTGACGTATTTTTCTTTCGATAGAAAATGGATATCTATATAAATTTTATTCTATTTAATTTTTTGCACTTATTATAATCAATCAGTAAAAAAATAATAAATTAGGCACTTAGGATCAAAGAACTTTATTTCTCAAAAGAACATAGTTCACTTAATGAGATACAATATTATATGTTTAAAATATAAATCCAGTATGCGTTACTTATAATATATATGAAAATAAACTAAAAGTTAATACAAATAATTAAAATGCTAAGCTATAACAAGAATTGGTCACTACTGATAATGAATTTTTTTAACCGGTTTTTGAAGATTTTTAAGAAAGTGGCATCTTTGACCTCGTTAGGTAGTCTATTGTATAGTTGCGCACCCTCATATTCGATATTCTTTTTTCCATATTCTGTTCTAGGTTTCCTTAAGGATAATTTATTTCACTTCACATTGAGTTCCAACTCTTTGATCCCAATAACAGTAAGAAAGCATTAATATATTATTAATAAATTATCTAATTCTTTAGCGTATACTATGGCAATCTTTATTTACGTAAAAAATATGTATAGAAGACTCTTTGCTAGTGTGAGTGTACGTCTATGTGTGAACGCTAGGGTCGTCACAAGCGAATTGGCTTAGGTTTTTTTTGTTGGTTTGTTTGTTAGTTAAATAGGTTTTTACTTCTTAGTTTTCCGGATTAGAAGGATAAAAGGTTTTAAAATTAATTTAAATTGAAGGTCTTCGTGTCTACTTTAATCATTAAAAAGAGCGTTATAATAAAACTTAAATCAATGATTTGTTACTGATTATTAGGGTTTCATAATTGATCATATTACAATTAAAATCATGTGCTTACCTAGTAGGTATGGAGTAAAATACAATAAAGTACTTAATGAATAGGTATAGGGTAAACTTTTACATAGTGATACGTGTTTATATTTGACAAATGAAATGCCTACGGTTTTATTTCTTTTCTATATGCTTACTATTATAAAGAAAAATCTTATAAATCTCTCCTACTTATAATATAATAGAAAAAATATATTTGGTACTAAAAAAAAGTATTCAGTACATAAAGTTAGAAGTTATTTTATCACAATACAAAGTAAATAAAAAAAGAGGTTAAATTTATTTCAAAATTGCAAAGCAGCCCTACCGTTTCAACGTGTGAGCGGGTAAGAGAATACGAAACGAATACAGATACGGACTAGCCGCGTACCGATATGGCCGCGCGCGTTTCCTACGCAACGCGCGCTCGTGTTTTCCCTCATATCTGTCGAAATACGCCATATTGTTTTATTGTACACAATTATTTATAATTACCAAAACATTTCGAAAAATATACAGTGATTTTCACATCAAATTACCAACCTAACGGATTATGTCAAGTGGTAGATGTCATTATTACATTTATCGGTAATTTTAATATTTATCTCGTTTTATCACGATCGACGATTCGTTGCGGACGTGTGTAATTTAAAAAACGGAAATTAATGTTTATAATTATTACATAGTTAGGTGTAAATGTGCGCGTATTTCTAAAAATATTTCGTTATAAAAAACTGTTTTGGACACTGTGTTGTGTTAATTTTAGTGCAATGTCTACGCTGAACGTTAAAATAAGAATGCATTTATTACCGCCATTGTTTTAAAATTTGGTTCCTAAGAAATGGATGTGTTTGTGCAGTGATATGGATTATCCTTTGTGTTTCGGATTATAAAATGGATAAACCCTCATTCAAGGTATGATAATTATAATTTTGTACCTTATTTACTTTGTCTATAATAAATTATCAATAATCTAACATGGTATACAAGGTATACACAAAATAAATATTCAATACAGTGACTTTTTATTCAAAATCAATATCCATTGATTGGATTGATCGATTGATAATAATTTGACGTAACAATTAAATTAATTATTACCTACGTAAATATGAATTAAATTTTAATCTACGTTGAATCTGTTTATTGATAAATGGATAAGATGCAGTCAAAATAATTGTGTAAACGAGTGACGTCACCTATTGTCCGCTTCCTGCGAAGACTTCTCACTGCGTGGTTTTCTTTTATTCCATTCTATTTTTATAAAAAAGAAATGAAAAACAAAAGGAATATTATTTTTATAGTAATGGGTGATTGCGTAATTTAAATATGTCGCAGTATCGAGTCAAACATTTAAAAGTAAAGAAAATGTTATTATTATTAGTCTCCCTACCCTGCCTCAGTGTCCGCCATATCAGCAAGTACTAGTGATGTGGCACAATAATAAAATCATCGACATCGATGTTTCGTAATTCTAATCAAGTTTTAACATTTTTATTCACCGTGTCTTAAAATTTATGCGTTTTGAATTGACTATTAGTCATTGAGTGGATTTACCGACTTGTTATGGTTCTTACTTCCTTCATTTTTACACTAGCTAGCAGAATCAAAATGCAACTAATACTTACAAGGTTTTAAAATAAATTTCGCCATTTTCTCGCACAGGTTTTCAGAAAACCAGGTGTTTAAATATTCCATTCGTACATGAATTTTAATAACGTAATGAGAATAATAAGACGATTGTTAATTTTAAATTGAAATTATATCTATTGGAATGACACCAAGTAGGTATTTGTGGTTAATGACGTTGATATGTATGTTTGTAGTGTCTTTATAATGTATAAGTGTAATTATATTATACTTTTAGAGATCTAGTTCAAAAACTGGTAAATCATTTTGGAACTAAATATCTATCGAGCAATCGCCGCTACTTCAGAATCGTTGACGTAACATTTTGAAACTAATAGCATCCTACGGTGATGTCCGCGTTGATCTCGTTTTTCCCAATCTCATTTATCTTTCATCATGGAAATTATCATAAACTTGATTTTTGTGAAAGTACAAATTTCTAGATTCTGCACGGTTTAGTTTCTGCAATTTTTTTTTTACTTTATGCATCATGCTTGGATGCAATAGAGAAGATAATATTGTACAAATTAGTAGTAAAAAACTATGTAGGTAGGTATTATAGATTTTTTAAAAACAAAAGTTATTAATTACCTAATTAGATCTTCAGTTATTGGAAATATAGGTATAAATTCACTATTGAATTTTAAGTCCAGCAAAATGTTTGTCCATTTAAAACTCATCCGCCAACGCAGAGCGTGAATACTTCGAGTAATCGGCGACCCATAAACCCTAAATTAGAACATCTATTTATAAAATGCAGCGTGTCTCACTCTAGGACTGCTTTATGACCGTTTAGTTTAATTTATAGCACTATTGTTTGGTTTATTTAAATAAACTGTTGAGTGTACGCTCCATTTGTTGGATATTTCGTTTTTTAATTGATTGTGGCCATGTGTTAGATTTTCTTTTCTCTCTTTGGTTGCGTCTCGTGCAACTTCTTCCTGCCCAAAACACAGTTACGTTAGAAAAAAGTAAAATTATACTTATGGTAAATCATCAGCATAGGTAATTTAGTCATTAGAATTACTTTACAGGTCGTCATTATTCACTGTTATCTTTTAAAATCGTATCGGTACTATTAGTTTATGATAGTGATTTCTTACGAGATAAAGTAATAAGTACTTAATATAATAATAAATAATTTGTTTTAACTTATCTCTAAACTGGTATTTAATTTTGTTAATTGAACATAAATATTCGAAACAATCTAAATATTTTATGAGATAACTTCGTAGGTAGCTATATCTTAAAAAAAATCAACAAGCAAAACCGCGCGACAATGTCAATATCATTTGCGCTTAGTAACTAAAAGAAACGATTCTCTGTTTTTATTTACGTAACGGTGACTGATAATCAAGCAGTCGCAACGCTTGAAAATATAATATGACCTTTATGTCTAACAAAATAAGGTTTAGTTTCGCATAAGTTATTTATTTATCGCTATAGGTACCTATTTTTAGTTATTGCAGATATATTTTGGAAAAAAATCTGTAAAAGTCAAGCGCCATATTGTAGACCAATGTAAAATATTTTGTTTTGCCCTCATGAGGTAACTACGTGCGTTAGTGAATTATTATTATCTGATTTTTTTTTGATAAACCTAGACTTATTTTTTTGTTAATTTACTAGCATATATTTTCCTTTAATTATTACTCGCTATCAAAGCAATATTTAATTATAACCTACAAATGCTACAAGAGAAATAAAAACATAATAAATTTACTTTCCATTACATTTACCGAGTGGCTCCTAATATAATTTGGATTCAAAAACTACCCTACCAATACCAATTATTTACAGAATTTATATAGGTAGGCCTTTAAGTAGGTAATTTAATGTAATTAATTAAATATTTTTTAACTTTACGTAGTTATTTTTCTCTAACTTTCGATTAATTCATATCGATATTGTGTAACGACGGCGCATCGCACTACTTTGAAGCCATTCGTTGGCATTATGAGCCATTTTATTCCATTATTTTTTTTCCTCAGCAAAGGATCGGAGCTGCGCGTTCTGCCGATAACGGTGACGAATTTTACATAAAAAAGTTTAGTTTGTCGATGCTACACAATAAAAACGTCATTGATTTTCGTACAAATTGAAAGTTACGACGATGTGAGGTTTGTTTGTTTGTTTGTTATGTCTACTCGAATGAACTGTTGAACCGATATTTATTAAACTTAGCTAGTTCGGAGAAGGATGCAAACAGAATACCTACTGGTTGTAGTGGTACTTTTCCAATAAGCACTAAAAGCAGGTAGCTTGAGCTAAAACAATTACCCACCTTTTGCTCGGGAGCAGTCGCGAGCAACCAGCATGAAAAAATCTAGGTAGAATAAATCTTCGTTGGTACCTATTTGGAAATTGATAGACCAGCAGTTGTGCTTGGATCTCGATTGTTTCAATGAAATTCTTAGAAGAAGTTCGGAGTTGGGAATTGTGCCCAATTAATGCAAAAGGCTCGTCGCCTGTTACTGTAGGTGTAATAAGTATATTTCTGCCTAACTTTACTAAGAAACCAGGTGCGATGATTGTTATGTAAAAATATCAAACTAGCTGCGCCAGGCCTGTGTCGCAAGTTGCAATGATTATTTTTCTTTTATCTTAGTTTTTTTTTTGTCAATAACCTTCGCGGCTGGTAACAACAACTCACCAAAGTTTCTTCGTAATCGGATGAATGATTGCGTTCCTAGTTCCTATAATGCACAGAGAACGAACGAACAAACAAGTATTACTTTTTTTACGAGGGACTAGTTGTGCCCCGCGGTGCTGACCGCGTTGATCTCGTTTTTGTTAATTCCGTGGGACTTTTCACTGTGCCTTTTTTAGCGGATTATGTTTCCACTTTGAAAGCAAGCAGCAATATCTCGAACATGCCAAATTTCAACTTTATAGTTTTTGAGATTTCGTGATTGTGTGATATTTCGTTTTTTCAGTAGATATGAGTAAATGATATTATGTATCGCATATCTAATATTTACTACTATTGTCTTGACTATAAAAGAGACCATTCTCTGAGTTTCGGCGTTTCTTCTTAGCGGTCGTTAGGTAAAAGATGCCGGTGCCACCTAGTAAAAAAAAAAACATTGACTTGTAAAGTGACCTTAAAAGATTTTTTTACAAATTGTATCTCTGGTATTGAACTGGTATTTCATTATTTGTTATTTTGTTAATTTTATTAACAGGAAAAAACCGTTAATCGTTTCCTCTGGGACATTTCGAGCTGCCCTATCCTCGCAATTTTCTACATGGTATGATACTGGCATACCGAAATCGCTATGTCAAGGACAAACAATAGCGTGAAACAAATACAATAACAATCAATTTACTCTAGAAGCGAGGCGAGACACGTGAAAGTAAATGTTTTAGTAAAAGATTTTATCTTTTATTCTTTCAATTTAGTTAACAATTACAGACAGCTTCAAATTAAATATCGATAAGTAATATAATATAAAGAGAGATTTTCTTGACGGCATGTGAAGTCTGCCAACCCGCAGTAGGCTAGCGTGGTGGACTATAGCCTAATCCCTCTCGTTCTGAGAGGAGACCCGTGCCCAGCAGTGGGACAATGTAATGGGTTGATGATGAATATAATATAAACCGTTGAACAAAATTAATTTTAATTAAATTAATAATTTAGGTATCGATTATTATTCCACATCCCTAGTCTAACGAGTGCCTTTAGTATGTCTCAGCAGCCACTGCTAGTACGGCATTAAAAAAAATTAGAAATTATACTCTTGTAAAGGTTGAGAACCAAAGGCTCAAGATCCCTAGCATCATTATTTTGTACACAGGATCAGTTCAGTTAAATGTGGTACGGATTCGACAGTGGTGCTCAATCTGTCATCTACGTTTTTGAAAGCTTAAATTTATTATTTAATAGCTTCCCGCCCACGGCTTCGCCCGCGTAGTTTCTCGGCTTTTCTATACTAAAATATGTATGTATTATACATATAAACCTTCCTCTTGAATCACTCTATCTATTAAAAAAAACCGCATCAAATCCGTTGCGTAGTTTCAAAGATTTAAGCATACAAAGGGACATAGGGACAGAGAAAGCGACTTTGTTTTATTATTATATTTTTTTTTTCCTGAAAGAGCTGTACAGTCGCCAGCACATCAGGTTATACAAAACTGTTAAATTTCTCTAAATGATTTTAAACCTTAAAATATTGATAGTTAAGTTCAAAATAGACTGAGAATGTTTTAATTTTGTGGCGACCTGATGGGCTGGCGACCGTACCTAGATCATTTATAGACACTTTTACAAGTAAATGTTTTTTTTTTTTACTAGATGGCGCGATGGCTCTGACATTTCTTTACTGACGACCTCTGAGTACTGTTTATTCGAAATAAGTAAGCCGATCGGAAGTTAGCCGTTCCGAACTACCGCGGTGATAAAATCGTTTAATTAAGTGTTTTAATACATAAATATCAGAATTAGTAAACAAAATAATTAGAAATGTGAAACATATACGACTCTAATTATCTTTACACCGACTCTTTCTATTAAAATTTACCTCTTCTAAACCACTTGCAGACAACTTCCGATCGGCTTACTTATTTCGAACAAACTGTAGATATTCTTTTTATGGTTCTGTATTGATACAGTTTTTTTTTTGAGAAACTGGGACTGATTTTTAATTTAAAATTACGTCTTTGAGCCCGTGTTACTTTTTAACAAATATGTAGGTACATAAGTTTTAATAACAAGATTGTGACTACCAAAAGTTTATATTTTTGACTTTCATTGGTAATTTCTTTTTTTTAATAATGTTTACTAGCAATGTGGGTCGCACATTACTAGTAATCTTGTTAACCTCTCGTACTAAGCTAAATGCTTGTATCACGAGTGGGTTCACGTCGGTAGTGCAATGGGTGAGTTTCGAACCCGCAACCACATGATAGCAAGTCCGACGCCCTAGCCATTAGGCTACTGCGCTTCTAACAACAATTTAAAATAGTACGAACGAATTTTATTTTGTATGAAGCGTATCGTGTCGTGTCTAGTGCTCTTAAGTCTGAATCGATGCACGCCGATCGACATGCATCCAAGCTTCCATCATCATATCAGCCTATAGCCATCACCTGCTGAACGTAGGCTTCCCCGAGAGAAAAGAGCGCCAACCATCCCGGCCTTGGGCAGCTCGCATCCATCCGCTGCCAGCCACCTTCTTCAAATCGTCGGTCACTCCTCCTAATTTATCTGTTTCACGCTTAAACCGCTCAACGGATTTCGATAAAATCTGTCAAGGAGATAGATTGCATCCTGACGAACGATTATCCAGATTTATTCTGCATCCGTTGGTCTAATCCGGCTATCAGATCGGTTTCCGGTCCGAAACCTGCTATTTTTTTCTTACCGATCTGTTTTGCAAAACAGACGAGATTATCTGAGATCATAAATTTCATCATAAATTCATATTGGGAAATTGGGAAGAGCCTAGGAGGATGATGAATATACAGTCAGCAATGGAAGTTGCTGAACACGATGAAATCTTCAAAACGCTTAATTAAACATATTTATTATCCAAAACTTACTGGCCCGAGATGTGGTAAGTAGTACGTGTTTCTACATACTGGACCATCATTTTATTCCTAAGTGAATCTATTGAAAAGTATTGGTGCTGTGTTGTTTTCAAAACTTGGCGGTGTTCAGCAACTTTCGTTGCTGACCGTACAGTCGCCAGCACATCAGGTTATACAAAACTTTTAATTTTCTCGAAATGATTTTAAACCTTAAAACATTGACAGTAAAGAGGGTAGACGGGTGTCGGGTGTTTAGGTTCCATGTAATAGGGGGCGAGCCTATTGCCTTTAATCGGGCACAAATCCAAACTCCGAGCTGCTACTGGGAATTTCATAGAAAAACCCAATAATAATAACTTTGCGGGACCTGGGGATCGAACCGAGGACCTCGAGGACTAATGAGGCAGTTTTACTGCTCAGTTGTGAATAAGTTATGGTTGATGTCGCAATTCTTACCACCATGACCCCAGGATGTGTTATAGGCGTGCACACGGCTACAGGTCAACCTATACAAATCCAGTTTCAGCTGAACTCGCATTGTATATGCTTCGCATTCAATAAACGCCGTACGCCGTGCGTACATACAATTTGCGTAAAAACGATCAGCCTTAAGGATTATCTATTCCACTAGGCAGGCATATTTTTTCACCACCTAACAATAAAAAAAAAACTTTTCTTCTTATTCTGCCTAAAAATCACGTGATTAAATATTATTCCAGCATATTTTTAATACCATTACAAAAAATAATCTCGATAAAGTTTGAGCGACGCTGGGTAGCGATCCCTAAACCAATATACGGGTGTTACATTAGAGAATAGGGTTTCGCGTTAGGGATGCCACTAGCGGATTCCTCCTTTGTTATTTTTTTTCTCAACATATTAAATTATATAGTACATACATACATACATATTGTCACGCCTGTCTCCCATGGGGGTAGGCAGAGACTATAGATTTCCACTTGCTACGATCCTGGCACACTACTTTCGCTTCATCTACATTCATTAATCTCTTCATGCATGACCGTCGGTTTAGGGTGCTCGGAACCTGGCCTTTTTTAAGAACATCCGCAATTTGGTTGCGGTACGTTCGCCGAGGTCTTCCCCTTCCAACTCGTCCATCCATACTCACCATATATACTTGTTTCGTCAATCTCCGTTCATCCATTCTCTCTACATGACCAAACCATCTTAACATACCTTTCTCAATCCTTGTTACTACATCTTCTTTCACTCCACAACGCTCCCTTATCACACTGTTTCTCACTCTATCTTTTAGCGTAACACCACACATACTTCTCAAAGCTCTCATCTCTACAGCATTTATTCTGCTTTCATGTTTCTTCTGCCATACCCAACTTTCACTACCATACATTAGTGTCGGCGCCAACACTCCCCCAATCACAGCCAGCCGTGCCTTTTCGGACACTTTCCGACTATTCATGAAGGTGTGAAATTATATAGTAAGCTGCTAAATTAAATACGTTTAGTTCTTGCCTGTTTATTTATATATACGCTATTGCACACCAAAACACAATAATAAGAAAAAGAGTTAATGGGCGGTCTTATCGCGCAAGGATAACCTTTGGATGGACTGGGAGAAAGGCAACATATCTTACACGTGATATAAATTCATTTTTTTTTAATATTAAATCTAGCTTCGCTCGCGGTTTCACCAGTTTTGCTCCTGGTCCTAAGGGTCGTAACGTGATGATAAATAGCCTATAACCTAACTTAGCAGTGCAGTGCAGTGCAGTGCAGTGATAGCCTAGTGATATGACCATTGGACAGACTCGACAGGTCTCGAGTTCAAATCCAAGGCACGCACCTCTGACTTTTCGAAGTCATGTGCGTATTAATAATTAATTATCACGCGCTTAAACGGTGAAGGAAAACATCGTGAGGAAACCTGCATGCCTGAGAGATTTTCTTGACGGCGGGTGTGTGAAGTCTGCCAACCCGCAGTAGGCTAGCGTGGCGGACTATAGCCTAATCCCTCTCGTACTGAGAGGAGACCCGTGCCCAGCAGTGGGACAATGTAATGGGTTGATGATGATGATGATGAACCTAACTTAAGAATTGGGCTATCAAATGTAAAAAGAATTTTCCAAATCCGACTGGTAGATCCGGAGATTAGTGCGTTCAAACAAAGAAATGAGCTCTTCAGCTTTAGTAAGTAGGGAACTTTCTTTCACCATCCGCTGTCAGGTAAAATTGTCAAGTTGACAACCCTGAACCAAACACCCGTAGTTCATGGTCGTACGTCGTGAAAGCCCTGTGCGCGACAGAGAGCGACATTCTGCGTCCCTCTCGCACGTTGCTGACATAATATGCCAAAGGTTAGGGAAAATATGCTTGAAAAATACTTAAGTACTTTTGAGAAAGAAAAATCTTAATCCTGTTAATGTTGACTGGTGATCGATTCGAACTGCCAAGCATGGCTCCAGGTACCACCACAAGGTACCAGGTTGACCACTTTAGGTTTATCACAATATGCAAACACGGCTGCACATTGAGCTATAAATTTCTGGTATAAGCTGACCTTTCATCGTACAAAAAGCCTTCTCAATGCCAGGTCATCTTATAGTGGTTATATGTAGCACGATGCGTACCCGTTTGTCCAGTATAATCTGACCTCTAAGTCAACGGAGATTCATACAATACTAGGTCAACTTATACTGGGCCGCATATGGGCCTTGGTGTCTGATGCACCCTTTCAGAGAAATACACGGCAACACATCAAGTTATATAAATCCAGTATAA
Source organism: Subacronicta megacephala (assembly GCA_958496365.1). Classification (NCBI taxonomy): domain Eukaryota; kingdom Metazoa; phylum Arthropoda; class Insecta; order Lepidoptera; family Noctuidae; genus Subacronicta; species Subacronicta megacephala. The sequence goes on along the minus strand of OY292542.1, from coordinate 6,936,534 downwards.
TCTGACCTCTCATTATACGGAAAGTCGCCAGCACATCGGGTTACCACAAAATGACAATATTTTTCAGTCGATTTTGAACTTAATTATTACCATTTTTAGGTTTAAAATCATTTGAAGAAATTTGTCAGTTTTGTATAACCTAATATGCTGGCGGCTGTACATACAATCACATATCTTTTACATATAAGATATGTGATTGTGAACGCATCCATGATGTACAGAAAAATCCACAAAAATTTAATCTTTAAATATTTTCTGTCCTTTTTAATAACGTTTGTAAGAAAGAGATACATATTAATTAAAAACTAAAGTCCAATTATGACCATACTTCTTAAATTAAACTAACAATCACACCCACTCTCAAATCTTCCGCAAAAAACCAAAACTAATTTGCAAATAAAAAACGACACATCGCCGATTAAATTTAAAAACCAAAAAGAAAAAACAATCTTTTGCCATGCTTACGGTACTTCCAAAGAGATTCAAGTTTCAAACTTAGAATCAATAAGTATAAAATTGAACCGTTAGAGAGAGATGGTGCCGTATGGGTGAGCAAGACAGGTGTACTCCTGTCGGTTCCATCTTTACTGAGTTGAGCGATGGATTCTGAATTTGTGTCAAAATAATGTACCTACTATTGTCGAATAAGGTTTTGTAGCGTTGGCAATCGAAGGTTATTTTGTACGGCGGTTAATTAGTATTTCTATGTTCCTTCTAATAATTAGCATCCAGTATTTAATTAATGAATATATCAATATAACGCAATAAAATCCGTAAAAAGTAGTTTTATTTCAATAATATTGTAGAGATATTTCTATGCACCCATAGTTCGCCACAACAAAACAGAAACTTTTTTTTTGGTTTAACGCAATCTTATTGTCATTAATCAGGCACAAATCAATATTTCGAGCTGCTACTGAGAATTTCATAGAAAATCCAGATATCGGAAATCGAAGCAATGAACTTGGGTTTATTGGTTCGATTCCCGATATCCCCGAGTCCCCACTCCGAGTCCACATTCCCCGGGACTTCCAAAAATATTTCAAAACCAAAACTAGCCAAATCGAGCTAGCCGTTCTAGAGTTTTAGCGAGACTAACGAACAGCAATTGATTTTTTTTAAGACTAAGATATTAGTACCGATATTATATTATTGAACTAGTAAATAGGTAACCTAAGCAATTTGTATGATTATCTACCACATACATACATCTACATATGTATGTACTGGTCCATATATGTATTATTAGGTCATCAGATTCCTACAGTATGACATAACATAATGACTGCCTCGTTAGTCTAGTGGTCCCAAGCGCGACTGCTTCGCTAGAGGTCTTGTTCGATTCCAGGATAGGTTCGCATTAAAAAAAACAAATATATAATAGGTATCTTATGTTTAAAAAAATTTTGGAAGTCGGTGACTTTAATTTGAGTGGTTATTTTGTTTTCGCTACCGACTTCCGAAACCGTTTTAGACACAAAATTATTTGTATTATTTTTTAAAGGATTTTTTTTTTAGTGGAAAGATTTGTTTTGTATATGGGTTATATTGAATTTTTAGGCTGACTAAACGCACTGCTCCAATGAGACAGCGAGGTTCCGATTGAACGATAATATTATCATCGATATACAATTCACAATTATCCGCTCGACCGATTTCGATAAAATTTGAATGAGACCACCACTGAAGAATGACCAACCAAGAAAAAGATTCATCAAAATTCAATCCATAATTGGTGGAATTATCGCATAACGACCGGCGGTAGCCTAATGGCTAGGGCGTCGGACTTGCAATCATGCGGTTGCTGGTTCGAAAATCACCCATTGCACTACCGACGTGAACGCACTCGTAACACAAGCATTTAGCTTAGCACGAGGGGTTAACAAGAATACTAGTAATGTGTGATGCTCATTGCTAGTAAGCTTTATTAAAAAACAAAAAACCGGCCAAGTGCGAGTCGCGCACGGAGGGTTCCGTATCATTACGATTTATGACGTATTAAAAAAAAAACTATTTACTAGATCTCGTCCAAACCAATTTTCGGTGGGAGTTTACATGGTAATCTACATCATATATTTTTTTTAGTTTTATCGTCCTCTTATTTTAGAAGTTACAGGGGGGGGGACACACATTTTACCACTTTGGAAGTGTCTCTCGCGCAAAATATTCAGTTTATGACGTATTAAAAAAAAACTATTTACTAGATCTCGTTCAAACCAATTTTCGGTGGAAGTTTACATGGTAATGTACATCATATATTTTTTTAGTTTTATCGTTCTCTTATTTTAGAAGTTACAGGGGGGGGGGGGGGACACACATTTTACCACTTTGGAAGTGTTTCTCGCGCAAACTGTTCAGTTCAGAAAAAAAATATATTACAAACCTCAATATCATTTTTGAAGACCTATCCATAGATACCCCACACGTATGGGTTTGATGAAAAAAAAATTTTTGAGTTTCAGTTCCAAGTATGGGGAACCCCCAAAATTTATTGTTTTTTTTTTCTATTTTTGTGTGAAAATCTGAATGCGGTTCATAGAATACATCTGCTTACCAAGTTTCAACAGCATAGTTCTTATAGTTTCGAAAAAAAAAGGCTGTGACACGATCGGACAGACAGACAGACAGGCGGATATGACGAATCTATAAGGGTTCCGTTTTTTGCCATTTGACTACGGAACCCTAAAAAACATAAAAAAAACATACAGTCGAATTGAGAACCTCCTCCTTTTGAAGTCACTTCAAAACGACTATTGTACCTACCTAAGGTAGGTACGATAAAAATCGACGAACAAAAAGGACATAGCGACAGTGACGAAGAGCCAATTGCAAATACTATAAGTGTCTATATTGTTTCAGCTGGTCGGCTCTCCGTGCGGCCAACACGGCCAGTACACATTCTACAAGGCTCTTCGCGTTTCGGGCCCTACCGAGAAGATCATCGCCATCGGGGACTTCTTCTTCGTGAAGGTGTGGCAGGACTCTGAGCTCGTGTCCATAGGTAAGATACATTAGACGGCATGGCACTTACCATCACGCCTGTATTCCCCGAAGGGTTAGGCAGAGCTGTACTAATTTGCACCCACATTTCGCTGGTATGTTTAGGTCCCATGTAATAGGGGGCCCAATTTCTCCCTCAGTTCCCTTCCATCTCGTATTCTCCTCCCCTTCTATTTTCCTTAAGTAGGCTCGATAACGCATCTGCAACTCATTTGGTTTTGAAGATGTCCATGGGCGGCGATGACTTCTCGCTCGCTTGCTCGTTTGCCGAGTTATCCCATAAAAAAAACACAGATTCCGAGCTGCTACTGAGAATTTCGTAGAAGAACCCAAAAATACTTTGCTCAACCTGGGGATCAAACCCAGGACCTCTAGCGTAGCAGTCGCGCTCAGGACCACTAGACTAATGAGGCAGCATGGCACTTATTCTACTTAATGTTATAATGTGGATATCACCGTACAACCAGCATCGTTTGTTTGTAAATAATCGAGTGAGATTGTAAACTGACGAAGTTGTTGAACGGGCAATCAAAATTACAATATGACGCGTACATTTTCTATACACCTTTAGATTGTGAACCACTTATACCTCAATGGACCAATCAGTGCTCACCTGTTTCTGATATTTTAAGATTCCAACTTTTTTCTGATTGGTCGATGTTGTAGGAATACAATGACGTGATCCAATTGAACCAATTAGGGCGCTTGTTTCGCTACGGTCTTCACCTACTCACAATATTCCGTCAGTCTACAATCTCGCTGGATTAATTATAAACTAACGATATTGTAAATTTTCGGTGACACAGAAAATTTACGGGGTTCTAATAAATATGATCAAAGTTTTCACAAGCCTAGTTTTAACTCCCGACCTAAAAACGACGGGTGTTATAAGTTTCACGAATCTGTCTGTCTGTGGCATCGTAGCTCCCGAAACAGATGAAATGATTTTGTTTTTGTTAGAAAGGGGAATTAGTCGGGATCGTTCTTAGCTATGTTTGATGAAAATCAGATATAATGCAATTGTCGGGGGTTTTTGAAATAATTAATTAATTCATTTTTTTAACGTATTGTTTTCCGGTTTATTGGTGGGCAGTGATAGCTTTGTGAGTGTGCAGTGATAGCCTTGTGATATAACCATTGGACTGCCAAGTCAAAGGTCTCGAGTTCGAATCCAAGGCACGCACCTCTGTCTATTCGAAGTCATGTGCGTATTAATAATTAATTATCACGCGCTTAAACGGTGAAGAAAAATATCGTGAGGAAACCTGCATGCCTGAAAGATTTTCTTGACGGCGTGTGGTGGACTATAGCCTAATCCCTCTCGTTCTGAGAGGAGACCCGTGCCCAGCAGTGGGACAATGTAATGGGTTGATGATTGTTTTCCCAAATCCTCATGCATACGTCCTTTTCCAACAGGAGAGCTGCAACTCCTTTGGACCGACCGGGTGTCAGATCAGACTCTTGTCAGTCTCCGGCTCTACTTCCTGCCTGAGAACACACCTGAGGGGAGGAACCAGCATGGCGAGGTAAGTCTACCACTTAAACGAGGGTATAGAGAATATCAATATAAAGTAGTCGTAGTGCCTGCTGGCACGTCTACATTCGCCGTCGCCGTCGATATTCTGTGGGAGGGTAGTACTTCCCTGGTCGTGTGGACCCATTCATGCTGGCATCTCAGATCAAATAAAAAGTTAAGATGGAACTTTGCGAACAAAGAAGTGAGGCCAGCTAAAACTACGCCTAACGGTGTACAACACACAAGTACATATACCGAAACTACGTCGTATCTTGTCAGTCGAGCTTTCGATACCTCGATAGCTAACTAATACATATGTGCGTGTCATTGTGTGTTGTACACCGTTAGGCGTAGTTTTAGCCGGCCTCACTTCTTTGTTCGCAAAGTTCCATCTTAACTTTTTATTTGATCTGAGATGCCAGCATGAATGGGTCCACACGACCAGGGAATTACTACCCTCCCACAGAATATCGACGTCAAGTAGCAGTATGTATACTGTTGCGTTACGTACGATGAGTGTGGAGCGCCGGAGGCCCAATTTCTCCCTTGGACCCCTTCTTTCTCGTTTTCTCCATTCTCCTTCCTTTTCCTTAAATAGGCTCGGCAACGCATCTGCAATTCCTTTGGTATTGCCGATGTCCATGGGCGCCGGGCTTACCATCAGGTAGCTCGCCTGCTCGTTTGCCAATGTATCCTATACAAAAACTAAATCAGCCTAGATTAAAGGTAGTTTTCTTGGTTTCATATTATTTTTTTGGTTTTTCGTAAATTGTTTGGCTAACACATTTTAAAGAATAACATAGAGGATTCGCCCAAAATTAACCATTTGTGTTACACCAAAACCTTCTACGATAACAATTTTTAGGCAAAAGAAAATAAAATTTATTAACTTTTGCCTAAAAATTGTTATCGTAGAAGGTTTTGGTGTAACAATATTTAATATAACTATATTTAATATAGTTTCTTATAATGGTGTACAATAAAGATAATTCTATTGTATTCTATTGTATTCTAATACTTATTATTCTGTGACAGAAGGCAGGCTGTCGTATTGCTGCACTATGTAGAATAATGTAGATAAAATCGATATCTATCATCAGTGCGCTCATAATACTCTGCTCATACGAAGTGCAGTAGGATCACTCAATACAAAGTCTTTCAGACCGTCACGCCTGTGTTCCCCGAACGGTTAGACAGACAATAAAACTTTCCTCGACTCAGGAATCGCACTCAGGACCTCTAGCATAGCAGCCACGCAAGCAAGAATCATTAGGAGAATAGTCTCCGCTCCGCGCTCCATACAAAAGTAGATTGGTCCTATCTTGAATTTTAACTATTAAAAGTCTTTGAAATTTTGCCAGTAACAATCTTGAAATAAAACTACTTTTTACGGATTTTATCGCGTTGTATTGATATTATTTAATACACGCCGTTTCGGATCCTATAAAGCATCCATCGACTGAAGGGTTGGTCGTTTTAATGTCAAAATTATCAACAGCTACCCTACATTTTGTTGATTATTATTTGATTATATATTATTAGGTTTTTTTTTATTGGATAACCTTGTATTTTTCTGCTTTTCTTTTTGTTTTTTTTTTTTTAATTTTTATACAGTGTATTTATTTGGAGGCCACTGGTCAAATTTCCTTGTCGCCACTAGGTTAAATTAATTAGAAATGAACTGTTCAGTACCTATGTAATACTAATAAAGTTTACTAATACATCTTATTTATCCATAGATATTATTTTCTGTGAACCTTCCGTATATTCTGTATGGTTTAACCAGGCAAAATACAGGTCATGACTTGTGGTACTGACATACACAGGACTGTATTGGTCGATATTCCAACTTAATAGTTAATTCTGAAGCGAATTGTGGCTACAAAGAGGTTCGGAACATCGTAGGTTTGTTGGGCCATTGCAAAAAGGTTTGCACTGCGATTTTCATACCATTTTTACCATCATACCATTACGCCTGTATTCCCCGAAGGGTTGGGCAGAGGTGCAATATACATACCTACACCTACACTTCGCCGGTATGTTTAGGTCCCATATAGAGGGCGTGCCTGTTGCCATTAAATGGGCACATGTCCTGACTCCGAACTGCTACTGAGAATTTCATAGAAAATAATAACACTTTGCTCGACCTGGGAATCGAACCCAGGACCTTTAGCGTAGCAGTCGCGCTTACGACCTTATATTTCATACTATATTATGGTGCGTTGATGATGATGATGCCTGATAGATTCTTGACGGTGTGTGAAGTCTGCCAACCCGCAGTTGGCTAGCGTGGTGAACTATACCCCAATCCCTCTTGTTCTTAGAGGAGACCCGTGCCCAGCAGTGGGACAATGTAATTAGTTGATGATGATGATGTTGTTTATATTTATCGACAAAGCGTTTCCAATAAATTTTAATGTCCCAAATAATTTAATATCAAATTCGTCAAAACAGTGACCTAGTTCCAAACTACTGAACCCGTACAAAAACCGCAGGACCCCACATAACCCTAAAAGATTCGTTTAAAATAAGCGAAGCTCAGAAATCGAGAGAGCGCTGCGAACGCGGCCGCTGTGCCGTCTCGCTCGCACTCGCGACTCCTCGTAGTGCTGTCTCGCTCTAATCCCTATTTGGTAACACCAACTATTTCATGGATGAAATTACTGTTCGCGTTTGGTGTTTGCAATAAGCGGTAGCGGTGGATGTTATTTAAAAAAAAAACTAGTGAAACGGTATTTTTAAAAGTTTAAAACCTTTTTTATCAATTAGCGGAGACAATATTACTATCATATACAAAAACTTTTGTTCTATGACTTTTTACAAAACATAATACATTTACTTACCAAAAATTAAAGTACTTAACGATTTTGTTGGTCGAAGACATTTAAATTCCCCTGCCGCCCGAACCCCGCTCCGGGCCCCTGGCTTTTGCACTACAGATATGACGAGCAGAAGCAGTTGCAGCAGTTTGTTTATTTAAAAACCTTACAATAAACGGTCTCTTTCTTTATAATATAAAAACGGATTCTCGTTTATTCTTTCAAATTAAAAACATTAATAAAATACCTGTATTGATGGCCTACAGTTAGTTATTCCACGTTTGGGTGTATCTATGTGTATGTGATAGTGACTGTTTTGACTTGTAAAAGTGTCTTTGAATGATATATTTACAGAAACAAATCGCACCCTTAAAAATAAAAAGATGTAACTCAAAAACTACAACTTGTGGGAATCGGCGATTAAAGTTTTCAACTTATTCCGACTTGTCTTTTATTCAAAGTTTTCGACCACTTACTAGGTATTTCGATTTTGACGTATCTAGACGGCTGTTGAATTCTACCTAATCTTTACGCAATGAATATGCGTTTTATTGTAAAAGGTCAAAATTCGTAAATTTTGTGTTACCTACATCTTTTTTTTTTAAACGAGCGAAATATCATTTCATTTCATTTATAAGCGAAGTCATGAAGGGGCACAGTTGAAAGCCACTTAAATATTTCATTTTGTATTTCCAAAGATTTTTCAGTGTTTTACCTAATTCTCTCCGTTCAAATGTTCGTCGTTTGGTTACAAATTTACAACAAAATAGGTAAATACAAGGTTTTTAATATTGTTAACTATGTCATCGATTTGATTCGTTGTTTCCATATCGCGAAACTGTGTAATATTGATTTTTAGGGACCCGTTACATGAAATAGGTGGTTCCGTGTTAGTTAATTCATACAAAAACAGTTGCAATATTGTGTTTTTAGCTTTTATTCTTCATAATATTCGATATTTACTAATATATTTATGAAAATAAGGATTTTTTTGTCAACTACATATATATATCCAGTAGGAACATTAAAATATATTTATATTTGTGTTTTTTTTTATATCAGTGAGGAAGGGTTAATTTTAGTAAGTGTGAAGAAGTAGGTACCTACATGAAATTTTCAGAAGTGGATCAGGTTTTGGTAATTCAATTACAAAAAGATAAAGACATTATATACTCTTTTGTTGTTAGGTCCAAAATCCATGTGAGCTGCTTTGAATTCTCACTAAAGAAGGTTCTCGTCACTGTATTTTTGGTCAACAACACTTCTTAGTCATCTCGATAATATGTAGGTACTTGTGCTTTGTAGGTAATACATATTTCCTTCGTGACATCAGTCTCAAGTTCAAGTGTAATAATTAATTAAATTCTTATCAAAATATATCAATCACGCACAATAAGCGTGTTATCCATCAGTACCAACAGTTGCCAAACGCGAGAATATATTTTAAACCGACTTTAACAAAGGAGGAAGTTGTCTTAATATACTCATCTTGAGCCGCACTGTAATGGTATTCTGAAAATATAAATAAAATCTACTAATAAAGTTAGAAGACAAAAGCGTTTAAAGTTTTTGGTGGAAATTGAATAGATGCTCTGCTCCCTCTACAAAACGAGTGTTAGTATAGAATTTGTATGACGTTTGAGTTTGTGACGTCACAAGCCTCTACAGCACCGTCTCTGTCTCACATCAAATTAAAATGCTTGTAAGGTCCTTATTTTTTAACAAATTTGAATTTTTCTTTGTGTTATTCGGCTATTTAAGGGAAACATTAATGAGGTTAACTAGCCTATTGGGGACAATTTAGCAAATGTTTATTTGATATGCGCGGACATTTGGAACGGCTTATATGGCACTCAAAGCAATTTCGTCTATAAATAATTTAAAAAATAAAATAAAAAAGGTTTTTTTTCTCGCATTTTCTTACTAATACTTTCAATTTACTCGTTCTGTTACCTACATTTTTGGAAATATGGTTATTTTTTTTTCTTAAATACCTAGTTTTAGTTAATGATATTCTTGTTTTTAATTACTAATTCAATATTATTATTCTAATTTATTCTTTGAACTGTACTTACTCTACTTACCTCATAAAGTTTATGTTGTAGCTGGTATCGGTATCGGAAAGTTACTATGGAGGGTCCATGGTGCCAGCTATCATCCCGCTCATCTGACATTAAACTTAAATAAGTCGATGCAGTTATAACTACAAGCTAAAAAACACAAAGAAAAAAATATTAATATTATTTGTTTTCGCTTGTACCACCGACCTGTACCTATTGCTGAACATACGCAAGCGATACTCGCTCTTATTATAACTAGATAACCGTGAGATTAGCGTGCATACCCGTGGAGTAATTTTGTAGTACGTTATGGGGATTTTTGTACTAGGACTTATAATGTTTGAGCGTGGCTTGTATGTAATTATTTGTCTCAACTCTCGATTTGTATAGTGTAATATGATAATTTTGTTTATAAACGGTTTTTTTATTACTCTATAATTTATTATCTGTTAACACATTATCGGATAGATTTTTTGTTTCGATATAATAACTACTACAACTGCTTCTCTTAAGATATTCAATAAACACCACATAGACGTCACGCCTTTATTTTCTGAAGGGTTAAGCAGGGTTAAAATGTTTAGGTCCCATAGGATATAAATCCAAACTTTATGTTGCTACTGAGAATTACTTAAACTCAACCTGCGAAAAGCAGCAGTCGAGCTTATGATCACGAGACTAATGAGGCAATTACGTTAAATACATACCTTAGTTATCTTAGGTAAAATATGAAATCAGACATATTATGATGTAGTCTCCTATAAGTGAAAGAGTACACTGACTATGATGAGGTAAGCATTTATAATACCAAAAAAAATAGGGAAAAACTTTTTGTTTGAAGTTAATGTAACGTAACAAATAACACTAGTCCTAAAATTTTGAAATTATTCATCAATACAAAACAATTTACAATAAATATAAAGCAGCATTGCAGCAGTTATATGTTTTATTATAAACACTCTTATTCCAAAATCAATTAAAATTTGCAATTAAATTAATAATTTACTGTAGTAATATTCAAACCATACGTTAATTTATTCACTGCTTCGACATAAAAATATGCTAAGAATCTAATAATACTTATAAAAATATAGCAATCTTAATTTTTTGTTATTTTTCTATAAAAAACAGGCAATCTATGTATCTTGTTTATCTAGTTTTGAGGTCAAAATATAATAATTAACATTTTAAAGTTAATTAGAATTTAATAGTATTCATTAATAATTGGATCTCGAGACGAAACCTATTAGCTCATCCACACATTACTTGCAGTAATTGCAGTTATGTATGTTATTTAAACAATAGACTGGTCATATTTCAGAACTTGTTTAACAAAAAGTAATAATAATAATAACATCGAGTATCAAGATTTGTCGGTGGAGTACACAATACACTAGCTAGAACTGCGACGCGCCATGTGACGACTTTAGCGTTAAGAGTGCATGGGAGTCGAATTGATACTAAACATTTTTGTGAGTTTATTTTTTTATTGTGTTTAAAGGAAAGGTATGATGAATTTTATTAAAAGAAATGTTATTTCAAACATATGTAAAAATCTTTCAGCCTATACCTCTTTGGTACACTGGGTCTTAAACTTTTTTCTTTTGGTATTATGCGTATGCGTATTATATTTTGGGATATTACGTCAAACTTATGTGGTAAATTCTATTAATAATCATAATTGTTTTCAATTAAAACACTGCATGGTATTTAATGTCGTTAAAGATTGTTACATTAGCGCTAGATAAGGCATATTAATATAAAAAGATATCATTTAAATTTCAGAGTCCAATAGAAATATGTTCTCATTTCTGTAATTGTAAGGTTTAATTATAATTCAGCTCTAAACTGCCCCATTGATCTAACGGCCGCAAGTGTGGCGCTTGAGCGTGGGTCCCAGTTCGAGCTAGCATCTGAGTTTCAACTGTTTATCCATCGGTTATAAGCTCGCCCCCTATTACGTCGGATCTAAAACATAGGAACTGCTAGTAAACACTATACATCAGTAGTTAGTACACCTCTTCCTAATTTTGCGTATGTACGAGGGCCTCAAATCTGCTATTAAATTCTGTCAAAATCGTTTTTGTCGACTAAATCTGTCAGTCCTTGTATCATTTAGTGCCATTGAATGACCATCGTGATAAAATTTAAAAGCAACACACTACCCCACTTGTGAGGGTACGTAATAATTAACCGTACTAGGGGGTATTGGTCTCTTCTTTAAATGAGACGGCACAGGGTATACTCCAGCACAATACTTACCGCCTTGCGTTAACGAACTGTAACATACTTTAAAGAAAATCTCTCTAAGATTTGCAAATATTGTTAATACTGAATTAAAAATAAGCCAACAACGAGACAGTTTGGCAATAATCATAAGTTTCGAGTGTCCCTAGGTATAAACTTTATCTTATCTTTGAGTTCATTCTCTGTGTAAATAACTGATAACACTATACGTCGGGTACAGCCGAGCAGTAAAGTAATAACGTTTATTGTTTTTATTATTAATTTTAAATCAGACTGAACTGTAAAAATAAATCAAGCTTAATATCCTTTCGAAATCGTGGCCGGCCGACTTGATGGAATAATTGTTTTTCTATTGTATTTGCGTCTTGATACTTGCTTCAATTAAATTAAACCACTGCGGTATTTGCTTTACTTATACTGTGTCGGATAAAGTTAATTAAATATTGTAATTAAAATGTCATCTTATTCCTCTTCACGAATGACCATTCTCTTCTTGCCTTATTTTTTTGCATAAATATTGCAAGTTATCGTTATCTTTCAATAATAATGAAACACTATAAACAATTGGAAAATTCCTTTCATGTGCGTTTAAAACAAACAACTTCTTAAATACCTGTAATGATGTGTTAGTTGGTATTAAACATTTAACTTAGAAATGCACCTTCCCTTCACTATTTAATCATAAGTCATGCTGATTTTAATACGAAACCATGACTTGTCGCAGGCATAGCAACGTAATCCGATAAATTATCAGCTAAACACACCATTTTTCGTTCGCCTTTACTTCAAATAATCGTAGTAAATGTTGTTCTCAATTAAATAACGTTTTTTGTGCATCGAGATAACCGTAGCCAAGTGTTCTCAAACTTTGTATTCAGGTCAATATTAAAGAACCTTCTAGTGATATATAAAATTCGGTCGTTAGTAGTATGGACCCTGGGCAAACATCCATCGCATTACATAATTTAATTGATGTATTAAATGGCATTTTATTGACTGTGGGATGAATTGTTATTGTGGAAATCGCCACAAAATATGATGCCTACACGATTGACGAAGAAAATGAAGCTTTTGTTTAATAGGTACTTCAACACTGACATATTATAATTGACATTTCTGAATTACTATTTCTATTTTATTATGAATGGATACAAAACTGACATTCTATTCTTCATATTCAATTCATAATTTTAATTTATTGTTAATATTATTTATACACCTTGACATTATTGCTATTTTATTAAAATCTATTTTGCAATTTGATAAGCATGTGTAATACATACATATTATATTCAGCTTAACCTAGGGACACTTACAATATTTTTTTTAGTAATTAATGTTGTGAAGGTGACATCTGTTAACTTGTAAGATCACATAAATAAATAACCATAGGTTTTTATTGTATTATTTTGATTTTACAATCAGTATTGGACAAATAGTCCAGCTGTGGACTGATACTGGCTGATGATGATGATGATGATTAGATGAATACATCCTGATTATACTGAATGATGAATGATTAAATATTTTTTTTAAATTTATACGTATGCTTATCACCTTTCTATAATATTTTTGCTTCAGAACGTTATTTTTTTTTATTATTACAGCCTATAACGCCTTAAGACTTCTCATTGCACCAGCAATTTCACTGGTTAGCACCTTTTTTTTTCAAGCCTTTAGTGTCCCCCAAAGAGATTTAATAGTCTTTGGTGTCTCCCCAATCTTCTTCCACTTCAGGATGGCCGGATGAGCTGGACTATTTTCCAAAAGACTGACCCTTAACACCAACGGACATTATTGTTTAGTGGCATAATATTTAACAATGCACTGACAGACGAACCTCAGACGAACCCCGGTAGCAGAACCTACCGCCTTTAAATAAAACGACCTAAAACAAATTCTAACAAAGGTCTTTTGTGAGAATAAAAATATTGCTCAATCGACTCCACGGATTTCCAGTTAAGCAATTATTTACCAGTGACGCGGCGCTCGGGCAGGGCTGCCAACCAACAGATTATATTTTTTAATGATGCCAACATTTGAATAATGTCCCATGTGCTAGCCTTTTACCGTGGTTTCGCTTGCTTCTTAAGTTAACAATACTTATGTTGCAATCAAGTAAGTAGATATTACTTTAGTTTTTTTTTCATAGTTTTCCTAAAGTCTGAGTCGCAAAGAACTATGCCAGAATTGTAGCAACTGCCAGTATCACTGCGACCGCGGTCGGTCTATTGTGATCTAGGTGGTGATCTTTAGTTTCTGCCTACCCCTGTGATGTATGACTTTATATGTATGTTGCAATTCTTGTCTTACTTTGCGTGTTTTTATGATGAAATAAAGAATTTATTTATTATTGTTATTATTTATATACGTTTGTTAAAATAATCATGTCAACTGAAGACTCTACTTATTCAATGAGGTATTATGATACCCCTGCAGAAGAAACAAATTGACTACCAACATAATTATTAATACATAGTCTAAACCGGTTTGGTCTAGAAACGTGATTCCAATATGATACAAAAACTGAAACCTAATATTTTGCTAATACAAGATACCGTTGGCAAGGACGATACTCGTTTTTTTTTATTATTCGTGAGCCATACGAATCGAAGTCAGCCGTTCTCAGTAGTACTGTCAGCAAAAAAGGGACTAATATTAATAAAAGTTCTTATAATTTGATCTCAATGGTCTACAATGGTAGGACGGCTGTTGATCTTGATCATGTCTTGCTTTTATTCCTATGTTGAGTGAAAGGTTATTGATATAAGTATTTAAGTAATGAATAGGGTGGCAATAGGCTCGCCCCTATTACATGGGACCTAAACATACCGGCGAAATGTGGGTGTACTTACATTAGTACACCTCTGCCTAATCCTTCGGGGAATACAGGCGTGTTGGTATGTATGTTAAGTAATAAAATCTTACGAACAGATTGGAGTTTGGATTTCAGTGTGGTTAAGTGGCTCGCTCCCATACATATTACCACAAAAAAATACTATGTATAGGTTCCTCTCCGGGATGGATTAATTTTAGGATTGAATAATATCATTCAAAGAAAGTAATCAATAAACTTAATAATTCAATATCTTTTTTGCTGTCGCTACCGCATCCTACAGCGTGCGCTACATATATATCAGCATAACTTGGCTGACTCAAGCGATACAGTCGTGCATAAAAGTGTTACTAAATAAAAAAATACTAGTTCAATCAAAATTTGAATTCTCGAAATTGAAGAAACTAATACGGATGCCTACTATAACTTTAAGCAAGATGATATTAGTTTGCACAAATATGTGCGTTTACTATTGTGTTCATACGTGTACATATGCGCATACGACGTTATGAAGCTTCGCATTCGTTCGTCCCTTGACCTTTGTTTTAAAGGACAATTAACACTACTACAGCGAAGTGCAGAAGGATTGTCGGAGAGACGTAGAGGGAGGGAATCGGAAATTACCAATCCTTGAACTCGTGTAAGTTTTTAACATTATATTCAAATGAAATTCTACGTAACAAGGAACACGTATTTTAATGATAAGATTGTTACTGCAAAATTTCAAAAAAATTCATTGGTTAAAATTCAAGATAGAACCAAACTACTTTTGTATGGAGTGCGGAGCGGCGACTATCTTAATTAATGTTAATTTGTTCTATATTGACTTTAATTGGCTTAGAAAGTAATGTGTCGTTGATAAGAAGAGTGCATATAACATTAAAATAGCATTTACTTCTGAATAGCTCTACTATTTCACATTATTTCTGACTATTCCGATAGATTAAAAAAAACATGTCTCCTCCTGTATTAGCTCAGGTGTACCCACATTTCGGCAGTATGTTTTGGTCCCTATTGCCATCAACCGGGCACAATTTTTATTATGAACTGCTACTGAGAATTTCGTAGAAAACCCAACAACACTGTTCGACCTGGTAATCAAGCCCATTACCTCTAGCGTAGCAGTCGCGCTTCCACTGACGACAAAACATGGTGTAAACAACCTATCCCACTCACTCTTTAAGAGTTAAATAGAGTAAACATGTTGCAAACATCTATCTAAATGTTTGCAACATGTTTTGTCGTCAATGGAAACGCGGGGTTAGGACCACTAGAGTAATGAGGCAGTTTATTCAGTCAAGTATACACGCTTGAATGAAGTCTACTATTTACCATTATTATCTGAGTTGTCGCTACGACCTTTAAGTACATAGAAAAATTTGTTTATGCCAGATTTTGAATACCAAACTGTTTAGAAGTTGGTCCGTGAACCTTCAGTCCTTTAGAGATTTATAATCGTCTTGTACCGCAATAAGTAGGTACTTTACTTACGTCACAGCCACTGAGGTATAATGTACCATTGTACCAGACTAGCCAATGCACAGTGTGTTATTTTGCCTTAGTTTCGGACATGTCAGTTTTATTTTTTATTTTTATAGATAAAACCTTAATATAGCATTCTCAAAAATACCTGTATTTTTAATTCACTTAATTTGGGAGATACAAATATTTTAGTGAAAGGTCAGTGACCTTCTTGAAAAAGATTTTCGCCTGTATTTTTTGAATAAAGCATATGTCAGTCTCTTGAAAATTACAAGTTAATTGTTGGGTTGAAATATATACACTGTAAAAATTGCAAGTCCCTAACGTCCAAGGAACGAGAATAAATAATGATTTCGTTAATAAACAAAATTTTTTTTTATAAAATTAGCTATTTACGGGTCGCGTTTTTTTCTGTTTGCATAATGTAGTGTTGTATAGTACCTTCAACATGAGAAATTTTTAAATATGTATCTAGCGAGATCTTGGAGATATTGCGTTTCTAAGTTTTTTTAAAATTTCTATGGAAATAGGGTTGTCCCAAAGTATGAAGGTAGTCAATATTTAAGTTGATTAGTTCAATCAGTTATGTGAGCCAATTTTCTTTGATTTTTTATGTTTATGACGTTTACTAAATGTCAATAAGGATCCGATGATTCTAATGCGCGGTAAACAAACTATGTAAAGTATCATATGCACATCACTATTTAAATCAGCAATTGTTAATACATTCATACATACACTCACGCCTTTTTCTCACATGGGTAGGCAGAAACTATGGACTGCCACTTGCTACGACTTGCATATTTCTTTCGCTTCTTCCATATTCATACATCTTTTCATACACAAGCGGCGGTTGCGAGTACTACGCACCTGACCTTTTTGGAGAACCTCGCCGATAAGATCGGAGAACGTCCTTCTAGGGCGACCTCTCCCGACGCTGCCACTAACATTCGCCTTGTAAATTCCATTCGTTAATCGTCTTTAATTCGTTCTCTCGACATGCCCAAACCATCTTAGCATATTCAATACGTGTCACTATATCATATTTCAGTCCGCAACGTTGTCTAATCACACTATTTCTTAGTCTGTCATTCCTAGTTACACCGCACATACTACACAAGGAACGCATTTTCACAGCATTTATTCCACTTTCATGTCTCTTCTGCCATACCCAACATTCACTTCATTGCTAATACCAGGCTCAAAAATAATGAATCACAATAAGTAATATTTGCATGAAGTAAGTATTGTATGTTGCACACAGGTGTGGTTGACAACCCACACTTTTAAAATTCAATATTTCCGAAATCCTGGGTTTGTTGTATCTGTTTTTTTTTGTGGCGATAGTTATTATTGTGATCAACATTTAGGTATTAAAAAAAAACGCGACCATGAAGAGAATCATTGGTAAAAAAATATTTACTACATCATAGACAAAATTAATTGTCACGTCTGTGAGCAAGATTTTTACAGTTTTCAAGAAAAAAATGGTTCTTATAATAAATTTCTATCACACCTAAAAACATTTAGTGAAAAAATCAAATCCAAAAACAAGATATTGCGTTTTTATGGTTTTTAATATTTTTTCTCGATTTTATTTATTTCTCTTAAACTCGTAGTCAGAGCCGGGGCGGAGTTTTATTAATAGTCTTGTTAGAATGTTAGCTTTCCAAAAAACACATAAAACGAGCATGTCCGCAACTAAGGCAAAATAACACACTGAGTCGCAACGCTGGTTGGTGCGTAACTAAACGCGATCCGGGGATTTGCCTTAATTTCTTGTAGTTGATTTTAGAGTACAGGTTACGTATCTATAGTTTTTAATATAATTGACTGAAATTGTATAGGAGTTAGGTTTTAGCATTTGCCTAACGAGGACGAACCCTTCTTTATCCCACACAATATCCTTCATTGAAGATAGATTTAAAACAAATAGTGATCAAATTCAATCGTAAATGTTTTTTTATTTTGACTTTCACTTTCTGAAATATTTTTTCATATAAACTTAAACTATAAACTATCATGTACACGTGACAATTTAAACAGGCAATTGCTAATACCCGACCTTAAAAATAATTAATCACATTTAGTAAGTATTATATGTTGCACAGAGGTTTGATTGACAACCCTAACCCACAATTTCAAAATTAAATATTTCCTAGATCCTGGGGTTGTTGCATCTGTGTTTTTTTGTGGCGATAGAAATGATTGTGGTCTACAAATACGTTTTTAAAAAAAACGCGACCATGAAGAGAATCGCCGGAAAAAATTTTTTTTCAAAATCATAGAAAAAAAATCATTGTGACCTGTGTGAGCAAGATTTTTAAAGTTTTCAAGAAGAAAATGGTTTCTTCAATCAATTCCTATCACACCTGAAAACAGTTAGTGTAAAAATCAAATCCAAAAACTAGATATTGCGTTTCTATGGTTTTTAAGGATTTTTCTCGATTTTATTTATATCTCTTAAACTAGTTGTCAGATCCGGGGCGGAGTTTTAATAAGAGTTTTGTTTAATTGTCAGCTATCCAAAAAACACATAAAACGAGCATGTCCGCAACTAAGGCAAAATTACACACTGTGCAATGTAAAGAAACTGGTTGACCAGTTTTAAATATTTATTCACGGTTTATTCAAAATTTTGCTGCTTTTTTCGCGCTGTTGTTCTAACGAAATAACTTTAAAGATTCAATTTGCCAAAATTTCACTTAATAATATTAACTTATCTGATTTAGAAAATCTTTATAATCATGCTATGTTACTTTTACTATAGAGCCGGGCAAATATCTTGGCAATGATAGAAAGAGATAGCTGACACAATACAGTATGATAGTCCATACTACGCAGCACCAGCCGTCTCTTTCATTTTGTTGCCAAGATGTTAGCCGCTCACTTTACATGCATGTTAAAATTCTAACTTGAATGTCAGAGAGTTGAAACAATTGTTGAGTTTATTCAACAACTCGTGCCACATTTTTAAGTGCCTGTAATAAGTCAATGGCCACAGCTCGTCTCTACCTTGACACCAATACATTATGTATTACAATCTACATGACTACTAACTTTAAAGTTATTTTTTTTATGTAAAAAAAAAAAACAGTACCTACTTAGGAAGTAATATCTCAAAATTGTATTTCGGAATTCTTCGGCGACCTTCGGCAATATTCGGAAGGGAAGTAATGAAACGTATGGCAAACGTACTGGGATTGTCCCCTGTAACTGAAATATTTATTAACATCAGATACATATTCATGAAAAAACTTCCTGTAGGCACCTAGGCACAGAATAAGTGGAATCACTAAATAGTATAAAACAAAGTCGCTTCCCGCTGTCTGTCTGTCCCTATGTATGCTTAGATCTTTAAAACTACGCAACGGATTTTGATGCGGTTTTTTTTAATAGATAGAGTGATTCAAGAGGAAGGTTTATATGTACAATACATACGTATATTATATTGCAGGAAAGAAAACACGCGGGCGAAGCCGTAGACACGGAAAGCTTGTATACTTATACCATAGACTAAAATATAACTTATACTGTGCTGTAGGTTATCCAAATATTTGGTTCTTGTGTAAGTCGAACGCGCGACTCGTTATACATGTAGAAGCCGATAGCTCAGCTGCTGCGCCAAATATGACCAAAATGATAACTATACCATTACGCGTGCATTCCTTGAAGGCTTTGACAGAGGTGTACTAATGTATACCCAAACCCAAAGTTTGACGATATGGTTAGATTCTAAAACAAATTACAGAAGATTGGTGCCGTTGATCGGACACAATAGAGCTAGCTACTGGCAATGATATAGAAAAACATTCACGATCTGGAACTCGAACCTAGGACCTTCAGCCCTCTACACGAATAAGTCAGTTACAGATTATAAATAAAACGTCAATACAGATTATATATAAATGCAATGAATTGAGAAATACACGAAAAAGACCAAAAAATAAACACCTAATTGACAAACGTGCGTCATACGTTTCATATTCGGTCAATTCTTAACCTTATCTCCGTCGGATAAAATCTAAAATACATCAAACAATGTTACGAAATTGCATTTCGAACTATATGTATATGATAAAAGAATTGATTGTCATAAACACTGAGTAGAGAAAATCGTCTTGACAAGCGACGAAGGATTTTAAAACTTTTTGAAGAATTACAGTTTAATTAATTTAATTGACGAAGAGTGCCTAGTGATATATCCCAAGGTGTGAAAACGCGGACTAAGCTGTTACTAATATACCTGTATAATTAACTACCTGTGCTCCACGGTTTCACTCGCTTTGCCGAGCTCCTAAGGATCGTAGAACAAACAGATTTTCTCAAATCCTACTGGTAGTTACGGAGATTAATGCGTTCAAACAAACGAACGAACTCTTCCGCTTTAATTAATGCCTGAGAGATGTTTTCAACCGTGTGTTAAGTCTGCCAACCCGCAGTAGGCTAGCGTGGCGGACTATAGCCTAACCCCCACTCATTCCGAGCGAATTTTTATTTTACAGCCATTTATTGCGAACGACTTTCTATTTTTATATTCAATATTTTATAATCGCCACAAAATTACTAAGATCCTTTCCTGTCGTACACAAGTTGATCGTATTTAACCGACTTCAAAAAAAGAGGTTCTCAGTTTGAATCGTTTCTATATATGTATGTTTGTTCGCGATTATCTCGCGCTCGGCTGAACCGATTTTTCACAATCATCACTATGTTATTTAGATTTATAAAAAAGTTCTTATATTCTTAAAAGCGCGATGTATAAATAGGTAGTTGTATTATATTTTACATATTAAACAAGAAGTTACATATTTAACGATTCGAAAATAAATATGCGCGACTGTGGTTCGTCAGATTTTCTTTCAAATTTAAATTTTCAATGTCACTGAAGATTAAATATTTGGAATTCTCGATAAATAAGGCCTAATATAATTCTATTTTTTTTCAATACAATAATATAAGTAAATGAAAAATTCACAGTTGAACAAATAAAATACATCCTTTACATATCAAAAAGGTTATTAAGGCGCTGACAACACCCAAATAGGCATATTTTCAACAAGTTTTTAGCCAAATCCATAAAGTTTGTGACAGCGAAAAAAATGTATGTTAATCTTGAACATATTCCGGAGAAAACTGTTGCTTTGAAAACACGTTTTTGAAAAGTTTTCTCGATCCAAAAAAATTGTAAACTAACCTCTTAAAACGAATTCTAAACAAAAATATCTGTATTACTAAGCAATGCACGTTGGTAAAATTAATAACAATAACGTATCATATTTAAATACAGAACTTGGTTGCTTTATATTTTCGATAAATTAAGTTTTTTTTTAGTAATTAATTGTTTTATGGTTTTGTAAAAAGCTGCGAGTGGCTGCGAGGGTCGCATCACCGCGCTTCTCTTTCTTTTCTATGCAATCCGACAGTGATCGCATAGGCGTGCTGCTAGACGGACCTATGTCGCTTCGCTCCGCGCGCTATCCGTTCATTACGTATTTTGTTGTTTGACAATTTCAAACATAAACATACCTCAAAACATATTACATATGTCTTTTTGTATTTTTTAGGTATTTTTTAGGCATTTTTCATTATTAAGTTATTTTAGTGGAGGAAAAATACGACATGCGGGCAGGATTCGAACGTGCATCTTCTGGTTACGTACACCAGACGCTAAGACCGCACATGTATTTAGTTCCCAAATAAGATTGAAAGACGTAAAGACATTGGTAAAGGATATGGTTGAACTATAACTATAGTTCAAATATAAATAAAGTTCTAAGTAGTAAAAATATTTGCTGTAGAAATGGAAAACGTACAAAAATTCCAGCCCAAAAAGCGCTTTTACACTAACAAACAAAAACATGTCATGAAAGTAATAAAAAACAAAAAAAATTATAGTGTCATAATTTTATTATGTCATATTGGCAAAACAGTTACACGAACAGTAATGAAACTATACGCTATTTGCTACAAAGGATACCGTAATTCGTCTAAATTGGTAGTGTTCGGTTGGCCTAGTGGTAATTGCCATGATTGAGAATTCGGAGTCTCAAGTTCGATACCTGTTGGTGACAAGTGCAGTTTATTATTGTTGTGATCTTTTTTATTTTATTTTAAGTTTTTATAATAATTATTAATATATTTCCTAGAATTATTTCATTTTAATTACAGTAAAAAGAGACGTTTACTTTTACTTACTTAATATGACAAAAAGCTATTAAGTATAGAAAATATAGTACTATTTTTTGTTGCTTGTATTATTCAATAGCATCCAGAGATAAAAAAAATATAGTACCCGGAAACTCCGAAAGTCATGAAAAATATTTTTAAAGCCACGGGAAATCATGAGAAATAGATTTTTATTTATTTATTTCAGGCAACGGAGCCCATGTATATATAATACTATAATACAATACAATAAATCAATCAATCAATATACAATAAACTAATAACAAATAAAATATCAAACATTGTACCTACATATAAAATAAGAATAAACACTATTTCTCACGAACAGTTGGCGTCGTGTGTAGCGCGGTGTCCGGTAGGCGGCCTCGCACAGTGGAACGAATGTATGGGAGAGGTCGGACATTCGCACCTCAAACATTTTTTTTGAATTTAAAAAACTAATTATGTACGTACTTGACTATCTCATGCCTTCAGAATTTGTTCTGACAAATTTTCTCCTATCTCTCGTATTTAAGGAGTTATTTGAACATTTATGAAATTTCACCAAGAAAATGACTTTATTGATCACTCTAATTTCTGATTCCGGCCTTGTTGTGGTCTTCGCTAATATACTACACATATCAAGAGCTGCATTTACTTTTAAGACACACGGTGCGCCAAACGTGCACTTTAAGAGATATAGGATAATGAAACATATATATTTTTAAATTTTCTTATAATTATGTTTACTTCGATTTATTTAACCGTAAATAGGCATATTGCCTATTTACAGTCAGAGGATATATATGTGTATTTAGATTTAAACGAACATAGCGTTTCAAAACACAAAATATGAATTGTAACGGTTTTCACTATCATACTACGCATATCAAGAGCTTTATTTAGTTCTAAGACACATGGTGCGCCAAACGGGCACTTTGTGAGTTATAAGGTAGTTTATATTTATTACAAGAAAAAATATATTTTAGTTTAATTGATTTCTCATTAGACGTACTCGTCAAAAACTTCGAGAACAGAGTTCCCAATAGATATAGAAATGGGCGCGACATGGGCATTCGACATGATTTTTGTCTTGGCCATGTTCATCGTAAGACCCACTTGTTGGGAAACTCTGTCGAGGTCATTGAGCATTGTGCTGAGCTCTTGCAGCGATTCTGCGATGACTAAAATATCGTCGGCAAATCGAAGGTGAGTGATATACTCGCCATTTATGTTAATGCCAAAAGCCTTTCCATTTTAGAAGCTTGAAGACATCTTCCATTGCAGAGGTAACCAGTTTCGGGGAAATAACATCTCCCTGTCTAACACCTCTCTGCAAGCAGAGATTGCAGCACCGGCCAAGTTTCAATCGAATCAAAGGCTTTCGCATTGTCCACAAACGCTAAGCATAGTGGCAGATTAAATTCCTCGGTCTTCTGTATAATCTGCCGCAGCGTAGTATGTGGACTATGGTACTAAAACCTTTTCGGAATCCGGCTTGTTCGGGAGGCTGAAAGTCATCAAACCTGCGCTCGAGACGATTCGTGATAACGGATGAATATTATATATATGATAATGGAATTAAAGCATCGAGCCGGCCCTATTTAAGGAACCGGTTCTTTCGGTTCCGAAGTCAAGCCGGAACCGGGTACCCGGTTTTTTCGGTTCTTTAGGTTTTTTGATAAATTCAAGTGAAAAAAGTTGATAAGCTGTGTTATCTTTCTTTTATATAGATTTTCTACTATCAAAACGAACAATGCCCTAAGTAGGAAGCTTTTCTCTGTTTGAAGGTTTTCAAAATATCATTTATTTCCTTTATTCTAACACTTTCACATTATGTTACATTTTTAAATATTTTTATAAAAACTGAAGACAAAAACATTTAAAAATATAAGAAATAGTAACCCACCGGCATCGGGAGCAGGGTCCAAGCCACCGGTGGTCAGGGCCCCAGAGAAAGAAACCTCCTAACAATGCGGGCCGTGTCTAAAAGGACAGCTCTCTGTATCGAGCCCTTGATCCAGCCACTCAACGAGAGCCTCCTGAGATGTTGATCGAGGCTCTTAGCTATTAGGCCATTAGCTGACACAACGATTGGTACAATGATTGCTGAATCCACCCCCCACATGTCGACAACCTCATGAGCTAAATCGAGATACTTTATTTGTTTATCTTTTTCAGCTTTCACGAGGTTCTCGTCATGCGGAACGGTGATGTCAACAATCACTGCACGACGCTCTAATCGATCTATCACCACAATATCAGGCTTATTAGCAACAATAGTCCTGTCTGTGATGATAGATCGATCCCAGTACAATGTAGCATGACCATTTTCGAGAACTGGGTCGGGCACATACCTATAGTACGGTACCTCCGATTCCACAAGATTATATTTCAAAGCAAGCTGCTGATGGATAATCCTGGCCACAAGGTTATGTCTGTGCAAGTACTCGCCGTTAGCCAGACGCGAACAACCTGAGATAATATGTCGAATAGATTCTCCCGGACGGTGGCAAGCCCGACATATGTCAACCGTACCATCTTTAACGATATATTTCCGATTATTTATTATTATTATTATTATTATTTTCAAAGTCTCTGCTTTACTCGTCGGAGAACTTCCTCATTCGTAACATTTCAAACGCCTCTGTACGTTTCCTGAGGTCTTCTTTAACCGTCAAAGCCTCCCATCCGTATAGAAGGATGGGCCAGATAGAACAGCGAAGCATTCTAATACGCAAAAAAAGATTGAGGTTACGGTTGCAGAGAACACGCTTCATCCTGTTAAAAGATCTGCTACCGATTTCGATACGGGTTTTTATTTCCTGCTCACTCTCCCTAGATGCATTTAACCGCGTACCAAGGTATTTGTACTTTTTTACCTCCTCAAATTTGTGTCCATTAACAGAAATACACGTGTCTGGATATTGCGGTTTGGCTGAACCGACCATGACCAAGTAGGCTTGAGTTTGGCCTATCTCTTTTACATTCTTGGATTTGCTTTTTCGAATATTTTGTTCATCTTTCTTACAGGATGGATGTTAAGAAGTGGCAGGTTAGGTCGGATGATGAGAAGAGACAAGTAGCAGATAGGAAATAGTATGTTCAGAATGAGTTTAGACGTAGATTAGGTTTAATAGTAAACTAGTAGTTTAGTAGTAGTAGAAAATTATTGTTCTCTGATTCTGCAGTTTCAGTTGAAATTACTGGCTTAAATAAAGATTTGATTGAACGTTGTTCCACAATTTTACAAGCCTTGTCCTCGGGTTTTAATATTGATTCGGATAAATTTAATGAATATCCTTTGGAAACCGCGCGACTTTTAATTCAAGAATATCCGTGGTTTATTCCCCCGGCTTCCGTTCACAAAGTCCTCATCCATGGTGCTGAAGTAGCACAGTATGCTTTACTATCTATCGGGGAATTATCCGAAGAGGCAACAGAATCTAACAACAAAAATTATAAGGCCTTCAGACGGGATCACACGAGAAAAATGTCGCGAGTACTTACGAATACGGACTTACTTAACAGACTTCCTCTTACTTACTTAAGAGACTCAGCTCAGACCCATTCATTACTGGTCTTCGGAAACTTCCCCATAAGAAAAAGAGCGTTATGTCGAGACAGGTTTTAGATTTATTAAGAACTAGCTTTCCACCCACAGCTTCGCCCGCGTGGACAACACGATTTTGACTTGTCCTTTCTCAAAGTCTAATCTATTTTTGTACCAAATTTCGTCAAAATCCAAACGGACTTTCATCCCCTATTTCATCCCCACACAGTTTGAAATTTCAAAAACCCCATATCAAATATTTTTTTTTCTTATCAAGTGCCTAAACACAAAGTTTCAGCGTTTATCTTCAACAATGACAAACTCCTATATAATTTTTCATCCCTTATTACAACCCCTTTTTTACGCCAAACGTAGCTTATATCCTTTCCCAAGGTCTAATCTATTTCTTACCAAATTTCATCAAAATCGGTTCCGAGGTTGGGCTTCAAAGCGTGACTTTGTTTGGAGTTCCATATGAACTTTCATCCCCTATTTCATTCCCACATAGGTTAAAATTTTAAAAACACTGGAACAAATTTTTACTTTGTCTTTAACTTATCATGTGCCTAAAATCAAAGTTTCATCGTTTTAGCTTCAACAATGACCAACTCCCATACAAATTTTCATCCCTTATTTCAACCCCTTTTTTACAACAAAGCGTAGTTTATATCCTTTCCCAAGGTCTAGTCTATTTTTGTTCCAAATTTCATCATAATCGGTTCCGGGGCTAAACTTGACTTTGTTTGGACTTTTAAACGAACTTTCATCCCCTATTTCATCCCCACACAGGTCGAAATTTCAAAAACGGTAAAACTAATATTTATTTATTTCTTATCAAGTGCCTTAATATAAAGTTTCATGGTTTTATCTTGAAAAATGATGAACTCCCATACAAACTTTCACCCCCTATTTCAACCCCATCAAGACTATTTTTTGTAATAAAAGATAGCCTATGTCCTTTCTCAAGCTTTAGTCTATCCCAGTACCAAATTTCATCAAAATCGGTTGAGTGGTTTAGGCGTGACAGTCAGACAGACAGAGTTACTTTCGCATTTATAATATTAGTAGAGATTTAGTATAATTTAAATTAGGTTGATTGTTGTAGTTAGTTGTGGTTATGTTGACGTTTGAAAATAAGATGTTAGTTTTAGTTTTCTTGTCTTTTGTTGTACATAATATGTATAATATATAAAAGAATGCATATTTAATGATAACCCTTTCATGAATAGCTTTAATAATATCATAATCACATGTATTTCTGAACGAGGGAGAATAAATCTCAAATATTGATAATTTAAATTTATATTGAACAATACATATATTTTTTTATAACCTTTCAGAAAAAATCCTATTTAACAAGTATAATAAAGTAAGGTAGGTATTTATGACCTCGCTTGTAGGGCACTTGGACCACCGTGCGCAGGCGGAATCTTGTTTGTTAATAAAATAAACTCATAAGCACCTGTTACGTTTGCCCAGAGATATTATGGACACTTAAAATTGTATAGAAATATATAATACGCAAACATTATATACTAATACAATTTTTGTAGGGGAAAACCTCCTTATTTTAAAGTCGGTTTAAAATATATGGGTCTAGCTCAGTAGGTCCCCGCATGTGGAATTAGGAGTAGAAAATGATTACGTTCAATAATATTATTGAAAGTAATCATTATTATTGTCTTATTATGACTGCCTCATTAGTCTAGTCGTCCTAAGCGCGACTGCTACGCTAGAGGTCTTGGGTTCGATCCCCGGGTCGAGCAAAGTGTTATTGGGTTTTTCTATGAAATTCCCAGTAGCAGCTCGGAGTCTGGATTTGTGCCCGGTAATGGCAATAGGCTCGCCCCCTATTACATGGGACCTAAACATACCGGCGAAATGTGGGTGTACATTGGTACACCTCTGCCTAACCCTTCCGGGAATACAGGCGTGATGGTATTATTGTATAATGGTATGTTATATATAAATAGATAATATTATACAAAAAACAAACAAATGAATAGTGTATTTAAAAATAATGAAAATTTTGCTAGTATAAGTAGTGTGGGTTTTTATTTTCTTTAAATTTAGGTATAGTGTTTTAATTCATTTTAAATAAAGTTGCATATAATAATTAATATTATAATAACTATTCATACTGTTCTAATTTGTTTCTAGTTTTTAGTACAGAGCAATAAATACAACACAGCGCCATCTATTGACTCATTGTTCATTATTGATTTTGTTTCTTATTTGATAGTTCGCTTCATCACCGTCGGTTTAAAAAGGAGCGCTAGATAATCGGAGCTTTAGTAGGCGTGGCCAAAATACCGAAACGTCGATTTCTGTTAGCTGTTGTCAGCGCCTTAAGACTTGAATATATTGCCGTCTCGCTTCCTCGTTCGCGTGTAGCGGCGCGCGCATGGTAACAGAAATACCATAAACTACCTAAAGATCTGGAACACACAACAGAAATTGATAAATTCCAATTTTAAAGATACTTAATTTATATTCACATAAATAAATGAAAGTGGAAGTGATGTGTAAGAGTCATAGCAAGTGGCGGTCTATAGTTTCTGCCTTCCGCTTGGGTGGGAAAAAGGCGTGAGTGTATGTATTCACTTATATTTAGTACATATCATCACAACGGTATTCTGTAAGAGTTAGGCAGTATTAAAATACACACACAGTTCGCCGCTATTTTTTAAGGTTACATGAGGCTGTTACCATTTATCGGGCACAAATCCAAACATCGAACTGTAACAGATAATTTTCATGGGAAAACTTAATAACACTGGCGACCTGGGATTCAAACCTAGGCCCTCTAGCATAGTAGTAGCGCTTACCACTAGATAAGACTAATGAGGCAATTTTATTCATGAAAACTTTGACTGTCGCAATGTCTTTAAACAACAACATTTATTCATTGTCACGGAAACTTAAATATTCTGTTTCCGAATATCCGAAAATTCTATTCAGTAACCAAATATATTCAAACATTTAAAACTCAAAAAACCGTCCCAAAATCTAACGTGTGTCGCCCCTACACGGCATATCGGAAACCTATGACGTAACATTACTCTATATCACTGGAATGTCAATCTTATTACTACATATTAAGGTTGAAACTCGATTACCAGTGTTATCTATGTAGTGGTGACCGTAACATTAGCTGGCTATGTGTGCGTATATTAAACATGGAAAGCTGAGCGGCATAGTATTGTAACTCGGTTTTTTTATTTTTTAGTTTTTACTGAAGTAGTCATTTGGCAGTAATACCATCACGCCTGTTTTCCCTGAAGGGTTAGGCAGAGGTGTACTAATGTACACCAACATTTCGCCGGTATGTTTAGGTCCCATGTAATAGGGGACGAGCCTATTGCCATTAATCGGGCATAAATTCAGAGTCCGAGCTGCTACTGGGAATTTCATAGAAAAACCCAATAACATTTTGCTCGACCTGGGGATCGAACCCAGGGCCTCTAGCGTAGCAGTCGCGGTTAGGACCACTAGAGTAATGAGGCAGTCTATGTGATATTTTTTTTATTGAAAAGCTTACTAGCAGTGTAGATCGCTCATAAATTAAAGCCTATATGTTATTCTGATGTATAAACAATAATACTGTAAAGTTTCATCAAAATCCGTTCAGTAGTTTTAGCGTGAAAGTGTAACAAACATCCATCCATCCATCCTCACAAACTTTCACAGTTATTTACAATATTCGTAGGAAAGTAGGATAGGATAGGATTAGTAGGAAGTAGCCAGGATTGGGAAACTTTAAAAAAACCAAGGAATTCTTCTCACAAAAACAAAACAAGTAGGTACGTAATCAAAAGAAGATTGTAATAATACCATGCATATTGCCAACTGGGTGGATATTATTGGAGTTGCATCGCTTGGGAGCTCAGCCGCATAAATATCAATGTACAATCGGGGTAATTTCTCTCCTCTGCTATATGTTAAGGCGCAGGGTTCACCCGCGGAATTAATACATTCATTTGAATTATTTTGTTTAAAAAAGATACTGTTCTTATTTTAACCGAGGAAGTAGAACTTAGCTGCAGCTAGCTGCAGGAGTTAGTGTGGGTGGGTAAGACCTCATTGTCAAATATTTACATACATACCATCACGCCTGTATTCCCCGAAGGGCTAAGCAGACGTGTACTAATTGTACACCCACATTTCGCCGGTATGTTTAGGTCCCATGTAACAGGTCGAGCCTATTGCTACTAACCGGGCACAAATCCCGACTCCGAGCTGCTACTGAGAAATTCATAGAAACACCCAATAACACTTTTCTCGACCTGGGGATCGAATCTAGTACCTCTAAAACGTAGCAGTCGCGCTTAAGACCACTACACTAATGAGGCAGTCTATATCACTATCACTACATACTATAAAACAAACTCCTCTATGAAATTCTCAGTAGCAGCTCGGAGTCTGGATTTGTGCCCGGTTAATGGCAATAGGCTCGCCCCCTATTACATTGGACCTAAACATACCGGTGAAGTATGGGTGTAGCTTAGTACACTTCCGCCTAAGCCTTCGGGAAATACAGGCGTGATTATACATGTATACTATTTAGTGAATCTGTTTACAAAAAAAAATATGGAGCGTAATATTAGGTATTTAGCGACAACGCCATTTCATGTTATTGTATCGAGGTCAGCATGACCGCGCCGTCCTCTGTCTGAGCAACCGTTGTCATGGAAACGAATTTATAAGTACCGTCTTCCTTTGGTTGATATCGTCAAATTCAAATCTATTTTGGGCTTTTTTCGCAAACATAACAATTACTAAGTTTACGCCGCGGTTTCACCTGCTTTGCCTCTCTCAGTGTCTTGATGTTTAATACTAATATTATAAGGAGGTAAAGTTTGTGAAATTGTGAGGTTGTAGGGGGTAATCTCTGGATCTACTGAAACAATTTTCGAAAATTCTATCACCAATAGAAAGCTACATTATTCCTGAGTGACATAGGCTATATATTCACTATCGGTGAAGATTTGTAAATGGTACAGAAATAACTTATGTTTATTGCCTTTAAGTTTATATTTGTTTGTCTTCCAAAATCTAGATAAATAAATATTATCCCGTTAAATGAAAACAAACGTATAGTACACGCGGGCGAAGCCGCAGGCGGAAAACTAGTCGAGTCACTTACCTATAAACCTTCACCGATGATTGAGCTATTCTATGCAAAACGAACGAATATTTAGTACTAACTCATCTCTCTTCCTCGTCGTTACCGTAGTTACTACAAAGCGGCTGTAGCCTAATGGCTAGGGGGTCGGACTTGCGATCATGTGGTTGCCGGTTCGAAACTCACCCATTGCACTTCCGACGTGAACCCACTCGTGATACAAGCATTTAGCTTAATACGAGGGGTTAAAAAGATTACTAGTAATGTGAGACCCACATTGCTAGTAAGCTTTTCTTTCAAAAAAAAAAAAAAGTTACTAGTAATGTATAGTAATGTAAGTTGATAACTTAGGCAGGATCGAAAGAAACGATTATTCCCACTTTTGAGCATAACACACAGGCCTCCTCTCGGTGGGAGGGAGTGGGCCGTAATCATCACATGTGTTCGAACATTTGGTCGTAGGATATGCCGGTTTCCTCACGATGTTTTCCTTCACCGTTCTGGGAGCAGTGGTGATAAAGATCATTTACACAATGTAAAGCGCCTGTCTGGGTTCGGAACCTACGACCTATGATTCGTAAGTTGCCACGCTACCATCGCTCCCTATTGTCATTTCATCATCATCATCATCAACCCATATATTGTCCCACTGCTGGGCACGGGTCTCCTCTCAGTACGAGAGGGATTAGGCTGTAGTCCACCACGCTAGCCTACTGCGGGTTGGCAGACTTCACACGGCATCGAGAAAATCTCTCAAGCATGCAGGTTTCCTCTCGATGTTTTCCTTCACCGTTTTTAAGCGCGTGATAATTAAGTATTAATACGCACATGGCTTCGAAAAGTCAGAGGTGCGTGCCTTGGATTCGAACTAGAGACCTTTGACACGGCAGTCCTATGGTCATATCACAAGGCTATCACTGCACTTGATAGCCTTGTGCAGTGAGCCAGGTAAATTGTCATTTACCTGGCTCAAATCCCAACTGTTAATGAGTATTTGTAATATAAAACCTCAATACTTTCCTCGGCCCGGGAATCGAAATCAAAGCTTCACGGTTTACAACAACCAGGCCGATAAGTCGTAATATACGTTAACCCATAACGCTGGTTGCGACAACCTTAGAGTTAAGCTAATAGGTTTCATTGTTGGAGCAATATGCTTGTGCTGTATTGCAAGCAGAGATAATTATATTTGTTGGGAAAACGTGTGAAACGTGAGCTGAAACTTAATATTTCGTTTCTCGGAGTATTTATTTGCACTCCATTTATTACAATAATTATATCAAATGCCCAATTACTCCCTCAGTCCCCTACCTTGTTCTTTTTCAACCGACTTAAAAAAGGAGGGGGTTCTTAATTTTTTTTTCTTTTTCTGCATGTTTGTTACGCGATATTTCCGTCAATTATGGATCGATTTTGATGATTATGACCTGCCAAACAAAAAAATTTAATCATTAAATCGATCCATAATGGCCGTAGATATCGCGTAACAAACATACAAAAAAAAAAACATACAGACGAATTAGGAACCTCCTCCTTTTTGAAGTCGGTTGAATATATGAAGCTATAAATACAGCTTTCAGTGTACCACCGACTATTTGTACCACATACAGCTAGCCTCATTGATAAGGTTTTATATCCCTGCGCTGATAAGAGACGTGGCCACAAACACTATTGTCTCAACGTATATTACTTGTTGATAACAACTTGTCCACCGCTGGACATAATCTGTATTCAATCAGTCATGCAAAATAAGCCAAAAATATTTTATCTCGTCTCGCCTTGGGAGCGAAATTTTCTTTGTTTTATCGCAGACTCAGGTCAAATAAAAAGTTAAGATGGAACTTTGCGAACAAAGAAGTGAGGCCGGCTAAAACTACGCCTAGCCGTCAGTCGAGCTTTCGATAGTTTAATAGCTCGACTGACAAGATAAGGCGTAGTTTCGGTATTGTTATATAGTGTAAAATTGAGTTTCTAAACGGCTAGGCGTAGTTTTAGCCGGCCTCACTTCTTTGTTCGCAAAGTTCCATCTTAACTTTTTATTTGATCGGAGATCGCAGATTGTAACTGTTTGTTCGAAATAACTGAGTCTATTTGAAGTCAAACTTTATCCACTAGGTAAACAACTTTTTGATAGATGGAACTAGTGATTACAGGAACGTAACTACAACTAGCATAGCTTCATAGCCGCATCAAAACTTCATTATATACATAGTTTAAAACAAAGACGCTTCCCGCTGTCTGTCTGTCCCTATGTATGTATGCTTTATCTTTAAAACTACGCAACGGATTTGATTAAGCGGAAGGTTTGTACACATATTACATACATATTATAGTACAGAAAGGTCAAGAAAACACGCGGGCGAAGCCGTGGGCGGGAAGCTAGTTTTATTTTTTATAAATAAAAAATGCCACGTTGATCAATAAAGGTTTTTCATCCCTGTCGTAGGTGTTCGGTATACAATATTTTTAGTAATAAAAAATACTTTCCAAATAACGAACATTATATAAGTACTAGATAGGTATTCTAATGGTATAGCCCACGCTCCGTCAAATCTAAAAGTCTGTGACGTAAGCAAGTATCGTTTTAGCTACCTTACGAATTCTTCTTTAGGTTTTCGTGACCGAACCGAATTCGACGCTCTGGTCAGGAAAAAAAGAAAAAGTGATTTATCTCCTCAATCAATCAATACACACAAAGAAGTATACAAAAAAATACAAAAATATAATTTTATACTGGCAGCACTATTCCAATGTCACACAAAGCTGTGCAACATTTGACACTGACAGTGACAGCAGAATACGCTTGTTGACGTGATTAAAATTACTGCAACTAACCCCGCGTTCCCACTGACGGCAAAACATGTTGCACACATATATCTTACTCTATCTAACTCTCAAAAATTCAGTTGGATAGGTATCTGTTTGCAACATGTTTTGTCGATAGTGGAAACGCGGGGTTACAATAACAACAAACTATAGTTAGGTCAATAAGACTTAAGTACATAAAAATTATAAAAACAAAGAGGAGAATGAGATATGATATCATCATCATCATCATCATCAACCCATTACATTGTCCCACTGCTGGGCACGGGTCTCCTCTCAGTACGAGAGGGATTAGGCTATAGTCCTATAGAGTATAGTAGTATATAGAGATATGATATGATTTTGTTAAAATAATAGGGCATGCATGCCTGAGAGCTTTTTTCGACGTCGTGTGAAGTCTGCCAACCCGGATTTGTCGGTGGACTATAGGTACTCTTACCCTTCTCATGCTAGGAGGAGGCCCGTGTCCGCGACAGTTAATGGATTGATGATGAATTTGCAATAGTTTCGCCCCGTATACCCTTAAAAATGCGGTCCACAACTCTGCCTAATCTATCCGGACATAAAGGCGTGAATCTATGGTTATTTATATTAGATTAAAGTTCTTCTATTCGTTTTTTATATGAATTCTTCGATAATGGATCATAATAACTGATAATAGGCTGATTAATGAGTTCCCCAGGTAGTGATATTGTGGTCGCATGCGATGTTCGAATGGGTTTTTCTAGAAAATTCTCAGTAGCAGCTCGCGGAGCTTGGATTTGTGGCCATTTAATGGCAATAGGCTCTGCCCCATTACCTAAAATATAGCGGTGAACTGTGGGTTAGCTTATGTGTACTGTGTATGACCATGCACGTTTTTTTTTTGGGATAACTCAGCAAAAGCGAGCAGGCGAGCTACCTGATGGTAAGAAGTCATCGCCACCCATGGACATCTGCAACACCAGGGAAGTTGCAGATACGTAGCCGAGCCTATTTAAGGTTCCTTCAGTTTGATATTCTGTGGGAGGGCAGTACTTCCCCGGTCGTGCCAACCCATTCATGCTGGCATGTCTACATGCCACTACAAGACACTACTAATAGTTAGTTCGAAATAACTGTGCTTGTCTGAAGTTGTCAGCAGGTGGTAAAGACAATTGGGATAATTTTCCTTACTGATTTCGATTTTTATGTACGCACGGCTACACATCAAGCTATAAAAATCCAGTATAGGCTGGCCTCGAATTGTGCGGAAAACCTTTACAATGGGAGGTCAGTCAAAACTGGTTTTGTATAACTTGATGTGTAGCCGTGTGTACTTATAAAACACTAAATTAAGCACTTTTACGTGTGCTCCAGATCGGAACTTCAGACAGGTTTAGCTATATCGAACAAACTGTACTAAATGTGTAAATGTGATGTCGATAATTTCCGGGCGCATAGCGTCTACTCTCATACCTATTGATGTAACAATTTACGCATTTAGTTCACTTCCACATTAACAAACACTAATTCTAACAATAAAAACGTACAATCGATGTCGACAGTTCACAAAAAACCAATCGATTGACATTTATCAAATAAAATAAAAATAAAATACTTGCTACTTACATAAACGCTACCTACTTAAACCCTTCGCGCGGGGCTGAGTGAGACAGAAGATGTTCCTCCAAAGCAGTGGAGACGACGGATGTTTGTCGGTGCTTGATTTTGTATTGATTTTTCTTGATAAGTTATTAAATATGCTTATTTCCTTATTTTTTGTAAAACTATTCAGCTCTAAGGTATCAGTATTTATTCATGTATAAAAAAAAACACGGAATATTCAAAATTCATTAGTTTATAAAAATACATTATTTGCCGATTTACTCTGATATCCTTAAGATTTTATAAATATGTTATGTTCTGGAATTTTCATTAAAATATACGGTAAAAATGGACATCTGCAGCTCGGCAAGGTTTTGAAGATACAGGCATGATAATATTATTTTAAATTAAATGTAGCGTAAAAAATAAACAATTTCACGATGTCATCGATTTCACAAACATTAGAATCATGATAAAAAATAATATAATAAAATGATTATAGTTCTAAGTCGTCTCCATCGTGTATTTGTTCCAACAGTGAAAAAATATCGGGCGCATACTGCCGTGGCGCTCAGGGCTGTCGCGCGCGCTTAATTATTATTATTACCACTTATTCATATTTGAACTTGTTAATTTTATTGTTTTGCTTATTTAGTTTATTTTGAATTCAATCTCATAATTGCGCCGCATTGTTTATATTACAGATTCAAGCGCTTTATATATTAATTCTTATTCTATGTCATAATATACTGAATGTTTTCGAAGCGAAATCTAGGTTTGGAAATAGCCATTCTTCAAACTGAAACACAATAATATTTAGCACATTATGACTTAGCCGCAAATTATGTAGTAATGTGTTAGTACACAGTGTACACACGGCTAGAGGTCAATATATACAATTCAAGTTAAAGCTGAGATCACATTGTGCATGCAAACTGGATTTGTATAGCATCGATGTGTAGCCGTGTGTACACAGGCGAACTCAACAGACGAGTTCCTCAAGAATGTTCGTAGATATCACCTTTATTCTTTAATTCAAATTAAATGGTTTGAATTCATGTCATTGACATATTCAAATGTGAAGATAAATTCGTTTTAATTACAACTACTTATGTCGCTCAAGGACAGAGACATAGAGATAATATAATTGCTAGTTCCGAAAAGAGACTCGAAAATAAAAACTATCTATAATTTATTAAATAGCTGTACGCCAAACTGTTGTTATCGTTCTGCAATAACTACATTGTTCTATTTTGTTAATAATCTTTATTTGCTTGAAACAAGTTTACTCGTCTTATTATAAAATTATTCAGAAAAAATAAAAAATCGAGGAGTTTAAAATATTTTACCTACTTGTTTCGGAATTCAAAATGTAAATTCTATTACCACATGACAATGCAACCAACTTAGGTGAATTTTTATCTTAATTAATTCATGTACCTATTTGAAATGTAACGTGACGACGAAATAAAGAATTTTCTTTATAAATTAGATTAGTAAAAAAGAGTTAGATATATTTTTTCCTTAAACTTTTTCATAGACTGACAGACTAAGTGCTGTTTGTACCAGTACTTGTTTAGGCAAAGCAAGTTCCCGAGTTACGAGTTCAATACAAAAAACATATTCATATAACAATAATAATTTTTGAATTCGGGCACAACCTTTGTAAAGTAATTTGTCATTAAAATCTACAAGTAATCGTACTGATAAGCAATGACAATAGTCATTATCTTTCCGTGTCGTCACCCTTATACGAATGTCTGATAACGCGGCTCTGTCGTGTCACATGGGTGCCCCATCATATTTTATAGCAGAGCTAGTCAACTGCTATTTATACCACTGTTCCGTACAAACCATAAGCTGAGCTATCATTGCACGGAACGGCTATACAATGCAAGATGCAATACTGGTTAATGTGTGTACCAACTTCAGTTACCTCTCCGATGCCTGCACTTCGTAATTGTGTTGGTTGTCTCTTAAACATGGGTCAACAGACTAAAGGAACGTGTAACAAGATCACTTTTCGGTCACTCCATAGAAACGCTTAGATTTTTACGCCTGTTTTGTTAAGCGATATTACCTTCGTAATGTGTGCAAAGCTTGTTTAGCAGACAACAAACGCAACAGTTAGGAAGCAAACATATGGAGTGATAAAACCTTATGTCCGACTCATGCGCGTGAGTTTCTCCTTCGTTGTTTCGGCTCCGGAAGTCTGAAGCCGCTCAGCAACTCCTCTGGTAATATAGATTTCCATAGGCAGCAATGACTATTTGCCATCATGTGGCTGCTCGTCTGCTCGTTTTTATTCTGCGGCAATATTCCATAGTATTCACATGTGGTAACAAAAACCAACCTTTAAACGCACATATTACCACGTGTACAAACGTCATCTCCCGTATGTAGAAGTAGGCATCGATATCGGCAAGTTTACTGTCTGATATTAAATTATATAAAATTGAATAGTCATTCTGAAGATTATGCTTAAAACAAGTCTCGTGTGAACATTCATACGCACTGTACGCGCCACACAGAAAAATAGATTACCAACCTTTTTTACTTTTCAATTTTTATTTATCTAATTTTGAAATACGTAGTTACTCATCACAGTGTTTCAAAAATGAAAACGTGCGCAGCCTGTAACGTGCAATTCAACGATGGCGTCCAGTGTGGGAGTTGCAAAAGACACCTGGATTTTGGATGCGCAAACATCTCCGAAACAGGATGGAGAAAACTGGGTGCTAATAGAATGGCGCAATGGAAATGCCCCACCTGCAGAACTTTATCACCAGCTGTGCTTACCCCTGAGCCTGCGTCGCTGGATACTATATTAGGTGAAATACGCGACTTGAAGCGGCAATTACTGAGCTTGCCGACACTCGTAGATGACATTCGAGTAATCAAGGACGAGTTGGCTGAACTTAAGTTGACATGTGAGGGTACTAGTGGGAGACTCAACGAATTTGGCGCAAGACTCGCGGAAGTTGAGGTAAAAGTGTCGGAACTGGACAAGCTCCAAGAAACAGTAAATTGTTTACAGACCGACTTGTCTAGCACGAAGTATCAACTATCGACATACGAACAACGATCCAGGCTAAACAACGTTGAAATTAAGGGCATTCCTATAAAAAAAGACGAGAACCTGTATTCGATCCTCGACGCTATAGGCCGCAAGATTGACTATATCTGTCCCAAAGCTCAGGTGAACTACATTTCAAGGGTCCCTATATTTAATTCCAACGAAAAGCTGATTATAGTGAGTTTTCTGAATCGTTACGTGAAAGAAGATTTCATTGCGGCGGCACGTGCCAAAAAGGACATATCCACCTCTGACATCGGGTTCCAGGGCTCTTCCCAACGTGTGTATGTGAACGATCACCTCAGTGTCGAATACAAAAAACTCTTAAGCAAGGTGAAAGTCATGGCCAAGGATAAATATTATGAGTACGTGTGGGTTAAACATGGCAAAATTCATGTTCTTAAAAACAAACAGTCCAAAGTGCTTATTATAAGAAAAGAGGAAGATTTAAACAAAATTGTCTAAAGTGTTTTTTAGTTTTTACGTATCCTTTTCTATTTTTCTGTTATTATAATATTTTATTTCAACTGCTACAAATTATTGTAAACGTTTGTATCATAATAATGCATTGTAAAAGGTTTAACACCTCCGCCGCACTAATGAGCTCGACACCTCTCTTTTGTTTAGCTACTTGTATCCTTTGTGTTCGTTATCGCGCTGTTTACTTTGAAGCCGTATCGCACTATTATATGGTTTACTCTCTCGCACTTGCACGCACCACACACTATTGCTTGTTTTTTCGCTCAGCTGTTTACGACTTAACATCGTATGATTCCTGCGCTCGCGCAAATTTTATAAAAAGCTACCTTCTTTATGCTTATCTATTGTTATTATACCTTATTCTACAATATTATTTAATGAAATGCTACACTTTAATTAATTATACAATTTTTTACTCTGTTATTAACCTTCGATTTAATGGCTACTGAATTAAATATATTTTACCAAAACGTTCGTGGGCTCAGAACTAAAAGTGATACTTTCTATCGCCAAATGTTATTAAACTCGTATGATATTATTGTTCTTACAGAGACGTGGTTATTGGATGGGGTTTTAGATTCGGAATTCTTTGATGATCGGTACATTGTATGGCGTCGTGATCGGGATTATCAATCCACTGGACAATCGCGTGGTGGGGGTGTACTTATTGCCACACGTAGGGAACTATCAGTTGTATGTCAGCCAAGTTTCCATTCCACAGCGGAGGATCTATGGCTCAGCATACGCCTGAAAAATTTTAATACACGTAAATATACTACTTTGCATATTTGTGTTATTTATTTATGTCAACAAAACTTAGGTCTTTCTTTTTCTTCACAACTTCGTAATTACCTTACGAAGTTAAATCAAATGGTTATGAGTAACTCTTATGATACCTTTCTTGTTATCGGTGATTTTAATATGAGCGGTATTAACTGGGTCCTATCTGAGAATCTTTCGTTCGTCCCAATGAACCCTAACGGTCATGACGAAGTTTTTCTTTGTGATGAATTATGCACCTTGGACTTGAGTCAGTACAATGGTGTCCTTAACAAATATGGCAAAATTTTAGATTTGGTGCTTTCTAATCAATTGGCTAAAGTGGCTGAATGCTCAAGCCCGCTGGTTCCCATTGACGCCTATCACCCAGCACTATTAATTAATATGAACTTCGTTGGAGCTCCTCCGTTAGAGTGCGCGTCACGGACGCAATTTCTGTTCGACAAAGGTGACTATGAGTCTATCAATAATGATATCTGTATGATCGACTGGGAACTTGAGTTTGCGACACGATCAATTGATGATTCAGTAACTTTTTTCAATCAAGCTATTTTTAATCTACACACTAAATATATTCCACAAAAATTACATCGCAATAAAACATATCCTACTTGGTATAATTCGGCTCTCATAAGAACAATCAAAGAAAAATACAAATATCTTAAGAAATTTAAGACGTACGGCAATTTAGCTGATGAGTCATCATTTAAGCTTCTTCGTGAAAGGGTAAAGGTATTAGAATCGGAATGTTATGTAAACTACCTGAATTTAACAGAAAAATCTATCAAAGCAAACCCGAAATATTTTTGGACCTTCGTTAAAAAACGACACAACTCAAATGCAATCCCGAGCACCTTAAATTATAATAGCGAAGCGTTGTGTACCGGCGAATCAATATGCGAGGCCTTTTCCGCGTACTTTCAATCTACATTTCTTGATACTAGCCCTAGCCATACTGATTCTACACCCCTTCCCCTTACTGAATCTTCCAGCCTATCTGATATTTGTAATATTGTAGTAAACGTTGAAGAGGTTTCTGATTTGCTACGTAAGTTAGATACGTCTAAAGCGGCTGGTCCGGATAAAATTGCATCTAAATTTCTTGTACGGTGTGCCACTTCCATTGCTAAACCTATCTCGATTCTGTTCATAAAGTCATTGGATACTTGCGTTGTACCCGAATTATGGAAATCGGCGTTTATAACACCTATTCATAAAAAAGGAGTCAAAACAGACATTGTTAATTACAGGCCGATATCTAAACTTTGTATTATAGCGAAGATTTTCGAAAGGGTTATCTATAACCAAGTATATAGCGCTCTCAAAACTTCATTTAGCTCCTTTCAACATGGTTTTTTGAAAGGCAGATCTACCGTTACCAACTTGCTTCTACTCAATGATTATATAACTGATGCCATGGATAAAGGTAAGCAGGTCGTCGTCTATACCGATTACAGCAAGGCCTTTGATCGGATAGACCATGACATCCTACTATCGAAGTTATATAGTATGGGAATACGTGGTGACTTGCTCAGATGGTTTTCTTCGTACCTGGATAACAGGTCCCAAGCAGTAGTATTAAGTAATTATATGTCTGGTTGGGTGCCTGTCCCCAGTGGAGTCCCTCAGGGTTCATTGCTTGGCCCATTACTTTTCATCATGTATATCAACGACATCAACACCTGCCTGATTTCATCCAAATTGTTGTGTTTCGCTGATGACATGAAAATCTATGCCACAATATCATCACAGGATGACGCGATTGCACTTCAGGATGATTTACATCGCCTAGAGGATTATTGTCAAAGAAGTAAGCTTGATCTGAACCCTACCAAATGCTCAGTGGTAACATATTCTCGAAAGCACTCAACCATAGCTACATCGTATAGCCTGGGCGATCAAGAACTACCTAGATTGAATTCCATCAGAGATCTGGGGGTATATCACGACTCTAAACTCACCTTTGAACTTCATGTCGATGCCATAGTCTCTAAAGCATCCAAAGCATTAGGTTTCATAATGCGGCTATCCAAGTGCTTCACACAAGCTAAAACGTTAAAGATTCTATATTGTACTTTTGTTAGAAGCCACTTGGAGTACGCGTCTGAAATTTGGAACCCTTGCTATCATATATACATTGACCGTATAGAGAGCATCCAAAGAAGATTCGTCAAGTATTTGTGCTTTCATCAAAGAATTCCCTACCGATCCGTAGATTACCTCAACATCTGTAAGAAGTATCATATTTTACCCTTAACGAAACGGCGTGAAATTTCGGACTGTATTTTATTATTTAAAATTTTCAACAATAATATTAATAGTTCCGAAACTCTATCCAAATTTTATTTTAACGTCCCTGGAAGATCGAAGCGTTGCTACCCACCGTTACGTGTTCCATTTAGTTCCACAAATTACAGGCAAAATTCGTTTGTTGTGCGTGCAAGCAAAGTCTTTAATAAAGCTTGTAAGTGTCATGACTTTGATCCTTTCTCGACAAGTGTGTGTACGGCCAGAAGATGTCTGAGTAGTAGCTTTTTCGGTTTGAATAATATTTCATAGGTATGTCCGATCATTATAAAATATATAGTAGTGCTTATAAATATTAGAAATATGTTTCTAGTTTAAGCGTTCGATGTAGTCCTGATTTATTTTTTGTGTTTGTGTGGGCAGTGCTTCGTTGTTCACATCATCTTTTCCAGATTGTATTTTATAAGTGAAGACTTGTAATTGGCTGTCAGTCTTATTCACAATTTTTTTAGTCTCATTTGATTAGCTGTAAGTTTTCCATAGTTATTAAATAAATAAATAAATAAATAAATAAATAACGATTAGGTAACCAAAAAGTCAATAGCTTTGGTGATAAAATTTTTCTTCAACGATGATTCGGGAAAATTATTATTTTTACAGCTTGTAGTATTTTATTGTAGGTTAGAGGTGAGCTAGCATTTTTTTTTACTGTTTGCAATGTTATCTACTTTTGTTGTACCTATCATTGCTGACATCTATACTTTAATATTATAAAGAAGAAATATTTGTTTGTTTGTTTGAAATCGACTAACTTTGAAATTACTCGGCGTAAACCCATATCTAATTTTATCCGATCATGTCTTTTTTATTTATTTAATAAGGTACACCAACAGCATATATATTTAACAATCAATAGAAAAGATACATAGAAAAGGTCTGATACATATGCCAATTACAGGTCTTGTCAAAACATTAGCCAGTCAGCTTGTTGACGGCATTGCCCAGGCTTTCGAGCATTTGTTCATCGTCACCAACTTCAAAATCTACTTTATGCTCCCCATAAAATTATATATACAAGGCTCAGTCAAAAAGTAAAAAAATATATACTATACTACCTTTGACCTTTCGACAACCCTACGTCCTCGAATGTTCGCTTGCTTTACTTAGAGCGGTGCAGCCGCAAAAGTGAGCTAATGTACAATTACGTTCCGTTTAATTTTATTATTTTTTTGTTACTATGTTCTTTTTATTGTGCACCATTTGCTGTCGTGAAATAAATTAATCATGAAGTATTTTTTATTAGTAGTTAGTGGCATTGCTATTAATTAAATAATTACATAATAATTTGGAACAATACGGGAATCTAAGACTAAAATACCTACACTTTTCACATTTTATAGCTGTATGTTGATAATGACATTATTAAATTCCGACGTTTCTATATAGTCTCTAGATGTAAATGATTCTACGGAAATTTATTGATTTTATAAAAGACACTTTTTGCTCGCCCACTTTGGGACTTGTATTCTTAATAATAAAAGTGAAAAATGTTGGCCAACATCGCCATCATAATTATAATACAGGCGCCTCTTAAATCCAATTAGCTTATCGCAGTAAGCTGCTGAACATGTTAAATAAATAATAAGTCGTATGATATTTCCGTAATTTGAACTTTTGAAGACATTTTTGTCATTGGAGTCTGTCTGTTTCTGACCATGGTAATAATATTAATGTTTTATTTAGTAAGAATGTAGAACTTGGATATTAGATGCGTAACATTAATATAATTAGCTGGATACATTCTACACAGTTAATGGCGTACAATTATAATTTTTACTGTTCATTAAATAGCTTAATATATCAATTAATTAAATAAATGATTCAAATCATTAACAATACATTACATTAATAAAATTGTAACCACAAAAATAAAAAGGTAAATTGCATAATTATGTATGCTATTTAAAAAATCCAGACAGACTTCTCACAGCGCTTTAGTAAAATAAATAAATGAACACTTTAATGTTAGTTTAAATTAACACTAACAATTAAAAGAATAA
Organism: Subacronicta megacephala; assembly: GCA_958496365.1. NCBI lineage: Eukaryota > Metazoa > Arthropoda > Insecta > Lepidoptera > Noctuidae > Subacronicta > Subacronicta megacephala. The sequence continues at coordinate 6,892,693 of OY292542.1, read as the reverse complement.
CAGTACTTAGACATAAACAATTTAAATACTCATAAAAGAAGAAAATAGATATACATTTTGCCGTTACGTGCCTTGCCGCTTCCGCTGTGAACGTTTCGTAAGCTGTGCGACGTCACAGCTGTAGTGCCAATGATCTTGATACTTCAATATTTTATTTGTTTTTTTTCATTTTATTATAATTTACATACGCACCGGGCTTGTAGCAAGGTGAAGCTAGAATTGCATCGTAGCATGACAATATAAAAAAACAACCTGTTCCTAGGTCTAGGTCGCAGTGTTTCTGGCAACTCAGTTGAGCCAGGTTAATGGCATCTGTTTATACTAGCTGACCTGTGCCGACATCGTTGTACGATATAGCCTATGACACTCACAAATAACGTGGCTTTCTATTGGTGTAAGAATTTTCAAAATCGGTTCAGTGGGTCCAGAGATTTTTTTATTATTTTCGTAAGATGCTTCGATATAATTGAAATCCCTCTAAATTGGGCCAGCCCTTCTAGAGTTTTGCGCTTAACCGCATTCATTTTTATTTATAAAGATTTTTATGGTATTCTCAGAACCCCTTTGAAGATACAATAATTTAAATATAATGAATGAGTATATTAAGCATATTTACATTTTTTAACAAAACATATAAGATAAGTAGTTACGTCCTAATTTAACACAGTCGCGTTTAAACGTTGACGTTCGATAGATAATGTCTGTACTATGACTAGTAAGTTTTGATACTTGATAAATAGAAGTCAATGTAAAGAAAATTTAAATGAAACTAGTACCTATAAAGTCAGATTCAATTTTTTTTTTCAAAGGTGGCCTGCACATCAAGTTTCCACAATATGTCAAATTTTCTCAGTTGATTTTGAACATAATCACTAACATTTTAAGGTTTAAAATCATTTGGAGAAATTAGACAGTTTTATATAACCTGATGTGCGACTGTACATGCGGAATTGGATCCGGTTTTCACAGTTGTATTGCTGGAGGTCTATCTTAAAACTTGGTGCATGTTTCATCTTGATTAAACGCATAGAAGCTTTGAATAGTAAGTGAATAAATACTTTTGGCACGGAAGTAACGCCACGGGCTACAGCTAGTTGAAAATGTTTACCGAGCAGCCTTAGCAACAAGCAACACAGGGAGGAAAAATCCGTGATTTCGTAAGCTTAAAAAGTTGCCCATTTTCCTTAAGAAACCAATTAAATATTTGAAGGAAAAAGTATTACACACCCCGCTCACATGTTTTGGCTCGTTTTCCAAATATTCAAAGGTTAAAAAGTAAGGAGGAAAAAGTTTTTATTGTAATATTTAAACAACTAAATTACAACGAAGAAAAGTTTTGCAGTAACAGAATAAAACATACCATAACAGTATTCCCCGAAGGGTAAGGCAGAGGTGTACTAATGTACACTCACTTCGCCGGTATGTTTAGGTCCCATGTGATAGGGGGCGAGTCTGTTGCCATTAACCAGCCACAAATCTAGACTCCAAGCTGCTACTGGGAATTTCATAGAAAAACCCAATAACACTTTGCTCGACCTGGGGATCCCAGGACCTCTACCGTAGCAGTCGCCATTGGGACCACTGGACTAACGAGGCAGTCTAAGTTTGTACAGATCCGATATCAAACTAGATGATCAGATGATCCAAGGAAGATCATCAATACATCATGATTATCAACCCCATATATGTATTGTCTCTCTGAAAAGGGGTCTCTTCTCAGAATGACAAGCACTAGGCTACAGTCCACCACGCTAGCCTACTGCGGGTTGGCAGACTTCACATGCCGTCCAGAAAATGTCTCAGGCATGCAGGTTTCCTAATGATATTTTCCTTCATCGTTTAACCGCGTGTTTATATAACTACTTGAAGGAAAAAATCTACTGCGGGCAGGATTTGAACCTTTGTCTTCTAGCTCAATACACCAGACGCTATGACCAACTCATTCACAGTAAGTCCCACCTGCTAGGTCGAAATTTGCGTTCACATTCTGAATTTACGTCTTTGAAAGGAGTTGCAGATGCGTTGCCGAACCTATATTAGGAGAAGGGCCGAAGGATAAGGAAGGGGCTGAGGGAGTAATTGGGCCTCCAGCGCTACACTCGCTGTACGAAACGCAATAGTAAACATACTGCTATTTGACGTCCATATTCTGTGGGAGGGTAGTTCTTCCCCGGTCGTACTGACCCATTCATGTTTGATAATAACAAGAAAAACATGATTAATTAAAATTTAACTAGATTTAAAGTAACTAACCCACAAACAATATAGGTTTAATGTTCCTTAGCCTGTATTACGTCATAATTAGAGGAAATTGACCATTTGGGACGGCGTGGGTGGTGGTCCACTAACGTCTTACGCAATTGCTCTTTATATTAGACAAACACATGTACAGAGTAACTTGTAACTCATTGGCACAAATATATACACAATACTAGTCTTTCTTCATCATCATCATACCATCACGCCTGTATTCCCCGAAGGTTTAGAGGTGTAGTAATGTAACCCACAACTCGCCGGGGTGGTTAGGTCCCATGTGGGGGGCGATCTATTGCCATTAACAGGACACAAAACAGACTCCGTACTGCTAAAGAAAGAAAGAGAAAGAAAATAAATTTATTCGGTACCAATAAAAATCCAAAACATTGAGAAAATAAAAGAAAAGTAACATTTGGTTGCTAACAGCATGCTCGCACCGAACAGGTTACCAGCTCAGCATATGCTGAGTGTCGAGACCCTCAGCGCTGATTTTCAGCTGGCACCCATGAGGTGACATACGGACGAAGGTAACAAGCATTTTGTGGTGTAGGTATGTTCGGACCTGGTATTCAGATAGACATACATAATATACAGACAAAAATACATACAGTTGTCTGGCTTTTAGCTGAACTGGGCCATTTGGCACAGCCGTGGGGCACACAATAATTTTGTTTATTGTCTATTTTTTTTTGTATATACTCTTTAATTTGTGTTTTTTTTTTAAGTTATTGTGTGCATTGTCCGTGACTGTGTCAATAAATATTATTTTCTTTCTTCTTTCTTTCTTTACATATGTGATGGCACACATGTTCCAAAAGGGTTAGCTGAGGGACAGAGCAGGGCGCGGGGTCGGTTGCTTACGAACTCGAGTCGAATTGCTAATTTACGTCCATACATCATCATCACCACCCTATTTACCGTCCCCCTGTTCTCCTCTCAGAATATGAGGGATAGAGATGGGTGGACTATAGCCTTATAGTCCACCTCGCTAGCCTACTGCAACTCGCAGTAGGCCGGACTTCACACACCGTCGTGTGAAAATCTTCTATTTTCAATTCCCCTGCCGCCCGAACCCCGCCCCCGTCAACTACATTTTACACTATACAGCAGTTTGTTTACTAACTAATGCCTATTATTATTATAGTTGTGTAATTATTTTTTTGTTTTTACGAATATCAGAGGCTGTATGTACGATGACGTGATAACGCGCACAGTTTTATGTAATGAGAAGGGGATAGCGCTATTTAATGTGTAGAGCGCCATCCCTCTCTTTTAATCGCAAAACTATTGCAATAATACTTGATGGTTCGGCCTCGTATGAATGATAGTGATTTAAAGAGATTTAAAGTGAATAAAAGTTGTTGCTTGTAATGTTTTTTTTTTGTTATTGTTTTATCAATATCCCTGTATTGCCCAGTGAAATCGCAGTAATGAGCCAATTCCAATAGTTTGATATTCCGCTAACGAGAGATTCCTGGAACAGTACTTACGCACATTATAACTAGAACATCAATATTACACCCTGCCTAACCCTTCGGGGAATACAGGCGTGACGGTATGATGATATACTATGGTATATCTAGATGTGCTCGGATGATTTGGTGGGCTGCTGCGCGTGAAGTCTTACTTTCGATTCCCAGGTTGAACATGGTGTGAGTTTATTAGTTTCTGACATGCGAATACAAACATAAAATTTAAACTTTTTATGTTTGTTTTTCGGGAATTAAATTATATCAATACAACGCAAAAAAACCCGTGGTACTAACATCGACACTTCCAACCCAGCTAATCGCACAAATAGGTGTTTCTAGACACACCTATAAAGAATTTGGTTCTGTGACAAATACACAACCGTCCTCTGCACAGTCGGTTAACCCCAGCGGTAAACATAAGTACATACTGTCACATTTAAACCCGGCATATCGATTGGGCTACTAATAATAGAACATGAATGACGCTTGGCCCAAGTCATAAGCGGAGCGATTAAGTAATCAACTAACAGAATTTATTTAATGATGACGTGTCCCTTTGAGCGCCAAAATTATTTTTTGTTTTTCGCATATTGTACGTCTTTGGCATACCGAGAGCTTGCTAAAAGAATAATGGCCCGGCCAAGACGGGAGCGACCCGTTTGTAATTTTGCCAATTTTCCAATTTTCTCTTCCTTTCGGATTGTTGAGATGGATTATCAATAAAGTTTATGGTTATACCTAATCTAACATACCAGCTCGTCTGTATTCCCCGCAGGTTTAGGCAGAGGTGTACTAAATAACACCTACAATTGGTAGGTATGTTTAGGTCCCATGTAGTAGGGGGCGAGCCTATTGCCATTAATCGGGCATAAATATCAAGTCCGAGGTGCTACTGAGAGTTTCATAGAAAAACCCAATAACCCTTTGCTCGACCTGCAAATCGAACCCAGGACCTCAAGCGTAGCAGTTGCACTTACGTATCATGCATGACATTCAATTTGCGGAAACACCCCATAAAAACTGTATTCCAAATAAATTAAAAAAAAAACAGCAGAGAAAAAACACGGTTTCCTAATCTTCGAATTCTGTGTAAGCTAGGTTTTATTAATAAGTTAAACAAACAACTTTTTAAATTAAAACCTTATGTTGAAGGTATAAGGTTCAAACTCAATCGGCAATTTCCATAGAATTTGGTACATACGACTCTTGGATACTTTGCGATCGGAACTTCGTGAGTAGTATTTTACGAGGGTCGGTCAGTTTTGATACTTTTATTGAAATTATGTTATGTAAATAACAAAAAATGTTTTACCCGTTCCTCTGTTATTTAAATAAAATGTGTTGTATATTAAGTTATTTTAGTGAAGGAAAAATACGACCGCGGGCAGGATTCGAACCTGCGTCTTCTGGTTAAGTACACCAGACGCTATGACCGCTAAGCCACCGCGACTCCCACCCGCCATGTCGTAATTTGCCTTCACATTTTTAATTTACGTCTTTGAGGCGACGTTAGTAACGCAGGTTCGAATCCTGCCCGCGGTCGTATTTTTCCTTCACTAAAATAACTTAATAATCTTTGCATGGAAAATGCCTAAAAAATACAAAAAGATGTGTTGTATATTGGTTTTATAATGTAGTTATCTATATATGTATAGGTATTAATACGTGAAGAATAAACTTTGAACCCTTTTTTAAGCATATTTAGCGCACGGAGGAGTGTAAGATTGGCATACATAAAGTTCATACAAAGAAGGAGTGCAGAAAAATATTGCGATCGAAATTCGATAAGTGGGCGACCACTAGTTGTATTTGAAATGTTTTATTTCAAAACTCAATACAACAATATTTTTATAACAGTTTTGTGGTATTTATGTGAGAAACGTAATATCTCAATACCTATAAGAAGAAAGAATATCAAATAAATCACTTCATATAAGGCAAGGTTATACAACAATACGGATTGAGAAACCATAATAAAAACAACTTCTAAGTTTTTTTCTTAAAGAAGAAAGAATTTCTAGATATATTCCGTAAATAATACACAATAGATGACCTATTGACTGTGATCATAACTGAGTAAGTATTCTGATGTATTTTTAGCGTGAATAAAAGTACTTATATATTCTTGTAGTGGAAACAATAATAGCCCAGGAGCTATTCGAGTTAAAAAAAACTATTTTTAGAAATATGTTAAAAATTAAGTTATCAAATAAAAGGTTAATCTTTGACCCACTTTAACACTTGCATCATCAGTAAAGATAATAAAGATGTTAAAAATTATCCATGGCGATCATGCGATGATATTTAATTACTTTTAAGTTGTTAGAGTTGTTTCTTAAGTAGTAGTAGTGATGCCTACAATAATATTATGATTGTTAAGCAGTTTATTCGCCGCCTTTTGAATACCACTGAGATGGCAAACAAGAATACCGCGCGGCAACTGTACTTTACTTTATAGACGCGAACAAAATTTGCAAATAGATTCAAAATAATATGATTTGATAGAAAAAAATATGATTCATAATTTATTTAGAATTAAAAACGGTATCCCAGGAGACAGTCATCTTCTTTAAATAAAACAAATATTATGTCTACAAAATAAACAACATATTTAGATAAATTTAAATGTTTTTATTGTTTTATCGAAATTGTATCAAGGAAAATTGAATCGGGGCTTTCCATAATTATTTTGTTTGCGTAATTAATCATATCATTTGCCCTTGTAAATGCAAATAGCAACTGAGACTGTAATTAAATGTATAAGTACGGCCGTTTTTCGGAAATCTTCCCATATTTTTCTGTACTTACTTAATAACTAATTTAGTATAAAAATATCACATTATATCATACAAATTAGGTATCACGTTTTATACAAAACCGAAAAAAAGAAACATAAAAATAAAACTATTATAACTATACAATACAAATGTATGTATGTTTAAACATCATCATTTTAATACGAAACTCGCCTATCTAATTTCGCACGGTAACCAATGAAAGAGTTACGTAAGCGGTGCAAGCATCAAGATTGTCACGTCGCGGTGCCCGACCCGACTCTCATCTTTCACTGCTTTCGACGGGGACGGACTTTACCACGTGGTAGATTTCTTTTTTGTTACTAAATGTAACAAAAAACAATAGATTTTTCTGTTAACGTCAAATTGAGTTTCTAGAAAATATTGTTGCGTATATTTTAGTATACTAGTACAATATAAGCAATTCAAAGTTATTTGGAGTTAAAACTAGTTTCAATACAATCTTTATTAAGTATTTAAATATAGGCATCGTATTTTATTTAAATGCCGATAAAAGAATTAAACGTCGATTTAAAATAATCTGTTCAGCATTCTTCTTTAGCTACAAATAATAGCGAAGTATAATATATAGTAATTTATTTATGTAGTGCTAAAACCACAGAATAAATTTATTATGTACGTAATACGACAAACCAGGCAAGTTTAACCGATATAGTAGATGTTCTGGGTTAGGTTATTTGAGTCAAAAAAATTGGTGTATTTAAACGCACTCTCATCTCGGTATAAATATAAATACAAGCGTTTGACAAAAAAAAACAGAAATTGTCAATTGTTCGGAAACCTAAAGATAATTAAGTATGTTTGTATTTTATAGAATTATATATATATTTCTTATTTTATAGGTATTATTTATGATCAAGACATACTAGGTCAACTGTATTATGTGTGCAATTAATTATAAAGCAATAAAAATTGTAACGTGGCTTACATACGTTATTAAAACGAAGAATGACGACCTTCAACATCCTTACATTCAAAATTGTCAACGTTAAAAATTGTTTTTCTTTTTTGAAACCTTGAATATTATATAATCGGCTTAAATCTGGCTATGAAGCCTGTTTTTTTTTCGTTACTTAACGTATAACATAAAGCGTGTATACTTCAAAAGTTTCCATCAGTGACGCATTTTTTTTAAATGCCATACCTTTATATCTTCACTAGCTTTCGGCTTCGCCCGCGTAGACTATTCGTTTCTTTTCGTTTAAGGGGATAATATATACCCTATGTCACTCAGTTATAATGTAGCTTTCTATTGGTGAAATATTTTTTAAATTGGTTCAGTAGAACCAGAGATTACCTCTTTCAACCTCACACACTGCTTATACTTTTTTATAATATTAGTATGTATCTTCATTATCATTACATCTTCATCAAAAACAGTAATTAATTTCGTAATTAGTAGACTCAAAATATTATAATAAATCCTTTAATTATATTCGTAAGAAAATTAGTTATTCTATTATTATGTATTACTTCTATGAACAATGGCTACTTAAATAATAATACCGATACATGCCGAGTGCGTCCCTGTGTCACCCCGTCCCGCGACCCCGCGCCGCCATTTCGTGTTATTGAGAATTTATGTCGGTTAGGCTGCGTACACACTGAGTGCTGCTAAATCGTGTTAGTCATCAATTTTTATTTTAAGAATTTAACTCGTCAAGCGCCTTAATGTAGACACAATGGAAAATCTATTGCTTTGCCCTCATTAGGCAACTATATGCATCAATGATATAAAAATAAGTACAGAGTTTATTATAAATAGAGCAGATTGTAGTCATTGGTTGGTGTTAGTTGAGTACTATTCCTTCAAAAAGGGTAACGGAAATAAATATATTTTTTAAAATAGGTAGTTGGCACACACGTACGAAATAGGGGCAATCAAAGTGAACGTTTCTTTTGAAAAAAAAAAATTGTTTTATTGATGGCTTGCATTTCTTTAGAAATTTCGTGCAGTCATAGGTATTGTGTTAATATAAAATTTAATAAAAAATGGATTAGCCAATATGTCTAAACATTAATAATATGGAATAAAATAAAAAAATATATGAATATTAAATTTAAAGAAAATATAGTTAACTGGCTTTTAACCTAGACATTTACAAAAATACCTATGTTGGGCTGTTTTGACATGTTCTCTTGTTCGCTAAATTTTTCTGCCTTAATTTCAGTTATGTTCAGACAATTTAATCGACATGATTTTAAATGTGTGCAAAATATTGTTAAATGCTTATCTTCGAAGCTTCGGTTTACATTGTTCGTGGTCTTTCAGATAATTGATCACTGTAAGACGGTTATCATTATTATTAGCCAGTAATATCTCATTCGAGGGCAAAGGTCACCTTACTCCTCTTCCACTACTCTCTGCTTGTAAGAGGTTCAGTTTTACCTCAAATCAACAAATTTACCTCGACCGGATTCTATATTTTTTTTAATAGTTATTTTTTTTCTTTGTTGTTAAGAAGTTTTATAATTAATTTTATAAATACATTTTATACAAGAAAATTTTCGCAATTCGCAAATGTTTTTTTTTGTATCAATGTGCACCTGGCCTTAGTCCCGGGGCGTTGCACCGAATAGATCCGACGCGCGCTATCAATTGTACGTGTGGTTGTGTGCGCTTGTGTGTGTGTGTGTCACATGTGAATCACAACGGTGTGTTGTTTTTTTCGTTTGTCGAAAAAATCACAATATAATTTTTCGTTTGAATATACATCATCATTATTTATTATATAATGTACCTGCACAATGACGAGTTTTTTGTAGTTAGATTTTTTGATACATACGAATAGTATAATGAAATTGAAATTAAATATTCTAGGTTGCTTCCTACTTTATAAAACGGGTATACAATTAAACATATAAAATGTTAACATCTCGTTAATAAGTAAAAACGACTAACAATTAACTACTAACAATAACAAAATTTGCAAATTGCAATGTTATTTTAAGGATATGGAATTAAAAGGCTTTATTTATTTATTTTATTTTAAATAGGTTAGATATAACATTATTCAGATTTACTTAATCATAAAATGATGTACACAAAAAAGTGTAGTAAAGTTTCGTTCTTAATGGAGATTATTTATTTTATCTTAAACTTATGACTCATATTTTATTGTGAAATATAATTAAGATAAAAAAAAATCAATATACGTATGTTTTACCTCAAACAATTAAATTATTTCTATGTATGTACGTCAATTAATCAAATTCAAATAAAACTTACTGCAATCTCTATATTAACCTTAGCAACAGCTAAGAAAAAAAATATAAAACCAAATCCCTCCCACACCGCAACTTCGGCAAAACAAACCCACAAAAACCAACACCCTCTATAAGTTCACCTTGTTACACACACGCATAATGTTCGAGTTGTATTACTAACTATATTTATATGTGTTGGAATTATATAGAGTTGGCTTTTACTCCAAAATATTAATGTTTAATTTTAATGTATATAGCGCTATTTGGTAAGCTTAGTTAAGTATGTATTCCGTTATCCTGCTATAATGCTTAGCACTTCTATGTATCTAGTTACGCAGTAATTTAAAAAATTTGGCGAAAGAAAATTTCAATCTCAGGCCGGGTTAAAATCTTTTATTTTAAAAGAGTGTCCATGGAGTTTCTTGCTGGATTCTTCTCCATAGGATCAACTTTTTGGAACCGTGCAACTAGAGTCAATAACGTTTCATAATAAACGCTTGTAAAAGCTTATTTGAAATAAAAACATTTGCTTTGGTGTAAACGTTTGAATTTCTATCACGAACGACTCCCATAGTCGTGACTAAAGGACAGGCAGTGAGGTTTTTAGTTGGTACACACGGCTACAGGTCAACTTATACAAAACCAGTGTAAGCTGAACTTGCATTGTATAGGCTTGCTTTACAAGATGAGGCCACCGTAAACTGGTCTTGTATAGCTTGATGTGTAGCCGTGCGTACAAGTCCAACATACCCTACTGCCTTTCCAGCTGGTAGACGAACCCTGAGGATGACGGGTTTTTTAATAAATTAATGGATGACGTCGAATTTATCTGCCAAATTCCAAGGACGACGTCAAGTGTGTTTGATCGGAAGGACGCGGATTCAATATTACTTCTTCTAATAATTTAGTTCTGTTTTTAATATTTTATAGCTTCACGCCTGTATTTCCCAATGGGTTATGCAGAGTACCTACCTACTGTCACCCGGTTTGCCGATCTTATTATCGGTTCTATGTGATGGGGGGCGAGCCTATTGATCAGGAACAAATCCGAACTCCGAATATACACTGAGAACTTCACAGTAATCGAACCTAGAGCCAGTAGCACAACAGCCGTAATTGCGATCCTAGTATCCGCTACTACTATTGAAATAATGCATTTATCTCAGTAAACTCATCTAAGGTTAAGAAAATATTATTATTTATTAAAATCAAGTATCAAATATCCAACTTCCTGCTATATTTTTTTTTATACAAAACTTTAGTATTTTTTCGTTATAAATGCGACCTCAAACAAATTCTATGTTCATTTTATATAGGGTGTTCGCACGAGATGTCCGCTTATATTGAATGAAAAATATTCAATTGTTCTAAGGCTGATACGAGCTTTGTAATAATTTTGTCGTCGCATTTCTAATGCTGAAACAATGATACGAGATGTGATATTTTGACAAAAAATGATATCGTATGTTTGACTGAATCATTAGGTTTTTGTTTAGGTTAGAAAATTAAAATTTTGATCTCGTTTTGGGAATCTTTGTGGGAATTTCCCTTATCCCTTCTTCGTGGAAGCCTACATTGTGCAAGGATTCGTTAATATCCATATTCAGTAAATCGGTCTCCTCTTAAAAATAGAAGGGCTATCCTACACCACGCTAGCCTACGAGAGATTTCCGCACGATGTTTTCCTTCATCGTTTTGATAATTAATTATGAATACGCACATGATTACGAAAAGTTAAAGGCCTTGATTTCGAGAGCTAAGACTTGGCAGTCCAATGGTCAGGCTATCACTGCTTTTTTATACGTTGCGACAGCGTTTTTATATCTTGCTCGGTATGTAACCTCCTCTACCTAACTTTTTTTGATGTCAACTTCCAGTTAAACCGAATATTTACACGAAGCGACTGCCATCAATACTTAACATATTTAAAAAATAAAATAAAAATATTAGCACGTGCTAGTCTGCCATCTAACCTAGATAAATAACTAATCAATATCGAATTTGCTAGTGCCTATAATAATTCGATTCTATATTTAGATCACAATTAGGTCGCAAATTTGCTACATATCTATTTTTTTGGGAGATTCATGTCTCGTGGGTTCGTGTGGGAGTGTTGTTACTACAGAAAACGGTAAATTAGTAATATTTTTGTTGAAGAGGTTGATCATTTCTATCTTTATCCGCTTCCGGAATGATTTTTCTGACATAAGTGATAATGGAAGCCCAATTCCTCCCTCAGTCCCCTTCCTTCTCCTTTTTCTCCATCCCCTCCCTCTTCCTTTACAGAGTAGGCAACACGCGAGCGGTACCCCTGGTGTTGCAAGCATCCATAGGCTACGGTCACAGCTAACCATCAGGCGAGCCGTATGCTTGCTTGCAACCATCAGCCTATGTTTTGACTAAAGGATCAATTTATCTCTGTACCAAAATTAATCCACGGTTAAGTGTTGTTGAATAATTAAATTTACAAGTCTGAATAAAAGCAAATAAAAATTTAATTTCTTTCAAAGTTTTAATAGCCTGGAATTCCCCAAAGAAAATCTCTTCTCAATGTTAAGAAAAGGCGATGTTCCTGCAGTGAATAATTTATGTTTATGTTTCTGATATTGTTAAAAAGTAGCTGGTATAATTATTTAACTTAACACACAATTAATTCTTACTGATCTTCCTTACAATCGGAATTCATTAAAACATCAACCTGTACCTTAACTCACTCATTGACACACAGTATGAACACAAAACGTACACAAACTCACACTATTTTAAAACGCACACACACAAGTTTATGTTAAATTTAATTGTAAATGTATACCGCGTGTTGTTCTCGCTAGGATTAGGGTTCTGTATGGATTATGTGGAGACGCTTCGGGTTCCGTGAAAACAGAAATGAATTAATTTAATTTTAATGAGAAAAACACTGGAAAATAAAGCGGGACTTGCAAACAGACAGAGCCCAAGTCAGAGGTCTCGTCTGACTTTTCGAAGTCATGTGCGTATTAATAATTAATTATCACGCGCTTAAACGGTAAACGTAAACATCGTAAGGAAACCTGCATGCCTGACAGATTTTCTTGACGTCGTGTGAAGTCTGCCAACCCGCAGTAGGCTAGCGTGGTGGACTATAGCTTCTCCCACTCGTACTGAGAGTAGACCCGTGCCCAGCAGTGGGACAATGTAATGAATTGATGATGATATTATAGATGACGAAGTCTCAACATAAGTGTATTAAAAAAAAAACATCATAATGAGGGGTTTCACTCTAAAAATCACAGTAAAATTATTTTACTTATTATTATTTTATTTAAACTTATTTTAGGGAATGGAGCAATGGCTGATTGATCAGCTTCTGATTACTTACTGCATCTACTTGTAATAGGTTCGAGTTTAGATGTTGGTGGGTATTTTTTTTTGTAAACGCACCCACAAACCTAATTCTAATAAAAATATTTAATGGTATTAAAAATAAAATACCTTCTAATCTAAACCATATCTTCATAGTTATTAGCTACAAAATACAAGATTACACGCGAAACCGCAGGAAAAAAGGTTATTAATAAAATAGCATATTAGGTACTAATAAACATTCTTATGGAACAGCTCAAATAACCCGGCGGACGTATTCTGAAAGAGAAGTTCGATTATATATTTTAACATACAAGTTTTTTTTATGTGATAACTCGGCAAACGAGCAGGCAAGCTACCTGATGGTAAGGAGTCATCGCCGCCCATGGACATCGGCAATACCAAAGGAATTGCAGGTGCGTTGCCGAGCCTATTTAAGGAAAAGGGAGGGGAAGGGAAAAAGGAGAAGTAAGGGGACTGAGGAAGGAATTGGGCCTCCGGCACTCCACACTCACCGTACGAAACGCAACAGTATGCATACTGCTGCTTGACGTCGATATTCTGTGGGAGGGTTGCCCTTCCCCGGTCATGCCGACACATCAATGCTGGCATGTAGACATGCCAGCGAGGTACTACTGCTTACTAATATAAGATTTTAAAATAGAGTTTTATGACAGATTTTACTATTTCGTACACCATACGCAAATGTCTTGCTGATTTTCTTTCGCCGTCCGTCGGGTCGTTGAGTTCCCTAAATAATGGTTGAGCTACACGATGACTGATGGTATTCGTGCCCTCAGGTCAGGTCAACTCAAAGCTGCCATGGTCCGTACTTTCTTCAAAAGCACTGTTCAGATATGGCTTAAGATTAAAACTCGCTTATTTGATAGTAGGTACAACTACGGTCTTTAAAAGAGACCATGATTCTCTGAGTTTGTTTCGACGTTTCTTTTCAGAAGTCGTGGGATAGGAAATGCCGGTAACTTCTAATAAATAAGCCAACTTATCGCACTGCTCCAACGAGACAGCGATGTTTCGAAGTAAACGATAGTATCGTCGATGTAAACAATTTTTAGATTTTAGTTGTTTTGAAATGAAAACCGCTAAACTGATTTCGATAAAATTTTAAAGGGACCAACTCTGAAGTATGACCTATCAAACAAAAAAATAATCATCAAAATCGATCCATAATTTTCGGAGATAACAAACATATAAAAAAAACATACAGACGAATTGAGAACCTCCTTCGTTTTGAAGTCGGTTGAAAAAAGATCTATTTACAGAAATAAATATCATTTATCAATCAATTATGATCGGCATCAAGACTGATTAGCTCAGTATTCCTATAGAATCATAATTTATTATTTTTGGTCAGATTTTTTTTTATTGATCAGATTCTGTGGCTCTATATTTTATGGTCAACTGTTTTATGGGGCCATAAAAAATAATCAGTAAACTAGTTTACTGGGGTGGCGCAGGGTGCCATTTATTCTTAGTTCATACTGACCTCCCATTGTAAATGTTTTCCGTACAAATCAAGTCCAGCCTATACTGGTTTTGTATAGCTTGATGTGTAGCCGTGTGTACTAGGTTGATATTGAGGCTACTTGTTACCGGACCTACGATAAGGGAGAAAATAGCTTGAAGCAATTATAAAAAAAATACAAGTCATTCAGTAAATTGAAATTACCCCCCAACAATTGCATTATATCTCGACCGATTTTCATCAAACATAGATAAACCACTGCCGATTAAAATGTACCTTTAAAAAAAAAAAAGTCGGTTCATCCGTTCGGTAGCTAAGATGCCACAGACAGCTGCACACACAGACACGTCAAACATATAACACCAGGTCGTTCTTGCATTGGGGGTTAAAAAGAACTGTCAAAATCAGCTGATTTCACGACGATATCGCAGTGATATCGCGAGTCCTCCCCCAAGATATACAGGGGTTGGTTACTTATTTGAAAGCAATTTTAGTTCAGCCCCCACGTTCATTTAGAATGGCACAGGGCTGGATTTGCGGGAAAAATTTAATGTGTTTATTAGTTTATTCTATTTTTAGAATAGCTGACCAGTTAGGCAAGGTTCTGTTTTAACTATGAATATTCAATTCGAACTAGAATAGATGATAAAAAAAATGCGCAAAGTAAAATTTTATGAGATTATTCCAAATTTGTGCGCCATTTTCTTAATTTTTCCTTTCATTGACCTTCTGCAAAGTATTTGAAATAAACACATTTGAACTTGAAATGGAAATCATATAAATTTTGAAGCACCCACCCTAAACTTGTTTGATACCTCAGCGCTCGTGTTTGAAACACGTCCTAGTTTAGTTTAGGATGAAAGGGTCAAGTGATTTCATGGTCCAGGCGAATATCACGAATACCATAGTCATGACTATAGAGCAAGTGCGACTTTTAATCGATACTCCTACTGATAAAAAATCGCATCGTTAAACCTCGTTTAACTGAGGTCTCAGTCAATGCGCGATTTATACCATTGGTGTTACTGGGGGTCCGTGACCCAAGTCATCACATGGGATTAAATGTCATTAGACAAATGAAAATAAAAACTGTAAGAAATCAACAATTTTGATATAACAGACATAAAATGTTGCCTTGGGATCCTGTACGCGCGGCTACACATCAAGCTATACAAAACCAGTATAGGCTGGCCTTGCATTGTGCGGAGAACCTTTACAATGGAAGTTTAGTCTAAACTGGTTTAATAGCTTGATGTGTAGCCGTGTGGTACGTATGTTTTTTTCATTTTTGTATAATAATAAAAAAAATATGCAATTCTCGAGGTTCTGGCCATGTCATACCTCGACATACTTAAGGGCTAGTTGGATACTGACACTAACTACATACACTCATCTTATGGACTAGAATTATCTACTGTTATTTTCTATTATCTACTAAAAATAAATAATATCCGATTTTTTATACGCCCCCTTATTAAAATATGAGTGTACCCAAGTCCGCGCCTGTCGCCACCCGAGCCCACCCCACCGGGTAATTCGGCAGGGTTGCCGCGCACCGATTTATTTGTGCCTCCTTTAATTATGTACACATACTGTACAGTAACGTCAGCAGATGCCGTCTACGTAGCGTTAGCAAAAAAATTATATGAAAAATAGGATCTGCATAATAAGATTATGTGGTTTTTAGGGTAGTAGAATTCTGTTTACTTGCATTGCCAAATATTTTGCAGATAAGCAATAATTGTTGAAATTATTATCTTGATTTAAAGGGTCATGTAGTCAGAAGAACACTCAATTGTCTATGGGTTTTTCTATGAAATTCTTATATTAAGAATTCTTATATCTTAAATAGGCTCGCCCCCTATTACATGGGACAACGGCGAAACGTTGGTGTACATTAGAACACCTCAACCTAACCTTCGGGGATTACAAGCGTGAAAAAGTGGCTTAATATTATCACACAACTGCTTAACGACAGACAAACTTTATGACCAAGTTCCACCTTATCTACAATATTTTTTATGATCATTAAGAGGTCCATATATGTTTCGAAATAATATGACGTCACTCATACAAATTGATTGCTCACATTAATTATATCGTTTCGTGAATAACCTTGACTTTCTATCAATTAACTTTTTAACACGTTTTCAAAATCGTAAGCAATTTAAATTCCTTTGTAAAATTATATTATTTTATACTGGATAGAATAGAACGACTGACATTCTGACAGTGTACACACACGGCTACAGTGCAACCTATACAATAAAAGTGTCTGATCTCGCATTGTATAGGCTTCCTATAATATAAAAGACCAGCATAAATTGGTTTCGTATAGCTTGATGTGTAGCCGTGCGTACATCAAAATGTTGGGTATTCAAGGTTAGCGAGGAGCGGGTAATAACTGTTTTTTACAGAATACTTTTTAAGCGGCGGTAGCCTAATGGCTAGGGCGTCGAACTTGCGATCATGTGGTTGCCGGTTCTAAACCCACCCATTGCACTACCGACGTGAACCCACTTGTAACAATGTAGCATTTATGTAGCTTAGAACGACGGGCTAACAAGTGTACTAGTAATGTGCGACCTGCATTGCTATAATTTTTTTTTAAGACAAACCAAAAACCTCCAATCGTCACGTAGAGAATTATGTAAATTAAATAACCTAATTAGTAATTTATTATAACTCCGTACGGCCATTTGATCAGACTGACAACTACAATGTCATCAACAACTTATACACTATGTGCGAAATAACTATGAGCGTCTGAAGTTGTCCTTATGTGGTTTTGCATTGATAATTTTTTATATAAAAACTCGGTCTAAAGGCAATTGGGAGCGTAAATATTTCGATATTTAAGTATATAAAATATACCAAATTATGTCATTTTACCTGCATGTCAGTTCGAAACGGCTAATTTTAGACGCGCACAGCACAGCTGTTTCGAACAAAATGTAACTTTTTTATTTACGTTAAAATCTATACTTATAAATGCAAATCCTGTCTGTTTGATTGATACGTTTTCCCACCTAAACCGTTGAACTAGATATTAAGAAATATTGGTAGAACCTTGGAGAATGATTAAGGCTATCTTTTGTCACAAATACAGTACATAGTAGTACCTAGCAGTGTCTCGCAGGCATGTCTACATGCACAGCACAAATGCGTCGGCATGACCGGGGAAGTACTATCCTCCCACAGAATATCGACGTCATGTAATAGTATGATACTGTTGCGTTTCGTACGGTGAGTGTGGATCGCCGGAGGCCCAATTCATCAACCTTTTCCTTCTGCTTTCCGTTACCTTTTCTTTAAATAGACTCGGCAACGCATCTGCAACCCTTTTGGTAGCAGATGTCTGGGCGGCGATGACTACTTACCATCAGGTAGCTCGCCTGCTCGTTTGCCGAGTTATCTCATAAAAAAAATCAAAAAGTCCTTTGGGGGGCGAGTAAAACCATAGCTAAGCTAAAGTAAACTTGCAATAACATCCTCTCTCATCATTCCAGGACGAAGTGCTAGCCATCAACGACAAGGTAGTCCTTCGAGCAGACGACCTTCTCAGCTGGATCTGTGTGGGCACGGAGTGGCGCTGGGGGCTGAGGGCGGTGTGGCGCGGCGCCTGCGCTCCCCCCGCCGACACGCCGCGCCACGCGCCGCTGCACCACACCAAGCTGGACTTCAGCGATGTTGCCAGCGAGAAGAATACCATCGGTGAGTGTTTACTGGGTTTCATCACTTGGGTTTTTTTTATGTAGCCTCATTCTCACGATTTGATTTGATTGCCCTGTGACACTTTTAATTGTAATTGTAAATATTTAACTTTCGCATGCCTTATAAAGGTGAGGTGAGACATCTGTGTGCTTTCGGAAAATGTTACAGCTTTTATAATACCATGTCTCTGGCGAATAAATGATTATTCTTTTCTTATTCTATTATTCCTCTTTCGTGTCCGTCCAGGATTGTCAATCCTGGGCTTCCTTATACCACGTTGGCAGAAACCGATCGAGATCATCCCGCCAACGTTTCCTCGGCCGACCTGGTCTACGAATGGTATTACGAGGTTTCCACTCGGTAGCTAGCCTCGCCCACTTATCCGGTTGCATGCGGCTGACGTGGCCAGCCCATCGCCACTTCAATCTCGCAATTTGGTCACTTGGGTTATTTGGTTATATTATGTGCATGTGTCAAGGATAAAAATTGTCAAAGATTGGGTCGCTCAAACTTTCGATAAGTCTTGGAAAGAGGGAAGGGAGGCCTTTGGCCAGTGGGACGAAATCATCAACCCATTACATTGTCCCACTGCTGGGCACGGGTGTCCTCTCAGTACGAGAGGGATTAGGCTAGAGTCCGCCACGCTAGCCTACTGCGGTTTGGCAGACTTCACACGCCGTCAAGAAAATCTCTCAGGCATGCAGGTTTCCTCACGATGTTTTCCTTCACCGTTTAAGCGCGTGATAATTAATTGTTAAGACGCACATGACTTCGAAAAGTCAGAGTTGCGTGCCTTGGATTCGAACTCGAGACCTTTGACTAGGCAGTCCAATGTTCATATCACTAGGCTATCACTGCACAGACGAAATAGGCTAGAAAAAAAAAGTGTCAAGGATAACTTAATGATCAGTTTTGACTTGGCATTCAAATGCAGACATCATCCTTGTAGCCTTTTTCCCAATTATGATGGGGCTGGCTTCTAGTATAACCAGAAGCGGCTGAATATCAGTATATATTTTACAAGAAGCGACTGCCATCAGACCTCCGCAACACCATTTCTGGGCAACACCAATATTCGAAGGAGAGACTGGTTGTCAGGCTTTTTGTGCTTCCGACTGCCTCTAACTTTTGTCATAGGTGTTCGCATGACAACCGGTACCAACAGCTGTACGTGCTTACCAAAGGACGGAGGGGTCTCGCTGTGTTAGAACGTTCTCCCACAGACTGACCGCGGCAGACACTGCTTAACCTTGCAGATCTGTTGATCAGCGCAGTTATATGTACAAATGCTGACATTATATTTATATGCAGACATTTATATTTTCATTCACACAATTCACATGCGCATTTGACCATCGCGCATTTGCCTTTTTGTGTATTTAACGATTAGACAATTGTGCATTTTAATCATTGTACATTTGATCGTTTGATCATACGCGCATTTGATTATGGATCTTTTAAAGTACTTATTGAAATGAAATGAATGAAATGCAATCTATTGATTGCCTTATTAGTCTAATAATTGTAGAGGCGACATCGCTACAGGTCCTGGGGGCCTAGACAATGTCACATTTCCATATATACGAAATGAACAAAAAATTTTGACAACACATTCATAAATTCCTCTCACAGTACTTCTGACATACCAATAAGATCTTCGAGCATCTATCCGCAAACAAATCATCTGTTGGATTAGAATCTAAGAGATCATTAAGTGCGGCCATGTTTATAATGTATGTATCATCCATTCACATCTAATTTGATCCATCTGTCTTGCAGAGGAAGACGCGACTGCCCCCGGGGTCGTGGTGTTCTCGTACCCTCGGTATTGCCGCTACCGGGCCCTTATAGCTCGGCTGGAGGGCATCCAGGCCTCCTGGCTGCGGGACTCCCTGGTGGCAGCCCTAGGCGGGTACGCAGCGCCCACCAGTAATACCAGGATCCTGTACTGCAAGGTGAGGAGTCCTACTGCTAGCCTTATCTAAATCTAAACTAATCCATACTTATATTATAAATGTGAAAGTAACTCTGTCTGTCTGTTACGCTTTCACGCCTTAACCACTCAACCGATTTTGATGAAATTTGGTACTGAGATAGACTAAAGCTTGAGAAAGGACATAGGCTGAAATTTTTTGACAAGGTACGCGGGCGATGCTGTGGGCGGAAAGCTAGTATTATATAGAGGAAACATTTGTGTTTTTGTATGTATGTTTGTAGTGTTTTCACACAAAAACTACTGGATCGATTTCAAAAATTCTTTCATCATTAGAAAGCTGCATCTTCACTAACATTAAAAAAAAATAGGAATCCCTAATAAAAATGCAATAATATAAATCAAAGTGTCAAAACGCGGGCGAAGCTGCGGGCGGAAAGTTATCATTAAATAAAGGTTAAAATTTTTGAAGCGGCGGTAGCCTGATGGCTAGGGCGTCGCACTTGCGATTATGTGGTTGCCGGATCGAAACCCACCCATTGCACTACCGACACTCGTAAAAAAAGCATTTAGCTTAGCACGAGGGGTTAACAAGAATACAAGTAGGTAATGCATGACACACATTGCTAGTAATATAAAAAAAAATTGAAACTAGTTCGTTCTTTAAAACATAGTTCTTACGTACACACCACCCACGGCTACAGGTCAACCTATACTAGTTTAAGTTGATCTCGCACTGTACAGGCTTCCTATACAAGAACGAGGCCAGCGTAAACTGGTTTTGTATAGCTTGATGTGTAGCCGTGCGAACCAACATAGATGTCGCTGTAACAAGTTTCGTTTGCAGGAGACGTTCGAATACCCGGAGCTGGAAGGTCACGAGTTCGTGTGCAACCACCTGGCGCCGCGCCTGAAGGGCCGGCCCCGGGGGCGGAGGCGCCGCGCGCCGCACTCCCCCTCGCCCTCCCCGTCCCCGTCCCCCGGCAGGTCGGGCCGCTCCGACACGGAGTCCCCGCCCCCCGCCGCGCCCGCGCCCGCGCCCGCCTCGCCCACGGTCGGTACCTCTATACAACTAGACTTAACATAACACCTGTATTCCCCGAAGGGTTAGGCAGAGATGTACTAATGTACACCCACATTTCGCCGGTATATTTAGTAGTATGGTAGTATGGCTATTGCCATTAACCGGGCACAAATCCAGACTCCGAGAGCTGCTACTGGGAATTTCATAGAAAAACCCAATAACACTGCTCGACCTGGGAATCGGACCCAGGACCTCTAGCTTAGCAGTCGCGCTTGGGAACAAGACTAACGCGGCAGTCAGAACTAGACATCATCAATAAATTTCATCTTAAAGCTAAAGCGTGATATAGCCAAATAATTTGTGAACAAAAATTGAATTTCGCGCCCAAGACTAACTGTAGCCTTAAGATGACATTTATTTATTACTACAAGAATACGATCCGCCTGAAGCCGTCTGCTGGTAAGCTTCAACCTCCGCCTATAGACATCAGCAACACCAGTCGTATCACTCGCGGGTTGTCGAACTTGAATTTCGCGCACAAGGCTAACGTTTTATGGACACACAAGTATAAAATCCAGTATAAGCTGGCCTCGCATTGCACGGAAAGCGTTTACAATGCGAGGTCAGTCGATACTGGAAATGTGTAGCTTGATGTGTAGCCGTGTGCTAATTATTACATTAGCCTTAAGTCAATATTAAAATTAAAAGGTTCTTAGTATCTGAGAACATAATATAAATATGTTCTACTATACCACACTTAGAAAATAGCCTGTACCAAACAGAAGACCCCATCATCATCACATCGTATTCGTCCATTGCTGGCTACGCCTAGTCTTTAAGCCACGCCACAGAGCCATATCTTCCCCCAGACCCCACAGCTTTAATTTTTTTGTTATCACCCCCAGACCCCCCGCCGCCTGTCTCTCCGCAACGGCGCCCCACAACAGAGTGATGAGGAAGACGAAGACTACAAGAGAGTGGAACAGACGCCAGAAGACCGCGCATTCTTGCAACAACTCAAGATGTTCTACAAGAATCGAGGGGAGCCCTTCAAGAGTGGGCATACGTTGAAGCATTGTGAGTATCTTGCACTACGAAAACAAAACATGAAACAAGAAATTGATCCGGACTGAATTCTTGTTTCATGCTTTTTAGTTGATTTGATCTTTAAGTTTTGGAACTAAGATTGAACATATCATCATATCTGTCACAAAAGGAATGGGTAGGAGTGTAATAACATACATACACAGTTCGCTGGTATATTTAGGCCATGGCGAAGGCGAGCCTATTGCAAATAACCGGGCACAAATCAAAATTCTCAGCTGCTATGACAAATTTCTTAAAAAAATACTCGACAGTCTGCTCGACCTGACAAAACCCTGAGGAATTTACAAAAATAGAATAAATGGTTGTGAAACAAAACAACTGAAAAGCATGAAACAAGAAAACATTCCGAATCGAACTCTTGTTTTATGTTTTTCAGTTGATATTTCCGTAGTCAGGTTATCTGATTAGTAGTTTTTGAGCTGAGGTAGTACACACGGCTACAAATCAGCTATGAATAGCCAGTTTAGACTGACCTCCCATTGTAAAAGTTAATAATCAAGAAAGTCTTCGCGTAAATCAGTACGAATCTTAAAGAAACCTATATGAATGTTGTATGTATGTAGTATCGCTGCGGGCGCTGTACATGTGTGTGACGTCACGCGGCGGGTACGAGGCGGTGTGTCGGCACCAGCTGTGGCGCTCGCTGGCGCTGCACCCGCTGCACCAGCCCGCCAGGACCCGCAGGCACTACGAGAGGTGAGGGGGCGGGGTACTCATCACATCTGACAATATCACTCATCACATCTGACAATATCACTCATCACATCTGACAATCTCACTCATCACATCTGACAATCTCACTCATCACATCTGACTATATCACTCATCACATCTGACAATATCACTCATCACTTCTGACAATATCACTCATCACATCTGACAATATCACTCATCACATCTGACAATATCACTCATCACATCTGACAATATCACTCATCACATCTGACAATCTCACTCATCACATCTGACAATCTCACTCATCACATCTGACTATATCACTCATCACATCTGACAATATCACTCATCACTTCTGACAATATCACTCATCACATCTGACAATATCACTCATCACATCTGACAATATCACTCATCACATCTGACTATATCACTCATCACATCTGACAATCTCACTCATCACATCTGACTATATCACTCATCACATCTGACAATATCACTCATCACTTCTGACAATATCACTCATCACATCTGACAATATCACTCATCACATCTGACAATATCACTCATCACTTCTGACAATATCACTCATCACATCTGACAATATCACTCATCACATCTGACAATATCACTCATCACTTCTGACTATATCACTCATCACATCTGACAATATCACTCATCACTTCTGACAATATCACTCATCACATCTGACAATATCACTCATCACATCTGACAATATCACTCATCACATCTGACAATATCACTCATCACATCTGACTATATCACTCATCACATCTGACAATATCACTCATCACTTCTGACAATATCACTCATCACATCTGACAATATCACTCATCACATCTGACAATATCACTCATCACTTCTGACAATATCACTCATCACATCTGACAATATCACTCATCACATCTGACAATATCACTCATCACTTCTGACTATATCACTCATCACATCTGACAATATCACTCATCACTTCTGACAATATCACTCATCACATCTGACAATATCACTCATCACATCTGACAATATCACTCATCACATCTGACAATATCACTCATCACATCTGACTATATCACTCATCACATCTGACAATATCACTCATCACATCTGACTATATCACTCATCACATCTGACAATCTCACTCATCACATCTGACTATATCACTCATCACATCTGACAATATCACTCATCACTTCTGACAATATCACTCATCACATCTGACAATATCACTCATCACATCTGACAATATCACTCATCACTTCTGACAATATCACTCATCACATCTGACAATATCACTCATCACATCTGACAATATCACTCATCACATCTGACAATATCACTCATCACATCTGACAATATCACTCATCACATCTGACAATATCACTCATCACTTCTGACTATATCACTCATCACATCTGACAATATCACTCATCACTTCTGACAATATCACTCATCACATCTGACAATATCACTCATCACATCTGACAATATCACTTATCACATCTGATCGTATCACTCATCAAATCTGACTGTATTTTGTCGGTATCTAATCAAATCTGACTGCAATCTGATAGTATCACTTGTCACATCTGACAGTATCACTTATCACATCTATAGTGGCGTACCGTTAGGGGGGCATGGCCCCGGCGACATACGAAAGGGGGCGGTGGCAAGGGTCAATAATTTGAAAAGTGTTTATTAAAAACTACTGGTTTACAAGTCGAGAATATAAAATAGCCTAGTAGAGACAAGTTTTCGGGTGGCCCCAGGCAGCGAAATGCCACACAACGCCAATGCACAGCTGACAGTATAACTGATCACATCTTAACATATCACTAATCACATCTACGGCATTACGTCTGACTGGACTCGTATCACTCATTACATCTAACAGTATCACTTATCACATCTGACAGTATCACTTATTACATCAGACCATATCTTTAATTAAAATCTGATTTTAATCTATATAACAGTATAATTTATCACATCTAATATCACTGATCACATCTGACAGCACAACGCATAACATCTGACAGTATAAGTCGTCATATTTGACTGTATTACTCATCAAATCTGACTACTCACTATCAGACCATACCTCTCATCAAATCTGATTGTAAACTGTGTAACAGTATAATTTATCACATGTAAACCTACTCATTACATCTGACTGCATAACTCATCACATCTCACCATGTCACATCTGACTGTATCACTCAATCTCACTTTATCATCAATATTCTATTCCAGATTCCTCCTCCCCTTCGAAAACCACGAACGTAGAAACGGCAGTGCAATAACATACAAAATCAACGGCAAAATAGATGCGGAACCTCACACAATAGCCACCATTGACGTCACGGACTCCCCCCTCCGCGACGATGACGTCAAGATCCTCCGCACGCCCTCCCCCAAATTAGAAAACTACGATCTTTTAAACCCGGACGTGGACAGCGAAACTGGTGAAATAACATCGAAAGACGATATCATAGTGAAGAACGCAGAAGAGTTGAATAGAGAGTTCCTAGAATCTTTGCCAAAAGAAGAGAAGATTGTCAAAATATCTGTCAAACCCGTGGAGAAGTTGATAGAGCCGAGTGCAGTGAAGTTGTTTGAAGGTAGTGTTGCTGGGGTCTCCAAACTCGAAATTACTAGTAAAGTCGAGGATGGAAGGGATACAACTAGAAACTACTTGAACGATTTGCAGACATTTAATATCGGTGAGTTGTATTCAAATTCATTAGTCTAGTGGTCCTAAGCGCGACAGCTGCGCTAGACGTCCTGGGTTCGAGCCGCAGGTCGAGCAAAGTGTTATTGAGTTTTTCTATGAACTTCTCAGTAGTAGCTCGGAGTCTGGACTTGTGCCCGGTTAATGCTAATATACTCGCCCCCTATTACATGGGACCTAAAACATACCAGCGAAGTGTGGGTATACATTAGAGTACACCTCTGCCTAATCCTTCGGGGAAAACAGGATTCATGGTATGATATGTTTTGTTTGTCTAAATTACGCGTGACTGTATCATTAGTTAAGCGCCAGAGGCCCAATTCCTCCTTAAGTCCCCTTCCTTCTCCTTCCCCTCCCTTTTCCTTTAATTTGCTCGGCAACGTATCTGCAACTCCTAAGGTAGCTCGCCTGCTCGTTTGCTGGGTTATCTCATAAAAGATTATTATATTAATAAAAAACAAAATATTCAGGAACGGATCCGTCGCGCTCAACGTCGCTCAACGGTCACGCTGCGCCTACACATCTTGTGAGTTACATTACATTACATCTTTAACCAACTTTAATATATTTGCTTTCTTTCTTTCTTTATAAAAGTAATATTATGAGGCAAGACAATCAACAGCATCCGTTATCAAACAATTAAAAAAAAAAAATTGTTTATTTGGACAACAATAGATCCATATTTTGTGAGTACAAAACAAGAGACTTAAAAAGTAGTGTTAGTAACAAATTATTATAATTTTAAATTTTAATACAATGTGCAGAAGTACTCCATCCTAGCGAGAAGTTAGTACGGAAGTTTTACCTGACCATCCACTGGATGAAGTGCCTCAGCACAGGCGCAGTCAAGTCCTCATAGTCAATAATGTTATTCGCAAAGATACTTAAATATTGTATGCGACCAAATCCAGAATCTCTTCTTGTATTGATGTTGGTTAAATTTTAATGAGCATATTTCTTCATGAATATGTTATTGTACAGAAATCGGCGCCAGGCTCACTGCGATCGCTTCGCGCTGTGAGGGTTAAACAAGGTCGGGGCCCCCCCGCCCCCGGACACAGCGGCCCCGGACACAACGCCCCCGGACATAGCACCCCCGGACATAGCGCCCCCGGACATAGCACCCCCGGACATAGCACCCCCGGACTCAGTGCCCCCGGACACAGCGCCCCCGCGCCTCTAGTACCCGCCCCGCGCCCCGCTACCGCCGATCCTGGTCAGTTAATATAATATACTTGAATATTCGAAATATCACACTCACTTATACGATAAAGCTTACAAACTTGACACTGTGCAGGCAGATGCGTTATATAATGTATAATTTAATATAATTAAATTAAATAGCATAATATTAAAGGTCTTTCTAATAATTCAAAAAATAAACAAGATATCAGTTGAACTTATCAAACCAAAATTTAGTGAAATTGAACTATTTTTTTTAACAAAGTAAATATTCAAAAATATTATCATTTTTTTTATATATTCATTTCATTATAAATACCTAAATCTTTCTTACTTCCTCACCTGAGACCCCTTAATTGCACTCGCGGCCATAAAGGTTATGAATCATTCATATACAACTGATAATATTAATCTGACTCCAGCACTGAACCCGCTGCGCTGCGACTCAGTGTCGTCGTCTCCACCGCTGGGCATGTCGTCGGTGGCGCCCCCTATCACCAACTTCGGCATCCACCATCCGCCGCAACAGAACAACTCGCACGTCGATGACGACATCGTCGAGGTAACTCATTTATGTAGCATTACATCTATCTACATCTACTATCTACATCTGCTTACTATGAATTCAGTACATTATTCTGGACCCACGAGTGTTGATATTTTTCTTCGGTTATTAAAAAAATAAACTGCTTTTTCATACAAAAGTGCAATACCTACACGGTCTAAATGTTTGGAACCGACATAAAATTTTAGCACTGGGGGGTCCAGAATCATGTAGTGAATTAATGCTTAACAAAAAAGCGCAGAAATACGGAACATAGATATTTTAGGATTGCGCGTTTTTTTATTATTTATTCAATTTCGAATTGAATATTCAGAGCTAAGACAGGACGTCTGTCGAGTCAGGTTCTATTCAAGGTTCTATACTAAGCAATAGTATACAATTTCGCACTTATACATTAATTAAATAACTAACAAAATATTTTTTATCCCTAGGTCCCCTACAAGCCTAAGACCCCCGAAATAATCGACCTCGACGAGTACCCCGAAAGCCCCCAAGCAGTGAAAAAGAAGAAACTCGACATCTTGAAGGAACGGGGGCTAGAGGTAACCGCGCTGCCCCCCTGGCAGGGGGTCCCGCCGCAGATGATGACCCCTCCGATCATGTTGAACCCGGCGGTGCAACACCAAATCATGACGCAAGCACAATTATTCCAAATGTATAATATTATTCCACCTAATTATGCCAACGGTATTCAACCCCCCAAAGTTATTCAGGCATCCTCTATATTCGGTACGTCAGGTCCCGAGAAGACTGTTTATGGGAATCCTAAAGACCCCTTCATGCCCCCACCTCACGTGATACACGGCGTTCCAGTCAAACCGTTGCGGACTGCACCCCCAACGATGACCCCTCAGGATATCCTCGACTTGACCTGTAAGTCTAGCAGCCCCCCTCCCCAAAAGCCTGCCGTGGAAATAGTCAGGGTACCCCCCTCGCCCTCCCCGAATCACACAGCTCAGAACTTATCAAAGAATTATACATTAGTCGATGGCAAAGCGGTGGTCGGATCAAATTTAGAAATAACTTTAGTCAATAAAGCCCAAAGTCCTGGGAAGAATAGACCCCCACAGAAGCGGTCCAGCAACGGGAAGTTCATGTCGACGAAGACCCCCACTCCCCCTAAAGAGACCTACCCTAAATACAGCAGCCCCTCACACACTAGTACCCATAAAAAACCCCCTATCAACATCCCTAATTACCAAATAAGAGAAGACACCCCCCCGAATCAAAGTCAGATGCTCCAAAACGCAATGAAAAACCAGAATCTAGCTCAAATTATGGATTTACAGAAAAATTCTGTTCCTATGACCTCATTTATGGACCCTTACATGGCTCTGTATAATAGTTTAGCGGGTCAAATGGACCCCAGACAGCTGGCGATGTACCGCGACCTGATGGCCAACCAGATGCGAGGGTACCCCGGTCTGCTCAACCTGGGGGTCTCTAGTACACCAACAACGAAAAATTAGTAGTCTAGTCTGTGGTTATTTTGTGATAATTATAATTGGTGGCTTGAGTTTTGTGAATTATACAGCAATTCTTCGTATTTTACCGACTTAGAAGAGAGCGACATTCTCAATCTGTCTGTATATATTTGTTTGGGCATTAATATCTCCGATGTTTTCATTTCATGTACGGTTCGGGCCTTTCTGAACGGCCTTGCGTGCAAGTACAGTCATATACAGGGTGGCAGGGACATCGACGCACATCCGCTTACCACGACTTCAGTACATGATTCTGGACCCCCTTGCGTTGATATTTTTCGTCGGTTATGAAAAAAAAACTGCTGTTCCATACATTTTGACCGTGTAGATATTACACTTTTGTTTGTAAAAGCTATTTTTTTTTTCATAACCGACGAAAAATATCAACGCAAGGGGGATCCAGAATCATGTACTGAATTCGTGGTAAGCGGATGTGCGTCAATGTCCCTTACACCCTGTATATTTGTTTGGGCGTTCATATTTCATTTCATGTACGGTTCGGGCCCTTCTGAACGGCTGTGCGTGCAAGTATGTACAGTCATATATAAAAGTATTATTGTGCAAAAAAAGATAGTTTTAAAGAAAATAATTACGAATACCAAACATTTACGACCTCGCCTGTCCTGATATTAAAAACCAATGCGAAACCACTTGCGAATAACTTCAGTTAAACACAGTTTTATCTTCAGTTGGTCCTGTATTTGTTTTCAGGCAATAGGGATGTTTAAATGCCCTTCAATAATTATAAAAAAAAACGTAATTTCACGATCTTTTCTTTTAATTTTTTTATACTTACATGTAGATAAAAAAATAACTCTTAAGCCACCAAATTGATCTCCCGGGGATAAATTTATTTTAATTGAAAGTGTGGGAACAATTAACATTATTGTTTCAATGGAAAATGTTTTTTTTTTTGTAAATATTAGATAATAAGTCAAATAGCTCGTTTTAATTGAAAATTTTAATTTCAAGTGTGTAGTAATGTTTATATGTTTGTAAGTGTTGATCTACGAAACTGATAGATAATAATTAGAAGAATAAAAAAAGATTTTAATTACAGACATTGATGTGATTTTATAAAAAATAATATAAGTATTTGTTTTTTAATTATTTGGGGAATACCAATTTTAATTTATAAACAGTTTCCGAGATGAATATAATATAAGGACTAAAGTTACTACGCACTGTTTTTATGTAAAATAATGTTGTGTTATTACTACTAGCTGAATTTGTAGTTAAAATACATTCTTCATTAAAATAAAATTTATGTCTAATTTATACCAGGATTTGATGTTCTAAAGTGAAACTTTTCTCCTTCGCCTGAATATCAGTATTTTACACCGAAGCGACCTCAGATCAAATAAAAAGTTAAGATGGAACTTTGCGAACAAAAAAGTGAGGCCGGCTAAAACTACGCCATACCGTGTACAAACACAATTACACGCACACATGTATTAGTTAACTACGCCTTATCTTGTCAGTCGAGCTTTCGCTAGCTCGACTGACAAGATAAGGCGTAGTTTCGGTATACGTGTGTGCGTGTAATTGTGTTTGTACACGGCAAGGCGTAGTATTAGCCGGCCTCACTTCTTTGTTCGCAAAGTTCCATCTTAACTTTTAATTGATCTGAGGAAGCGACTGCCATCAGACCTCCGCAACACATTTTCTAGATACCCTAAAATACACTAAATTGTCAGGCAATGTGGACTTCTGAATACCACAAATGTAGATCTGTGTCAGAATCAATTGACAACATTTTCAAGTGGTCTGAATCTTCACGAAATGTATACCAAAAAACTGTACCTAAACTGTACTAAATAGTACCTATGCTTAGATAAATAGTACCTCACGCGAAGGTATACAAAACACATATTTTTTTGTCACGCCATTCTGACGTCAGGTTGTCTTGACAAAGTTCGTATCGTCCAAACGCCTGATAATTATGTTCTTGGGTATTTATCAATAAATTGTACCAAAATAGTACCCTAAAAAACAAGCATTCAAAAATGAAAATCTTACGGGATTTCTCTGAAATCACAAAAACTAAAATTGACTTCCAAGCCGCGTTTTTTTACTGACTAGGTCTAAAAAATGTCGATTGTTGCTCATCAATAATATTAGTAGGATTATTGTTAATAAATAATTACTTAGTAGGGTGATATTTTTTAGGTGCCTAATTCAAAAATTGAATTAGGGACATTGGGCCTAAAAAATAAAATAAAAAACGATTTAAAAATCCCGCCAAGAAGCCTTATAGATTTGATAAACCACAAATCCTTGCAAAAGAAAACCGATTCCTACTTAGGATGATTCGCGAGGCTATTAAAATTAAAAAACATTCAAATTTCAATAGAGAAGATGGCTGGGTCTTACCATCTGCTTGGAATCCCATCATAGATTCCATTAAATCTAAATCCAAGCACAAGACTGCGAGACCTAAGGATACGGTGAGCTCATTCTGCGTGACCGGATAAATTAATAATCAACAAAATGTAGGGTAGCTGTTGATAATTTTGACATTAGGACGACCAACACCTCAGTCCACCCGTGACCATGGATGCTGTAAAGGATCCGAAACGTCGGGAATTTAATAATATCAATATAAACGCGATAAAATCAATAAAAAGTAGTTTTATTTCAATGTCTAATGTTCGCGTAAGTGTTAGAAACTCCAAGACTCGGAGCTAAAAACGTAGTTAATCGTTGCTAATACTTAGTTCCGTGCGACGGGCCCGTTCGAAGACGAAGACAATCAGATTCTTGGTCAACATCGGCGCAGAGCTGGTCGAGGAGGCGGGTAAGTGGAGGCACAGAATTAGTTTATAGAGGTTTCTTTTAAAATTATCAAACTACTGAGCCATTGGACCATTGGACTGCCAAGTCAAAGGAGTCAGTGGATACGAAACGGGGAACTATGAAAAAAAGACTAAGACTAAGAAAAATTTCACCAAAATCCATCGCCTAAGCAAGCCTTCGGGACACGGTGGGATGTGGGAGTAGTAGGGTGGGGGAACACCATGGCACACCTCAAGGTCAAAATTCCTAAAGTCGAACTCCATCATTCTCACTAATCTTGAACTTGAGGTCAAGGTCAAATTTTCGAAGGTTGACATTAGCTATTTTCCTGAGGTTACCAACCTTGACGTCACTGTCTTTGACGTTGAGGTCAAGGTCAAACTACCTAAAGTAAAAATCCGCAATTCTCCTAAGGTCACCGAATTCCGAAAACCAAGATCCTTGATTCTCAGGAGCAGTAACAGGTCAATATTCATGGTGTCCTTCAGGTCAAGGTCAAATGACATTAGGGTCAAGAACAAGTGACTTTGAGGTCAAGCTCAAGTGATACCGGAGGCCATGTCGACGGAGACCCGCTTTTCGGGGCTCCTACTTCTGGGTGGTTTAAAAAAAAATAACCACGAAGGGGATGGCGGGGACCTATCCGAGTCAGGATGCCCCAAGTTCCGAGCTCGCTACGCTCGCTCTTGTATCCTAAGTTCTCCTAGTACAGAAATATTGCATTTTGTAACCGATCCTTCGACATCGCTTTTACGACAAACGGTTGGTCGGAGACAAAAATCACCCAAAGACTTATCGCCTTATTTTTGGTGTTCTATAGGATAGAATCACGTCAACAACGATTTGAGAAAAACAAAAAAAAAACATTTTTTTTTTTTCGAAGTCCCTGACGCCTTTCGAATGTCAGAATCCCTTCGACATCGCTTTTACGACAAACGGCTGGTCGGAGAAAAAAATTGCCCAGATGCTTTTCGCCTTATTTTTAGGTGTTCTATACGATAGAATCACAACAACGATTTGAGAAAAACAAAAAAAAAATTCCTAGTCCCTGCCGCCTTATTAATAGAATCAAATCAAATCAAAAATGTTTATTTGTCAGAATATGGTACAAATGATGTGTTATAATATTGATTCCAGCATATCTCCCTTCGACATCGCTTTCACGACAAACGGTTGGTCAGAGACAAACATCACCCAGATGCTTTTCGCCTTTCTTATAGGTGTTCTATACGATAGAATCGAGAAAATAATCAATTTTTGAAAATCATTTTTTTTTTCAACAAAAAATCTGTTTTTTTTTCCTCAGTGCCCCTTTACGTATACTCCAACCGACAAAGATTTCGAGTTCGAATCCAAGGCACGCACCGCTGTCTTTTCTAAGTCATGTGCGTATTAATAATTAATTATCACGCGCTTAAACGGTGAAGGAAAACATCGTGAGGAAACTTGCATGCTTGATAGATTTTCTTGACGGCGTGTGAAGTCTGCCAACCCGCAGTAGGCTAGCGTAGTGGAC
Organism: Subacronicta megacephala; assembly: GCA_958496365.1. NCBI lineage: Eukaryota > Metazoa > Arthropoda > Insecta > Lepidoptera > Noctuidae > Subacronicta > Subacronicta megacephala. The sequence goes on along the minus strand of OY292542.1, from coordinate 6,859,369 downwards.
TATAGCCTAATCCCTCTCGTTCTGAGAGGAGACCCGTGCCCAGCAGTGGGACAATGTAACGGGTTGATGATGAAACCACTGAGACAAGTCACAACAACAAACGATTGTCATATTTATTTGTACGATAACTGTTGCCAATAGCTTTACGTGCTCTCTGTTGCACGGAGGGGGCTCGATGTGTTAAGAATGACCACCCGTCCACAGACCGACCCCGGCAAGCGCAGCTTAACCTAACAATAAAATAATGATCAGCGCAGTTATCAACTTAACCAGAAGCTTCTCTATAGTAAAAAAGTATCAATATTTTATACTATATTGTATGCACAGTGTGTCCCGCGCTAAGTTCTCGACAAATGGGATTGTTGCATTTTTAGGGTTCCGTAGCCAAATGGCAAAAAACGGAACCCTTATAGATTCGTCGTGTCTGTCTGTCTGTCCGTCCGTATGTCACAGCCACTTTTGTCCGAAACTATAAGAACTCTGCTGTTGAAAATTGGTAAATAGATGTATTCTGTGAACCGCATTAAGATTTTCACACAAAAATAGAAAAAAAAACAATAAATTTTGGGGGTTCCCCATACTTAGAACTGAAACTCAAAACTTTTTTTTCATCAAACCCATACGTTTGCTATGGATAGGTCTTCAAAAATGATATTGAGGTTTCTAATATCATGTTTTTCTAAACTGAATAGTTTGCGCTAGAAACACTTCCAAAGTGGTAAAATATGTTCCCCCCCCTCCTGTAACTTCTAAAATAAGAGAATGATAAAACAAAAAAAAATATGATGTAGGATTTTGAAAATTCTTTCACTAACAGAAAGCTACATTAATCCTGAGTGACAGTCATTATAAAAATTAAAAAAAAAAACCCCCGACAATTGCATTATATCTCGACCGTTTTTCATCAAACATAGCTAAGAACTCTCCCGACTAATTCACCTTTCCAATAAAAAAAACTAAATCAAAATCGGTTCATCCGTTCGGGAGCTACGATGCCACAGACAGACACACACACAGGCACGTCAAACTTAGAGCACACCGTCGTTTTTGCGTCGGGGGTTAAAAATAAAATCAAACAATTTGCGATTTCTTTTTATTCCTTATTAAATTACAAACATCGCGAGGCGAATTTATGCCCAGCAGTGGGCTAGGCGAGGTCGGGCGCCCACAGCTTGAATGTGCGGTCGTAAGAACACGTCGCTATGAACTTGTTGTCGGCTGAAATGTCTGCACTCATCACCTGTAATTAATTAATTACCATATACCATCACGCCTGTATTCCGCGGAGGGTTAAGCAGATGTGTACTAATGTGACATACGATGTGTAAGTGGTGAGTGATCCCAACCGCAATTGCTACGCTAGAGGTCTTGGGTTCGATCTCCAGGTCAAGCAAAGTGTTATTGGGTTTTTTAATGAAATTCTCAGTACTAGCTCGGAGTCTGAATTTGTGCTTAATGGCAATAGGCTCGCCCCCTATTACATGGGACTTGAAACATATGTGGGTGTACATTAATACACCTCTGCCTAACCCTTCGGGGAATACAGGCGTGATGGTATGTTAGACGTAAAATATTAGATTTGGGTTCCTCTTCGATTGTTTGTCATTTTAGTACAATAATAAAAAAAAATCAATTTTGTAGGTAGTTGGATGCTTACCCAAACTACGTATGCCCATCTTATGGATTAGAATGGACTGCTTCAAAATAAACAATACTTGTACGATTTTATTATACGCCCCCTTATTATCTCTGCTTAACCCTTCGGGAGGATACAGGAGTTATTAATTTATTTATTTCTCTTTTCTTTTTGTTATGTATAAATGATCCGCCAAGTTGCATTGTACGGGGGCTAGGGGCTAGCACATCAAGTTACTACGAAATGTCAAATTTTCTCAATTGATTTTGAACATTATCCTCAACAATTTAAGGTTTAAAATCATTTGGAGAAATTTGACAGATTTGTGTAACTTGATGTGCTGGCGACTGTACCTAGAATGTGATATAGCTGAAAAAATTGGGAAAAATCAAGAAAAATTTGAATTTCGCTCAAAACCCTCACGGTTTGGCCTTAACAAACTACCTCTACGTTGTATACGTAATACGTGTTTCGTCAAAAATGTTTAGTTCCTGTGTACCTTGTTGTCGTGTCCGGACAGTGTCCGGAGCGGGTGCCAGGCGGGGTTGGACCACAGCTTGGCGCTCTTGTCGTACGATGACGTCAGCAGGAAGTGACCCGTGCCCTTCTGGTAGCGCACATCTGAAACAAACCAAACATAAATCCATTGCTTCTACAAACACAAAATAGGTATCTTCTAGACAACCGCGCTCCATCGTAGACCACTTCTGTGCTTAACAACAGGCAAGTTGTGGTCAAGCGTAAGCCTATCTGCGATTAAAAAAAAACACTATCCAATCTGAAAATCGCATACTTTCCAGGAGAGCAATTTAAAGTTTGTTTCCGTCGTTACGTAACATGTGCAGTACTAATTTTGTACAACTAAAGACTTCTTCAAAAATTTCATGAAAAAATTTCTTTCTTATCTATTCGAAAAAGCTTTATATCCAATTTTTTTTAACTCCAAAAAAGGAAGTTGTAATAACTTCAATTTGAAATCCATACACTAAGGTGAACATACATAACGTACCATCACGCTTGTACACCCGAGGGTATAAGTAGAGACACAATACACCACCTACAGTTCGCCGGTATATTTATGTCGAATTTAACAGGGGGGTAGGGAGATCTATTGCCATTAACACTATTCAAATTCCGAGCTGCTACTGAGAAGTTCGTAGAAAACCCAAATAAAACTGTGCTTGATATCGAACAGAGGACCTCTAGCGTAGCAGTCCCTTACGACCAATAATAATAATGTTATAAGTTACTTAACTAAACTTAGGTATTATTAAATATTAGACGTGCTGTCATATTAAATATTTGCATTTTTTTTATTTTTTTATTATATATGTATATGCAGGATATGCAATCAGTCACATGACAATGAGCAGATGTGTTGGGGAGCGGCAAGGTAGGTGCAGCGAAGTTACAGGGAATTGTGTGCAATTCCAATATTTCACGCCTTTTTAACCTTCTTAGGGTTCTTGGAACAGTAAGTTCCACAGCCAGCTCATTTGGATGATGTTGTAGTCGCTTTTTGTAGTCATTTGAGGAGGAGATTATTTCTTCCTTCACAGTGCTAACCTTCAGATTTTCATGAACTTCTGTATTTTTTATGAACCATGGGGTTGTTAGCTATTTGTTTAAGTATGGTCTTCAGCTCTTTTTAAATTTATATATTCTATATAGATAACCTTTAATGGCAACAGACTCGCCCCCTATTACATGGGACCTAAACATACCGGCGAAGTGTGGGTGTACATTAGTACACCTCTGGCTAACACTTCGGGGAATACAGGCGTGATGGTATGCTATGTTTATTTGCATTGTTAAATTGTAATGCCTTAACAGGCAACTAAGTTTAAAGAACCTACCTATTATTAACATCTTCAAATTTCAGTACACTCCCAATAAAGAATTTGAAGTTGTATTCGAAGGTAGAGAGGTGAAGGTAAAAAAGTAGAGGTAGCACTCACCACTTAGTAGATGTGTATGTGCAGGTATTGTATACAGCGCTGACCGTCTGCGAAGGTCCCAGATTTTAACCTGAAAATAAACAATAGAACTCAGATCAAATAAAAAGTTAAGATGGAACTTTGCGAACAAAAAAGTGAGGCTGGCTAAAACTACGCCTTGCCTACGGGATATCGATGTATCGAAAGCTCGACTAACAAGGTAAGGCGTAGTTTCGGTATACTTGTGTGCGTGTAATTGTGTGTTGTATATGTCCGCCCCCAGCACGGGCCCCAGGTGTCCCCCCACTACTACTGTACTAGTATCGCTCACCTGATGGTCCGCGGCGGCGGTGGCGAGCTGGTGTCCGGCGGGGGCCCAGTCCGCCCCCAGCACGGGCCCCAGGTGTCCCCCCACTACTACTGTACTAGTATCGCTCACCTGATGGTCCGCGGCGGCGGTGGCGAGCTGGTGTCCGGCGGGGGCCCAGTCCGCCCCCAGCACGGGCCCCAGGTGTCCCCCCACTACTACTGTACTAGTATCGCTCACCTGATGGTCCGCGGCGGCGGTGGCGAGCTGGTGTCCGGCGGGGGCCCAGTCCGCCCCCAGCACGGGCCCCAGGTGTCCCCCCACTACTACTGTACTAGTATCGCTCACCTGATGGTCCGCGGCGGCGGTGGCGAGCTGGTGTCCGGCGGGGGCCCAGTCCGCCCCCAGCACGGGCCCCAGGTGTCCCCCCACTACTACTGTACTAGTATCGCTCACCTGATGGTCCGCGGCGGCGGTGGCGAGCTGGTGTCCGGCGGGGGCCCAGTCCACCCCCAGCACGGGCCCCAGGTGTCCCCCCACTACTACTGTACTAGTATCGCTCACCTGATGGTCTGCGGCGGCGGTGGCGAGCTGGTGTCCGGCGGGGGCCCAGTCCGCCCCCAGCACGGGCCCCAGGTGTCCCCCCACTACTACTGTACTAGTATCGCTCACCTGATGGTCCGCGGCGGCGGTGGCGAGCTGGTGTCCGGCGGGGGCCCAGTCCACCCCCAGCACGGGCCCCAGGTGTCCCCCCACTACTACTGTACTAGTATCGCTCACCTGATGGTCTGCGGCGGCGGTGGCGAGCTGGTGTCCGGCGGGGGCCCAGTCCGCCCCCAGCACGGGCCCCAGGTGTCCCTCCAGGAACATCACACAGCGCCCCGTCCGCAGGTCCCACACGCGACCGAACGCATCCATACCACTGGGACACAATTATATACAAATTATTTTTTATTCATTTATTTAGTAATTTGTGATTACATTAACTTTGCCCCGCTCCCAAGGGTCATAGCGTGATGCTAAATAGTCTATAAATATACCTATACTATATTATACATTTCTAGGTTGTTGCTTTTGCCAAATAAAATTAGCGTACACACAGCCTCAGATCTAATAAAAAGTGAACAACGTACAACGTGTAATTAATTGTGTGTTGTACACGGCAAGGCGTAGTTTTAACCGGCCTCACTTCTTTGTTAGCAAAGTTCCATCTTAACTTTTTATTTGATCTGAGCACACAGCTACATGCCAAGCTTTCATGTTTCAGTTTAGCTTAAATGAATTAATAATAATTTATAATAATATTCACCCGGTGACTGCCAGCGAGCCGTCGCATTGGAAGGCGACGCTGTACACTGGCTTAGCATGACCTTCCTGATGCAGCACCTCTGAGCCTGAACAACAAACATACCATCAGTCATCACGCCTGCATTCCCCAAAGGATTAGGCAGGAATGCACTTAAATTTTTTTATTAGTATCACCGCCCGTTCGCGCTGACGACAAAACATGTTGGAAATAACTATTTTACTTTATCTAAGTCTCAAAGAGTGACAGGGATATTTAGCTATTTGCAAAATGTTTAATTGTCAGTTGGAACGCACGGTTAGAATGGGTCGGAACGATCGGAAAAAGTACTACCCTCCCACAGAATGTCGACGTCAAGTAGCAGTATGCATACTATTGCGTTTCGTAAGGTGAGTGTGGAGCGCCGGAGGCCCAATTCCTCCGTCAGTCCCATTCCTTCTCCTTTTCTCCTTCCCCTCCCTTGTCCTTAAGTAGGCTCGGCAAAGCATCTGCAACTCCTTTGGTATTGAAGATGTCCATGAGCGGCGATGACTGCTTACCAGGTAGCTCATATGCTCGTTTGCCGAGTTATCACATAAAAAAAATGTACACAACTACAGAGTTAAAAGATGTATGAATGGAAGAAGCGAAAGAGATATGCAAGAGTCGTAGCAAGTGGCGGTCCATAGTTTCTGCCTACCCCTGTGGGAAAAAGGCGTGTAAAAGTGTATGTATGTATGTACAACGATGAATTTAAATAAGGTTCAAAATGGTGACTGACCTGTATGCAGGTCCCAGAGCCTCCAGGAGTGGTCAAACACCGTGGTGGCCAGGAACCTCCCCGACGGGTGGAACTCCAGCCGGGAGACACGAGCCGGGCTGTGACCCTCCAGCGAGGCCATCGGGGACTCGCTAATTCAAAGTTACAAAATAATACATTATAGTCGATGTCCTATACCGATGCGAGAAACGCCTCAATGAAAAGAAAAGAAAGATATCCTACCTGAAGCGAGCCTATCTGAAGTGACACTGTCTGAAGTGACCCTATCTGAAGTGAGTCTGTCTGAAGTGACCCTATCTGAAGTGATCTTACCTGAAGTGCAATGATCCTACCTTTATCTTTTAATCAAAATAGCCGTATCACTCTTTTAGCTCTCTAGCTCATTTAGCTCCCATTGAATCCTGAGTCGATGATCTATTCAGTGAGCGAGAGATACACTTACATACCCTATCAATACAACATGTGAGCCGATCAACGAGCTAGATTTGTAAATATGCTAAAGCATTTTCTACTTTGTCCCTATTAAAATAAAGATCGATTTACAATGAAGATTCATGGAGCTAATTGAGCCGGAGAGCTAGTCTAGTCAACTAGCTAGCTCATTTTTATACGTACTTCTACACATCAGGTATACAAAACGGTCAAATATCTCCAAATGATTTCAAAACCTTAAAATTTGACAATTAAGTTCAAAATCGAGTGAGAAAATTCGACATTATGTGGTACACTGATGTGACCCAACTATTGCCGAAAAAATAATTCCATCCCGGCCTCTACAGTTGCTACAGGTATTTCTCACCTTTTGAAGTTCCACAGATGCACGGTACCGTCGTACGCGCAGGTTGCCATGGTGCAGGCCTCGGACCCCCCCTCCTCCTCTGTGACATCCATGGGAGCGGACTCGGGACTGGTATCTTCTTCTTTTGATTGTGCTAACTGAAAGAGAAGAATATATGACAGTTTGAGTGATATAACTGTGTGAAGTGAGCCTGCCTGAAGTGACTCTTTCTGAAGTGACTGAAGTGACTCTGTCTGAAGTGACCCGTGTTAAGTGACTCTACCAGAAGTGACTCTGTCTGAAGTAACCTAGTCTGAAGAGACCCTGTCTGAAATGACCTTTCTGAAGTGACTCTGTCTGAAATGACCTGTCTGTCTGATGTGACTCTGTCTAAAGTGACTGTCTGATGTGACTCTGTCTGAAGTGACTCTGTCTGAAATGGCCTGTCTCTCTGAAGTGACTCTGTCTGAAGTGACTCCTTCTGAGGTGACCCGTCTGAAGTGACTCTGGCCGACGTGACCCGTCTGAAGTGACTCTGTCTGGAGTGAGCCTGTCTGAAGTGAGCCTGTCTGATATGACCTGTCTGAAGTGACCCAGTCTGAAGTGACTCTGTCTGAAGTGACTCTGTCTGAAGTGACTCTGTCTGAAGTGACTCTGTCTGAAGTGACTCTGTCTGAAATGACCTGTCTCTCTGAAGTGACTCTGTCTGAAGTGACTCCGTCTGAAGTGACTCCTTCTAAGGTGACCCGTCTGAAGTGACTCTGGCCGACGTGACCCGTCTGAAGTGACTCTGTCTGAAGTGACTCCGTCTGAAGTGACTCCTTCTGAGGTGACCCGTCTGAAGTGACTCTGGCCGACGTGACCCGTCTGAAGTGACTCTGTCTGGAGTGAGCCTGCCTGATATGACCTGTCTGAAGTGACCCATGCGAAGTGACTCTGAAAGAAGTCTGTCTAAAGTGACCCAATCTGATGTGACTCTGCCAGAAGTGACTCTGTCTGAAGTAACCTAGTCTGAAGAGACCCTGTCTGAAACGACCTTTCTGAAGTCACTCTGTCTGAAGTGACTTTGTTTGAAATTACCTGTCTGTCTGAAGTGACTCTGTCTGAAGCGACTCTGTCCGAAGTGACTCTGTCTGAAGTGACTAGTCTGAAGTGACCCGTGTTAAGTGACTCTGCCAGAAGTGACTCTGTCTGAAGTAACCTAGTCTGAAGAGACCCTGTCTGAAATGACCTTTCCGAAGTCACTCTGTCTGAAGTGAGTCTGTCTGGAATGACCTGTCTGTCTGAAGCGACTCTGCCTGAAGTGAGTCCGTCTGAAGTGACTGTCTGATGTGACTCTGTCTGAAGTATCCTAGTCTGAAGAGACCCTGTCTGAAATGACCTTTCTGAAGTCACTGTCTGAAATGACCTGTCTGTCTGAAGTGACTCTGTCTGAAGTGACTCTGTCTGAAGTGACTCTGTCTGAAGTGACTCTTTCTGAAATGACCTGTCTGTCTGAAATGACATGTCTGTCTGAAGTGAGTCTTTCTGAAATGACCTGTGTCTGAAGTAAGTCTTTCTGAAATGACCTGTCCGTCTGAAGTGACTCTGTCTGTAGCGACTTTGTCTGAAGTGACTGTCTGATGTGACTCTGCCAGAAGTGACTCTGTCTGAAGTTACCTAGTCTGAAGAGACCCTGTCTGACATGACCTTTCTGAAGTCACTGTCTGAAATGACCTGTCTGTCTGAAGTGACTCCATCTGAAGTGACTCTGTCTGAAGCGACTCTGTCTGAAGTGACTCTGTCTGAAGTGTGACTGTCTGAAGTAACTCTGTCTGAAGTGACTCTGTCTGAAGTGACTCTGTCTGAAGTGACTCTGTCTGAAGTGATTCTCTCTAAAGTGACTCTGTCTGAAGTGACCCTGCCAGAAGTGACTCTGCCAGAAGTGACTCTGTCTAAAGTAACCTAGTCTGAAGAGACCCTGTCTGAAATGACCTTTCTGAAGTCACTCTGTCTGAAGTGACTCTGTCTGGAGAGAGCCTGTCTGAAGTGCCCCAGTCTGAAGTGTTTGACTTTTTTTTTAACTATGTAGATGGCGCCGGCATTTCCTTTCTGACGACTTTTGAGAAGAATCATCAATAAAAAAAAAAACTTGGTCTTTTATTGTTCGAAAGAAAGAAAGAACGAATAGTTCGGCTCTATTCATGGTAAACATTATTATGATATATATGTATAGTGAGTTAGCCTATTTAATTGAGGCTAAGTAAGGTCGCCAGTCGGGTTACCTCTAAATGTCAAATTTTCTGAGCCGATTTTGAATTAATAGTCCATCTAATCTAATAGGTACCTTTTGACAGTTTTGACAGATTAACAATTTAGGGATGGGGTCAAAGAAATGTTTTTCTACATTATTCGATTCTTAATTGATATCGATATCATTTCATTGTATTTACCAATTGATTACTGTTTTACGGATTTTTATATACACGCTACACAGGCGGGTTGGGTCTAAGTAGTATGCGTGAAGTTAATTTATACAGAAGTGACATAATTTTTATTTGACTTAATATCACCTATTTTCATGAAGTCTTTTGTTAAAAACTAGCGAATGGTTGTTTTACACTAATATTTTCAATAATTTTAGTTTCGTTCTGAGTATTACGCTTATTTAAATGAGATGCCACCAAAAAACACGGCTGGATTGAAAACGGCTCGTTATCAATTAATTCGATTATTCGTAATCTTTTACCCATTATGTGTTCCCAAGTGAATTTAAAGAGTCGCAACAATACGTTAAAGGACCTGGGCCCCTAGACAATGTCACATGTTCATTATCGTTGACGAAGTTAGATATCCGAAATGTATGTATTTGACATAATTTCATCACATGACATATCGAAAGGTTATGCCAATTCCACACATTTCTGATATCTAACTTCGTTATTGATGATAACGATGTGACATTGTCTAGGGCCCCTGACTAGGTACACAACATTGAAATGAAGTCTAGAAAAAATCTATCTATTGTATAAAGTGGTTATTTAGCCTAGTTTGAAGGATTTGAATTTAAATTTAGTGATTAGCATTGTAGATTTTGTGATAAAATAAAAATAGCTTCATAATTGTATGGTTTTACGGCGAAGGTTACTGAAATTGTGTGCCCTACGCCTATGCAAAGTTATTTCTGCTTAAAAAGTATAAATCAAAGGGTACCTATTATTTAAGATGGACTATAATCATTAACATTTTAAGATTTACAATCATTTTGGAGAAATTTGACAGTTTTGTATAACCTGATGTGCTGGCGTAGTACCTTGTTGGCGAAGTGGTGTGGCATGGTGGCTTCAGGGTGGAAGGCAGCGCCGCTCACGTTACACTTGTGTCCCTTCAGCACCTGCAGCGCGCGGCACTCCGGCACCGACCACACCTTGGACAGGCCAGACCTGCGAGAGGATATCAAGATAACACACCAAACACCGACAAATCATAGGTCTATATTGTGACTTTACGGTTAAAAAAATACGATTTTTATTTCTCTCTAAAAAATCCATTATAAACAGGTTGGAAGGGACATCGACGCACAAACGCTTACCATGAATTCAGTACATGATTCTGGACTCCCTTGCGTTGATATTTTTTGTCGTTTATTTAAAAAAAATACTACTTTTTCATACAAAAGTGCAATACCTACACGGTCAAAATGTATGGAACGGCTGATTTTTTTAAACATAACCGACGAAAAATATCAACGCAAGCGGGTCCAGATACTGAATTCGTGGGAAGCGGATGTGCGTCGATGTCACTTCCACACTGTATATTTATCGATTTTGAATAAAATAATAATCGATAAAAAAAAAACCTTTTTTCGGATAATGAAATGTATGTTTATTTATTAATGCTTTATGCACCGTTGGTACAAAGGCGGTCTTAATGCCATAAGGCATTTTCTGCCAGACAACCTTGAGGTGATGCAGAGATAATTAATAATACAGTAGTGCACTCGTAGATCAAAGAGAGATTAATAAAATGTAGACTAAAATAAATTATATTAGATATACAATAAACATAAACAGATACATATAAGTATGTACTCGTAATACATAAAATAATAGGATATATATAACTTATAAATATATAAAAATATGATACATATAATATTAGATAAGCAGATAGATCAATTCAAGACGATGAATCAGCCAAATTACAGTCGAGAAGGTGTTTTCGTAGCTTTTGTTTAAAAGATAGCCGAGTGTTTGCCAACCTGATTTCAGACGGGAGAGCATTCCATAATAAAATAGCTTGGACAAAGAAGGTAGAATGAACGAAGTCAGAAGAGTGTGAGGGACATTGAAGGAGACGGTTATTTGAAGATCGCAAATATTTTGTATGATTTGTACACAGATACTGAAAGTGAGAAGTTAAGTACGAAGGAGAATTGGAAGAAAAGAGAACAGAGTACAGCATAGTCAATGCTCTCATGTGCCTACGTTGCCGAATAGGCATCCATTTAAGGAGCGTGCGGAATTCAGATACATGATCATATTTGCGAAGGTTAAAGACGAAACGAATGCAGTTATTAAGAAGGCGATCAAGTTTGTTGAGCAGATCTGCATTCAGGTCATAGTAGCACACATCACCATAGTCAATTATAGGAAAAATTAGGGCCTGCATAAGCATTGTTTTGGTCTTCGGTGGAAGTAGATTTTTCAGCCGGTATAAAGAACGTAGCGATCCCGTAACTTTCTGACTGACACTAGCTACTTGGTTTCGCCAGCTAAGGGTAGTATCAATATGTAAACCAAGATCCTTAACACTAGCGCTAATGGGAATGACCTGGCCATCAAAAATTACTTGGGGAAGGGTGATGTTGCCCATTTTACAAATATTTCGCTGACTGCCTATGATAATCGCTTGACATTTGTCTGGGTTTACCGCAACACCAAACATGTCGGACCATCTTTTTATAGCGATCAGGTCAGAATTTATTGCCTGGATTGCATTGGATATATTTTCCACCCCAGCTTGACAATATAACTGCAAGTCATCAGCATAAAGATGAAACGAACACTGAAGTTGGTTAGTAATGAAATTTATGAATATAGAAAATAGAAGAGGAGAAAGTATGCCACCTTGAGGGACGCCAGTCACCACGTCGCACCATTTAGAGGATGATTCCTCAACATGGACCGACTGCTGACGATCCCGAAGATAAGAAGAAAACCATACCAGTGCTTCGTCAGAAACCATAAGATGGGAGAGAAGGGACAGAAGGATTTCGTGACTGACGGTATTAAAAGCATTGGAAAAGTCAACCAGCACTAACAGAGAAACTTTGGATTCCTCCATACCCGCTTTAATATCACCAGTCACTTTAAGGAGAGTGGACACAGTACTATGGCCTGGCCTAAAACCAGACTGGAAAGGACTTAAGAGATTGTTCAGATAAATAAACTGAGAGAACTGTTTATGAACGCATGCTTCAAGTACCTTAGATAGAAAGGGAAGAATGGAAATAGGTCGAAAATGACAAGGAAGGGTAGGGTTTGAAATCTTGGGCAGGGGACGTACATAAGCTTTACGCCACAAGGACGGATAAATTCCAGACTCTAATGAGAAATTTATAATGTGAGCAATAGTTGGAAGGAGTTGGTCCAATAATGACACAACCATTCTGCGGCTCACATTGTCACAGCCCACTGCCTTAGATTTAATGGATAGGATTATCTTTTTGATCTCTGCATCAGCAACTGGAACGAAGTGAAAAGGATTTATTTTAGGACGCGATAGACCAGATATCGAATTAAGTGTTAACTGTTTCGTCAGACCATCCAATGTAGAAACAGTGACGAAGTGATTATTAAGGACGTCCAGGCCAATTGAAGAAGGAAGGTCTAAATGACGCGATTTGCCGATACCTAAAGTTCCGAGAAACTTCCAAATATCGGCAGAAGAACAAGAAGAAATATTCTCAAGAATATAGCGGCGTTTAGCATTCCGAATCATCTGGTTACACCGATTCCTTGCAGCCTTGAAGAGTTTCCAATTATCTTCGACACGATCTCTTTTATATAAGCGGAAAGCACGGTTCCTACGTCTCATTGCCATCTGAACCCCTCTAGTCAACCATGGCGCAGGTGGACGCTTCAACTTAACCTTCTTAAACGGGGCATTAGTGTCATAAATGTCGGTCACAGCCCGATTGAAAATTTGGACCTTTTCGTCAACCGTAGAGGCGTCAACCAAAGGCTTCCAGTCAATACTTGCCGCATCCCTGCATAACTTTTCTACGTCCATCCGCCCAAAACAACGCCTGTACAGTACCACGGGCTTAGGTTTAGGAGGTTTCAGGATGTAGGAAAGGAAGATGAGGTCGTGATGAGAAAAACCAGGTGCAATAATTTGACCATGAGAGGAAACGAGGGAAGTATTGGAGGTAAGGATTAAATCAAGCCAAGTGTCCTCTCCCACATTGTTGTGGTGAGTAGCTTGAAGAGGAAGGGTATACAGGCTCGCTGACTCTATCAGGTGCAGGAGTTTTCCAGCACGAGTTGAGTTTTGAGCAAGGAGGTTTGTATTGAAATCGCCCATGATGATGTGATGTGCATACTCTGAACCCACTGATTCTAATACTGATTCGAATTCAGTGAAATAATCTACAGTAGGGGGACAATAAACCACCCCAAGAATGACTTTAGCGCCTCTGACACAAACCTCTAAAAAGAGAAACTCAGCAGAGGAAGAATAGTTTGGAGATGAAGTAAAAAGAATTTTAAAGGGAAGATCACTGCGAAGATAAATAGCAACACCACCTCCTCCCTTACCAACCCGATCATTCCGGATCAGAACAAAACCAGGCAGCGGGTAAGAGGTAGATAGTAATTGAGGTTTGAGCCAGGACTCTGAAATCAGGATGGCATGAATATTAGTTTCGAAAAACGCCTCATACAGATCACTGAAGTGACTGGGGATACTTTGTGCATTGAGATGGCAGACATTTAACAGGCGATTATTTTGGTGGTTAAATATCTTACGTAGGCTATCTCCAAGGGTGTCAGTAACGGAACAAAAGCTACTATCAAGAGACGTGGCAGATTCATTGGCTGAGTAAAACGATTCATTGTCGTCTGATATCATCAACATAAATATGGAATAGATATAATAAAAATAATACTATATATAATAAAGGTAATACAAATGTGCAAACAAGATAATAAAATAGTTCGCATCTCTGCACCACCCGCCAGCTAACAATGTTTAAACAGAAATAAAATATTAAACAGAAATAAATATAACAATAATTACTAACGAATCGTGAAGGAAACAAATAGAAAAAAATAAAAATAAAACTTTAAAATTATACGAAAATCACAGGTACCATATTTCGGAACAAACTCTCAGATGTAGGTACTACAATTCGGAACAAACTCAATTAATACTGACGGTTGTTTCCGAACGCTGTTGAAATCTGACAATAGTGACAAGTGACAGTGACAGTGCAAACTAAGATTTGATACAATTCTCAAAATATTAAAATGAAAAGTAGATAATGTGCTCCTCTGTGGACCAAAGACTACAATATAATACCTGCTGTGGACTGATATAAAGACTATAGTTGAATGAATTTGTGAATTTTACTAAATACAAAGACGAGGGTAAACAAGTGAACAAGCCATCCAGTGTTGGAGCTAAACAGAATGTAAACAAAAGTATTATCAAGTGAATTGTCAAGGTGGGTAATATTTGTATAAATAGTATCTACCTATTCAAAGTAAATTATATTATGATGTACCGTAAAGTGCAAAATTAATTATTTGCGTATTTTGCTCCTTTCAGATTCGTCACCGCTTCTACTCCCAGCCGAAGGTCCACCCTGAGTCTTTGGAAACTTTATCAGGAGTGGGCTTAGCTCATCGATAGTAGTAATCTTGTGGCGGCTACTGTCGGGGGCCTTTACCAAAATGACACCGTCCTGTGTCCAACATCCACGCATACCAAAATGCAAGCGAGCTCTAGCGAAGACTGTTTGCCTGGACTTGGTCAGGAACTCTTTCAATGTTATAGAAGAACCCCGCAAGCTTGTTTTAGCCCGCCAAACCAAATTCTTCTCATCGAAGCAGGAAAACTTCACTAGGATCGGCCGGTGATGTTCCTTGTTTGCAGCCCCTAATCTGTGACAGACCTTAATTGAGGATGCCGATATACTGTCAAGGGCCAGCTTCCTATGAATAAGGTCAAGGACCAATTCTTTACAGTCTTCCTTGTCCTTTTCGGCTACACCCAAGAAAATAACAGCCTTTCGTCGGTGCCGGGTCTCGATGACATCTATTTGCCTGGAGCACTCTGAGATCTGCTTCCGTAGCAGCCCAAGCATGTTAAATATCAGCTCACGAAAGGTCCGGAACTCCTCAGCAACCTTGGCCACAGTATCCTTTGCCGGTCCTGCACTCTGAATTTGGGCTTCAAGATCTTCCATTTTCTTAAGAAAAGTGTCTTCAAGTGATTTCTGTGCAGACAGTATCTCAGCAAATTGTGGCATAGTGATGTATATTTGTTTATAGTGATGTCAAAGTTCGTTTTAAGTTTATGTTATAAAAGCTGGCAGGTGGTGATTGAATTATGAGCCTCAGCTACATTAAATTCAATGCAAACGTGAGTCCTTTATAATTATTGTATATTAAATATTAAATTGTAATAAAAAAGGAATATTATTGATTATTAAAAATTAAATTAAATTCACTAGTCTAGAGACACGTCTTTACTTTTTCGCAACTACCGCCCATTCCAATTTCCAATATGTTATCTATGAACACTTTGCAAAATAAAAACGAAACACCCCCAAGCCCCGTCAAATGGTCTGGGTAGCGGTGTTGTGTTGTTATTTTTCATTGAATATTTTTTAACATCCATAGATCTAGACCAGGGGTAGGCAACCTTTTGAGTGGGAAGAGTCAAACATTACAATTTACAAGATTTCAAAGAGCCACAATATTTTTTCTTGCCAACGATAAATAGTATCGCGTATATTTTTTTATGGGATAACTCGGTAAACGAGCAGGCGAGCTACCTGATGGTGAGTAGTCATCGCCGCCCATGGACATCTGCAAAACCAAAGGCGTTGCAGATGCAAAAGAGGGAAAAAGGAGAAGGAGGGACTGAGGGAGGAATTTGGCCTCCGGTCTTTCGATGGTTTATAGATAAATTCGAGGCCCTAACATAACATTACGCCTGTATTCCCCGAAGGGTTAGACAGAGTTATACAAAATTAAATGTACACCCACACTTCGCCGGTATGTTTTAGGTACTAATTCAGACTCCGAGTGCTATTAAGAGTTTCAAAGAAAAACCCAATAACGCTGCTCGACCTGGGGATCGAACCCAGGACCTCTAGCGTAGCAGTAGCGCTTGGAACCACTAGACTAATGAGGCAGTTATACTAAAACACACAATACTACCCTCACACAGAATAACGACGTCAAGTATCAGTATGCATACTGTTGCGTTTCGTACGGTGAGTGTGGAGCACCAGAGGCCTAATTCCTCCCTCAGTCCCCTTCCTTCTCCTTTTCACCTTCCCCTCCCTTTTCCCTGGTTCGGCAACGCATCTGCAACGCCTTTGGTATTGCAGATGTCCATGGGCGGCGATGACTACTTACCATCAGGTAGCTCGCCTGCTCGTTTGTCGAGTTATCATACAAGATAAAACTCACCAGCTAGCTGTGATCAACATCTTGCTGTCGCTACTGAAGCGGCAGAAACTGATGGGTCGAGTATCACCGATCTGTAGAAAAAAAAGCAATTTCTTATTTTTTAGCATTAAATATTGCGAAATGTTCATAAAGATGAATTTTCTAATTTAAAAAAAAATCTAGTGAAAGAAAAATTCGATCTCAGGCAGGGTTTGAACCTTCGTCTCTCTGGTTAAGTACACCACGTAAAGCGTCTGGTGTACTTAACCAGAGAAAATTCTTTAATTAGAAAATTCATATATTTGTGAAAAAAATAAATTGTTTTAGTGAAAGAAAAAATCGAGTGCGGGCATTCAACAGATGTCACTGACACTGACGTCACCTCACAAATATGCAGAATGTGAAGGCAAATTTCCACCAGGACTCCCGTTGGCTTAGTTGGTCATAGCGTCTAGTGTATCTAACCAGAAGACGTAGGTTTGAATCCTGCCCGCAGTCGAATCGTTTGTATCTCATTTTAAGTGAATTGTAATAGCTTTTTGTATTTTTTAGGCATTTTTCATGCAAAGATTATTAAGTTAAAATGTGAAGGCAGATTTCAATTTGGCGGGTGGGACTCGCGGTGGCTTAGCGGTCATAGCGTCTGGTGTACTTTACAGGTTCGAATCCTGCCCGCGGCAAAGACGTATTAATATATAGACGCGTTATTCACGAACATTACGGCTATCAAAAACACAGCACAACTATTAGATAGCGACTAGTACGTGCGAAGAAAGAGAAAGAAAATAAATGCCACCTCACGGTGTACCTGTAGTTAGAAAGAGATGAATATACATCTTTAGTTACGTTACTAATAAGTGCTGCATTCTAATTAGTCAAACCCAACGGTGGTTGGTGCGTAACTCTAAACGCGATCCCGGCAATTGCCTTAATTTCTTGTTGCCATTTTAGAGAGCGGGTAGCGTATCTATAGTTTATATATATATCGTAGGCCTGCGGTCGAATTTTTCCTTCACTAAAATAACTGAACTATATTATGTTCTTATGATACTTTTTTAAAACTAAACGAGCATGAGATACCTGGCTGCAGTATATAGACATGGCGGATGCCTTCCTCTGCGACTCCTGCTTGGCGGCGGCGCGGACGCTGCCAGCCAACTTCAGATCCTCACGAGCCTTGCTTAACCTGAAAAACAAAAGGATAGTTAAGTAGTATTTTTTATGGGATATCTCGGCAAACGAGCTGTAGCCCGATTCACGTAATTGAAACCGTAGCGATGTCGCATACGTTTTTTTTTCGTTGAAACAGTTTTCCAGTGTTATGTGAATATTGTCAAGCCAACGTTTTAGAACAATTCTCGCCCAACTCGCATGTGTGAATACGGTTCAACGATTTTTCAATAGGACGACTCCTAAATCGGTCTGATCGACGGATATGAATAGGAAAACTGTTTCAACGATAAGTCGCTGCGACATCGCTACGGTTTTAATTACGTGAATCGGGCTACAGGCGAGCTACCTGATGGTAAGTAGTCATCACCGCCCATGGACATCTGCAATACCAAAAGGAGTTGCAGATGCGTTACAGAGCCTATTTTAGGACAAGGGAAGGAAGGGGATTGACGAAGGAATTGGGCCTCCAGTACTCCACACTCACCGTATGAAACGCAACAGTATGCATACTGGTACTTGACGTAGATATTCTGTGGGTGGGTAGTACTTCCCCGGTCGTGTGACACATTCATGCTGGCGTGTAGACATGCCAGCGAGACACTACCAAGTACTACTAAGTATAACAGGTATTGTAAAAAATTATTAAATATAAGACTTTTGTCTTAATGTAGCCCGATTTGTGTCCCACTGGAGGGCAAAGGGTAATGGCTAGGGCGTCGGACTTGCGATTATGTGGTTGCGGATTCGAAACCCACCCATTGCACTACCGACGTGAACCCACTCGTAACACAAGCATTTAGCTTAGCACGAGGGGTTATCGAGAATACTAGTAATGTGCGACACACATTGACAGCTTTTTTTTTTAAGTATATTATTCTAACCGAGTCTGGATTTGTGCCCAGTGAATGGCAATAGGCTCGCCCCCTATTACATGGGACCCAAACATACTGGCGAACTGTGGGTGTACATTAAGTACACCTCTGCCTAACCCTTCGGGGAATACTGGCGTGATGGTATGTTATATTCTCACCTGAGTTTAGCTTTAGGTAACGAGTATCTAGCTATCCACAGCCTGGCGTCGCGTAGCTCCGGCGGACCCTCGTGGTACCAGGTCCCTTCCCTGCCTCTGTCTCTTTCTATCCTGGCTTCTTCCTCTTCCAACTTCTTGTGGATAGCATCCTCACCTAGACTAGTAGGAAAGACAGAATAATAAAAAAAAAACCCCGACAATATAGCTAAGAACACTCCCGAATCATTCACCTTTCAAAAAAAAAAGAAACAAAATCAGTTCGGTAGCTACGATGCCACAAACACACACACACACGAAAATAAGCTTGTGATCTCGAATTTATCTTCCTCATTTTACATCATTGATCAATAAGAATATATATCTATATCCAATCTCTACAGTTCATACATACATACATATTGTCACGCCTGTCTCCCATGGGGGTGGGCAGAGACTATAGATTTCCACTTGCTACGATCCTGACACACTACTTTCGCTTCATCTACATTCAATAATCTCTGCATGCATGACCGTGGGTTTAGGGTGCTCGGAACCTTTTTAAGAACATCCGCAATTTGGATGCGGTGCGTTCGCCGAGGTTGTCCCCTTCCAACTCGTCCATCCGTACTCGCCATATATACTTGTTTCGTCAATCTCCGTTCATCCATTCTCACTACATGACCAAACCATCTTAACATACCTTTCTCAATCCTTGTTAATACATCTCCTTCTTCTCTATAGTAGATATTTAAAAACTCAAAATAAATACTTACTAGATACACCGATCTTATCGGCGAGGTTCTCCAAAAAGGTCAGGTGCGTAGTACTCGCAACCGGCGCGTATGTATTACAAGATGTATGAATGTGGAAGAAGCGAAAGAGATATACAAGAGTCGAAGCAATTGGCAGTCCATAGTTTCTGCTTACCCCGGTGGGAAAAAGCCGGGAGTGTATGTATGTATGTATGCAAATACTTACTAGCTAAGCAGGTCCCTCAGTCGCACTCTCCTCTCGGCCGGCCCTTCTCCGAAGAGACACACCGGCTCGCCTAGCTGACGTAAGCTGCGGCGGACCTGGACAATCATTTATATATATACCATCATGCTCTGTATTTCCAGGAGGTCTAGCATAGCCAGCCAGTTAAAGTAACGCTTTTTAAAGCTTACTGTCAGTCACATTACAGGTTCAGCCTGTGGGCACGTGGTGCACGTGTCCAATATAATAATGCACTGAGGGCTGCCGAGGCGCTGTAGTGCGTCGGGGATGTTCGTAGAGACGGGCATTGATGGTTTCGCCACCATCATGAGAAAAAGGTGTGCCTCCCTGATGGCTCGTGTCCATGCCAGCACTAACACTATCCTAAGTGTATTTGCAGATCGGTGGGACACCCCGATACTCAAGAGGTGGATGCAACTCCACACTCAATTGTAATGTCATATTATTGTTTACTAACACTAGATATTAAGATATTGTAACTAACACACTATGGACTTTGTCTGAAAATAAACGTTTTATTTTTTATTATTATTATAGCAGTTGTGCATAGGACTAATAGACTAATGAGGCCAGTGGCGTAGCTACCGGAGGGCTAGGCGGGGAGTGCCCCGCGGCCCCCAAGCTCAGGGGGCCCCTCCGACTCTGAGTTACAAACTTTAAATTGAACTAGTGAAAATTAAGTTAATTTAGTGAAGGAACAATACGACCGCGGGCAGGATTCGAACCTGCGTCTTCTGGTTAAGTACACCAGACGCTATGACCGCTAAGCCACCGCGACTCCCACCCGCCATGTCGAAATTTGCCTTCACATTTTTAATTTACGTCTTTGAGGCGACGTCCCGCGGTCGTATTTTTCCTTCACTAAAATAACTTAATAATCTTTGCATGGAAAATGCCAAAAAAATACAAAAAAAAAGCTAGTGAAAATTTCTCACACATTCGGAATATAAATAAACCAGATTCCAGGAAGGCGACTTTAATAATGGCAACTTATTTGAAAAAATACAGAAGAATCGGTCAAGTAAGTGGTGTTATTCGTTTAAAAATCTCTACTGAATTAGGGTTCCGAACCCAGAGGGTGCCCAACGGGACCCTATTAACGTGCCTCCGCTGTCTGTGTGTATCACAGAACTGTACTTTTTTAACGTATCAGATAGATATTTTCTTCTACTTTCTTATAATAGTTTTAATTTGTTCATTTAAATAAGTGACAGTTTTTAATTTTATTATGGAGTCGACTGTATAACAATAAATCTGGAGTACGTTGAATTCGGAAAACGACAATTACGGAACAAACGATTTTATATGTTTAGTTGGGGCCCTAGTTTATTTTTTGCCCCAAGGCCTTTGGTTACCTAGGTACGCCACTGAATGAGGCAGTCTTTATAACATAAGCACTACTTTTCCAGTCATCAATTAGCAAATATGCTTTCTCCATAGCTTCCCAAATTCTGTTTATTTTTTCTATTGCTTATAAATTGTTATTGTCTACACAATATTGTGTGTGTGTAGTATAGAGATTGCAAGCCGGTATGTTTCTCAACCCGGCCCGGCCGGGTTGGAGTGTTAACTATGAAACCTTGAAAATTTTCCATATTTGAATGGAAAAAGACAATCATTCAAGGTTAATATTTATTTCAAACTGGCTTATGAACAATTATCACTATAATAAGTCTCACTCAAGTCTCAAAGTCACACTTAATGCAGTATTGATTACTTTTACTTAGGGACGGAAAAGTAAAAATTAGTATTAGTTCTTTTTTATCACAGATAGGCTTGCGCTTGACCACAACTTGCCTGATGTTAAGCAACGAAGTGGTCTTCGGTGGAGTGCACTTGTCTAAAAGAACGTATTCACTCTCTTCTTGAAGACACCCAAATTGTGGTCTCGGGGAAAAAAGATTCCGGCAGCGAGTTCCACAATAGAGCAGTAGTTACGCACTATAAACGTAGAGGCAAAACGCTTAGTGCGAGATTTAGGCACTTCCACCATGCAGTGGCGATGCCTTGCCGTAGCTTTATTGGTCCGATAGTGGAACGGGGTTGGTGGAACTATTTCATGTAGTTCCGAAGCACATTCCGAAATGTAACCGGTAGAAGACAGAAAAACATGCAACTTTGCGCCGGTGCTCAAGGCTTTGCAGTTGCATTACACAGTGCGTCATTGCCGATTAGCTTCTTGGCTCTCTTCTCAATGAATTCCAACGCCGCACTCTGGTATTGAGCCAATTTGTCCCAAAGGTGTGAGCAGTACTCCATGCATGACCGAACCTGTGCTTGGTACAGTGACAGCAACTGTTCCAGCGTGAAGTATTTGTAATATTCATTTCTAATAAGTTTAAACAAGCAGGTCTTTCTCTTTGCTCCTTATAGTGTCGATTTGATAACATAGTATTGAAATAAGAAACTAATAACGCAGCTTAAAGTACTAAATGTGTCATAACAACTTAGATTATATAGATAGATAAACTTTGGTAGCTTTGCTAAAACAAAACAAATTCTTGTATGGTAAAAGTAAAGTTTTATGTTTTTTCTGAAACTTTGGCTATTAAAACTAGTGAGTGTTACTATTACTAATTGAGCAAATAACGAAATCTTATAGGCTAGGCTGTACTGTAACTGGAAACAACCAAATTTGTATAGTCTTAACTAAGAAAATGTTGCGTAAAATTGGTTATTGGTAAGAATGGCCGGGCCCGGTGGGTGCCAAAAAGGGCACCGGTCCGGCCGGGCCCGGTTTGCAATCTCTAGTGTAGTAGTAACAGGCATTTGTATCAGCTCATTTGTATGGAGTGTGAGAGCTTTGTCAGTTTGAAGCTAGTGTCCAGTAGGAACTGTTCACCGTCCACCCATGACCATGGATGCTCTAAAGCATTGTTTCCTAACCTGTTGTCCGCGGACCCCTGGGGGCCCGCGAGCATATGTTTGGGGGACCGTGGTCCCAATACTTAAATATAATATTGTCCGAAAATTGGTCATTTTTTTTACTCAGGGGTCCTTGGCATTATGCTTAATTTCCTTTGGGGGTCCGCAGCTGAAAAAGGTTAGGAACCGCTGCTCTAAGGATCCGAAATGTCGGGAATTAAATAATATCAATATAATGAGATTAAATCTGTAAGCATTGGTTTTATTTCAGTGGGAACTCTTGCTAAACTCACCTCGTCATCATCGGTTGATACATTCAGTTGCCTCGCCTTCCGTCTCCTCTCAAACTCTTCCAATAACGCCTTCTTGTCTCTAGACATCTCCTCTTCAAGTTCCATGTATTCTATAAGTAGAAGATAAGATTGTGCGATGTGAAAAGGCATTGTTGATATACATTATTCTAGGGATAAATTGCCCAAATATCTAGACAAATATTATTAAGAGAAAAGATTTGATTGTTTGTTTGCATTGAATCTATACTTATATTATAAAGCTGAAGAGTTTGTTTGTTTGTTTGCTAGAACGCGCTAATCTCAGGAACTTCAGGTCCGATTTGAATGCAAACGACGAACGAACAATAGATGAAACATCTCAATGAGAATTTAGACAAAGAAAAGAAGTTGATGGTAATGAAAAATAAATACCGCTTGAAATTTGAATGTCCCCCAGTTCTTTCCCGCCAAGGTCCTCAGCTCCTTCCCTGGCGGCAGCGGCCAGGGCCGCCAGCCTGGCCTTCTCCTGCTCCTCCAAAGACCCATAGTGCACTTGTTTCGGTTTTTTCACCAGAATAACATCATCATCATCAGACATTTTTAGGTTATGTTTTTAAACAACTTCTATTTTCACTTATTTCACACTTAAATTCTAGTTACTTGTAGATATGATAGGTAATACAAGCAGCTTTGAATAGAGAGAATTTATTAATGTAAACAATGAACACTGATAAACTAATAAAACGTGAAATTGAGCGTTGTTGTCAATCAAAGTTGACAAATTTGACAATTCAGGAAATAAAATAAACACACTTTGTTTCTGTTTACGCAGAGTATTTAACCAAAGGCTTACAACAAATGATGAAGTTTTATATTATTAAAAAAAAAAAAAAATTTTAGTATGCAAAGCTGTAATAGTTTTACTTTTCATGTTTAGTTCATAAAAATATAAACTTTTAAAAATGTTCTCAGTGATTGCGCCGCATGTATTTTGCGTATACTGAAGCGTAATCATAGACAATACCCCACATAAATTTCTAGCGCAATGTAAATTATATTTTTTCTTTCTAAGAAATGTACATACCTGAAAAGATTTTTATGTTATGTTTTCATAAAATGATCCTCTGATCTTTAATTGATGCCAAAAGATCGTGTTAATGAAGGCTGCTGCTATATAAATACATTAAAAAATCTATCGAAAAGATTTAAAGTGATAATAAATAATTATAAAATGAAGAACTTTTCCACAGTTTTTCTATGACATACATCTTTGAAAAAGATATGGCACAAAGGCCAAAGGCCTTTGAAGCTGAAGCCATGCTATTCCAAAAGTAAAAAATAAACTATAGATACTAGATAGTCGTTGTTTACGTCAGTGATTGGTGATAGAGGAAATAAATATTTTTGCAAATTCCATTAAAATCCAACTAAAATGTAATTAAACATTTATAATCTTTCATTAAGATAGCTTTGATTTTTAAGTTTTCGTGTTAAAACTTGCAAATCTGTAAACATTGGTGACATAACCTATACATCGGTGTTGAATCATTTTTATTGTCGTGATTGTTTTGTTACCATGGCTCTGCAGCTTTCAAGGCGGGAGGTTGACGAGTTGAGATCTTCCCTCGACCGCGCCATATACAGAACTATAGGAAAATCTGATAGTTCTCTACTATCGACCGTGTCATCTTGTCTCTCGAGTGGGTAAGTGAAGACTTATGCGCAATTTGCGAATATGATGCTGAAAAACCGTAACAGAGTGTGATATGTATACGTATCGCCTGAAGCACAGCATCATCTACCTTAATTGGTGCTACGAAAGGTCTGGCCAACTGGTATTCACATTTTGAGAAAGGTTTTCCGTTCTATACTTTATGAGTGTTTGTTCTAAGTAAATAAATAAAATATTTTTCAGTTGATTAGCGATTCCTATGGTGGGTTCTATAGAAAAGTGTCCAGGATTTTTCTGTTTGGAATTTTTTACTTATTTTAATTCACCGATGTGGGGTTAACAATAGATTTTGTTTTGTCTAAAATTTGGACCTCGGACGGTAATTACAGTACATATCATTAATATCCCTAGTACATAGGACCCAAACATACCAGCGAAATATGGGTGTACATTCAGTACAACTCTGCCTAACCCTTTGGGGAATACAGGCGTGTTGGTATGTTTTGTATTTAATCATTACGAGCCACCCAATGCAGCTTTGCATGGGTGCAATGTAAATCCTCTGTTAATATGTTTTTATAAGATCATGAGTGCTCCAAAATCTAGCCTATTAAAAATTTTGGCACTGCTGATGTTAATAAGGAAACATTGCCAATCAATCTATACTTCGTTTTTTAAACACAGAAACCAATTCCTATGAATAATAGCCAACATTCTTAAATCATAAGCCACAATTTTTAAACCAAGCCATTAATTTATTAAAAAATAAATATAGGTGCATGCCAAATTACTCTGAACACAATTTGCCTGGGCAAAATATACTAAGGCTACTCTCTGACCCTTATTTCTTTAGAATACTGTACTTGTATGTCACTTCAGTGTTCAAAAAATTTGTTAATATCTCTACTAATCAAATCTATCATATCATTTATAAATAAAAAAATCATAGACATGATGTGTTAATTTAAACTTTATACATTCCAGATATGAACACAGAAAAATCATAGACAAAATATCAGCCCATATTGACTCTAAAAAAGCCAGTAAGCTTGCAGACAAAGTCATTGCTTTAGCACAAGAGCTGATCTCCAGCTCCAAGTCACAGAAACGTAAGCATGAGTCCGGTGACCGAGAGAAGGAAGTCAAGCGCTCCCGTCATGAGGATGTTAAAGAGGAGAAAGAGACAAGGGATGAGAAAAGAGAGGAGAAAATAAAAGAAAAAAATGGAGTGGATGTGGCTTCAGTTTTACCAGAGGGAGAGACTGTCGGATCGAAGATGGCTGTGTTAAGTGCTGATAGGATCAAGGTATGTTTCCTTTTTTAATTAGTTTTAATATTATAAAAAAAAAACTGCCTCATTAGTAGACTAGTGGTCACACAACTGCTATGCTCAACCTGGGGATCGAACCCAAGACCTCTAGTCTTGGGTTCGATCCCCAGGTTGAGCATAGTGTTATTGGGTTTTTCTACGAAATTCCCAGTAGCTTGTTTAGGTCCCATAATTACATGGGACCTAAACATACCGGCGAAAAATGTGGGTGTACATAAGTACACCTCTGAATAACCCTTCGGGGAATACAGGCGTGATGGTATGTTTTGTTCAAATTAACTTTATTTTCCTCAGTCCACAAAATATGCTAAAAAGGGGTATCTGTTACTGTACCTATTAAATAAATAAATAACATTTGTATTTTCCCAGCTAATGATGGCCAACGCTCAGAAAGAGATTGAGGAGAGGAAGCGCGCTCTCCTCGCAATGAAGGGGGAGACTAAGAGTGGGGTGAGTGCAGCTGCCGCGACCGCGCAGCAGCTGAAGCTCCAGGTGCAGCAGAACAGTGCCATAGCACCGCCCAGCGTCATCAAACCGGTTTTATACTCCAAACCAGGTTCGTTGTCTTTTATACTTATACTAGCTGATCCATGCTCTCATCGTTGGGCGTTATAGAGCTATGACATCCACAAATAATGTAGCTATAGAGTATAAAGAAGCTACGCTGAAGAGTTTGTTTGGTTGCACGAGCTAATCCCAGGAACTAGTTGTTTCGAATTGAAAAAATATTTTAGTGTTGGATAGCCCATTTATCGAGGAAGGCAATAGGCTATATAACTTCACGCTACAATCAGTAGGAGCGGAGCACCATAACATATGTAAAACGGAAAAAATCTATAGTGATGTGCTAATATCTGAAACTACGTCGTATTTGAAAAAAAAATTTTGTATAATAATGCCATAAAAAAAAAACATGAGAAAGGCTATAGGCTATCTAGCATCACGCTACCGTGGGGCTAAGCTAGATATTAGCTATGATATTATATGTTATACAGTACAGTTGGTTCATGTAAAACTGTTATTCATCAACATCTGTTTAGACTGGCAGTTGATCTCAATGTTTTTGGGAATAAAGATAATTATTTATATTTTTTTTTTTACCAAAAGTCCATCAAATAGCCCTTGAAAAAAAAGCCAATAGCCCTGTGTTATGAAGTCGTTAAATTTTCAATTTTAATGCATATTGTTTACCTACAGCCGCCAATGCCATTAGTCAGGAAGAGTTGGAGAAGCAGCGCAAGATAGCTGAATTGCAGGCCAGGATCCAGAGGAAACTTGCTGGTAAGTTCAGTAAATATTTCTTATTTGTCGCAAAATTATTGCATGTACAAAGCAGAAAATAGTAACCAAATCTAGTGGTGTCCAACGCTGCTCTGAACTGGTTCAAAGAGTCAGATCACTAAAGCTTTAGCTGTTGAGGTATAGCTCTACAAAAATACTGTTCTCTTAACGACTCGCATTACTTAAAGTGAGCCGGTCGCAGATCAGCTCATTTAGGTGAGCCGCGAGCTCCAGGTCAGGGCTTTGCAAGGCAAGGCTTCAGCTGCACCTCAAGGTTTTTTTTATTCCTAACGATACACGTCACAACGGCAAAAGTCCGCGCTCGGGGTTTGCCAGCGAGCCATGGAGCGCAGTATCTTGAGACTCAGGGCACCAGACCGTATTCGAAATAGCATACTGCGCTCAAAAACACAAATCGCTGACGTCGACCCGAAAGTCGCTACTCTGAAGTGGAACTGGGCAGGGCTTGTGTGCCGTATGTCGAACGACTTATGGGCTAGACTTGCTCCAGAGTGGAGTCCACAAGGCATTAACCCTTCAGGGAATACAGACGTGATGGTACAAATCAAGCTACGCAAAACCAGTATAGGCTTGCCTTGACTTCTACAGAAAACCTTTACTATGGGAGATCAGTCTAAATTGGTTTTTTATAGCTTGATGTGTAGCCGTGTGTACCAATATAACCAAGATTCGATTTCAAAATGGCGGTGTCAAAACGACGTACGCACGGCTACACGTCAAGCTATAAAAAACCAGTATAGGCTGGCTTCGAATTATGCGGAAAACTCTTATAATTGGAGGTCAGTCTAATGGATTTGTATAGCTTGATGTGTAGCCGTGTGTACATAGTTCCAGGCTAGATAAGTTTGTCGCACTGTGATAATCATAGTTACAGTGCGACAAACTTATCTGACTTGTGACCCCAGGGAATCACAGTATGATCGCGGTGAATTGGTTGCTCAAGTTTTCTTTTAAAATTTAATATGATATTATTAATTAATATACGTCGTCACTAGGTGGCGCGCTCAACAGCACCGGGGGGAGTGGACCTGCTCCTCTTATCTTGGATCGTGAAGGTCGGACAGTGGATACCAGTGGCAAAAGAGTTCAGCTTACTCATGTCGCTCCCACTCTTAAGGTGAGTGTACAAGCACCTTTATTACATGATATATTCTTTTTAGTAGTACGGTGGCCAGCACATCGTTACCGCAAAATGTAAAATTTTCCCAGTTTATTTTGCACTTAATCATTAACATTTTAAGGTTTAAAATCATTTGGAGAAATTTGACAATTTTGTATAACCTGATTTGCTTGCGACTGTATAATACACACGGTTAACGCGAACGGACAGTTTTTATTCTTAACTTATCTAACAATAAAAAATGCAGTGATAGCCTTGTGATATGACCATTGGACTGCCAAGTCAAAGGTCTCGAGTTCGAATCCAGGGCACGCACCTCTGTCTTTTCGAAGTCATGTGCGTATTAATAATTAATTATCACGCGCTTAAACGGTGAAGGAAAACATCGTGAGGAAACCTGCATGCCTGAGAGATTTCTTGAGGGCGTGTGAAGTCTGCCAACCCGCAGTAGGCTAGCGTGGCGGACTATAGCCTAATCCCTCTCGTTCTGAGAGGAGACCCGTGCCCAGCAGTGGGACAACGTAATGGGTTGTTGATGATCTAAGAATCAAACTAAAATACAATTATTGTAACCCCCCACTCGCACTGACAACAAAACATGTTGCAAAACACCCATTTTATTCTATCTAACTCTCAAAACTACAGTTTATCCGAACTTAAAAGAGTGACAGGGATAGCTATATATTTGCAACATGTTTTGTCGTCAGTGCGAACAGGGGGTAAGGACAACTTTAACTATACATTTTTGGTCCTTCGAGCCGGATATGAACCAGCGACCCATGGATGTGTTTTCTTTGTATAGTGTAGTTTAGTAGGTAATAGTGTCTCGCTGACATGCCTATATGTCAGTTTTGAATGTGTCGGCACGACCGGGGAAGTACTACCCTACCACAGAACGATAACTAACGATTTTTAAGCGTAAAATTTAATAATCCATCGTGAATAAGTTATTGTTGATGTTGCAATTTCTACTGCCATGTACAGTCAGCAGTGAAAGTTGTTGAACACGATGAAATCTTCAAAAAGCTTAAACATATTTACTATCCAAAACTTACTGACCCGAGATATGGTAAGTAGTACGTGTTTCTACATACTGGACCATCAGTTTTTTTCCTAAGTGAATCTATAGAAAAGTATTGGTGCTGTGTTGTTTTCAAAAATTGGCGGTGTTCACCAACTTTCGTTGCTGACTGTAAATGGAATATATAATAGCAAGGCTGACGCTTTAGCCTTAAATAAATAAATAAAGCGTGGGAAACATCTACTTACTAATAGCAGTAATAAAATATGCATTTTTTTTTTATTCAAAAAGGCTTACTATCATTGTGGGTCGCACTTTACTAGTATTCTTGTTAACCCCTCGTACTAAGCTAAATGCTTGTGTTACGAGTGGGTTCACGTCGGTAGTGCAATGGGTGGGTTTCGGACCGGCAACCACATGGTCGCAAGTCCGACGCCCTACCGGTTAGTCAGGTTAATATTTCTATGACTTATTCTTCATAACAAGTCGTTATCATGTACAGGCA